>CM075693.1:45424467-45901205 GCA_037954015.1 Psophocarpus tetragonolobus | reverse complement strand
AAGAAGAAGAAGAAGAAGAAGAAGAAGAAGAAGAAGAAGAACAAGAAGAAGAAGAAGAAGAAGAAGCAGAAGAAGAAGCAGAAGAAGCAGAAGAAGAAGAAGAAGAAGAAGAAGAAGAAGAAGAAGAAGAAGAAGAAGCAGAAGAAGAAGAAGAAGAAGCAGAAGAAGAAGCAGAAGAAGAAGAAGAAGAAGAAGAAGAAGAAGCAGAAGAAGAAGCAGAAGAAGCAGAAGAAGAAGCAGAAGAAGCAGAAGAAGAAGCAGAAGAAGCAGAAGAAGAAGCAGAAGAAGCAGAAGAAGAAGAAGAAGAAGAAGAAGCAGAAGAAGCAGAAGAAGAAGAAGAAGAAGCAGAAGAAGAAGCAGAAGAAGAAGCAGAAGAAGAAGAAGAAGAAGAAGAAGAAGAAGAAGAAGAAGAAGAAGAAGAAGAAGAAGATAAAAGAGGGGAAAGACCTGAACACCCTCGGCGTTCTGCGCACAAAGGGGGAGCACACTTATAGCGACAGAAGTGAGAGAGCGGGATTGAGAGGACCCCTTGGGGCTCGAGGAAAGAGCTGAGACTCTGCAAAAAGAAAATGGAAATGAGATCAAAGGTAACGATATACCTCTCATGTCAAGGGTAATGGCAGAAGAGTAGTCCAGAGAAACCCAGCGCCTCCATTCGGAAGGTGGTTTGGCTTGAGAAGAACATACTGTAACTCCCACTTTTTCAGCCCCTGGCATCTCCATCGAAGCTTTGGGACGAAGCTGTGGTGGACTAAGACTCTTTTCGTTGGGTTGCCTTTCCGGTAAGAGAGTAAGCGTATGAAGAAGAGTTCATAGGCGGATCGAACTCCAAGCAAAGTTTAAAGCGGTAAGGCATTAACTAGAAAGGAAAAGAGAGAAAAAGGAAGAAGAGAGAAGGAGAGGAGAAGAGAGTAAGAGGAGAGATGGGAGGGAGAGTGATAGAAAAAATAAAGGAATTCTCATAAGATCCCCATCTAGGCATTTTAGCTCTAGTGAAGAAGAATACTATAGAAATCAACATAAGCATCACTCTCATTCATCATACAATCATCATTCTCCTCAAGAGAACATAAATCATGCTAGGGAACCAAAGGTAGACATACCCCATTTTCATGGTAGAGAAGATGTTGAGACTTACCTAGATTGGGAAGTCAAAGTGGAACAACTCTTTCGATGCTATGAAATTAGGGAAGAAAGGAAAGTACCTTTGGCCTCCCTTAGTTTTCAAGGTTCTGCTTTGCATTGGTGGGATGGGTTAGTCAAGGATAGGGCCCGTAAACAAATGCCTGACATTCGCTACTGGAATGATTTAAAAACTTGTTTGCGAAGAAGGCACATTCCTTCATATTATGAGAGGGGTCTTTTGGATAGGCTCCAAAGACTTAGGCAACATAACCTAAGTATTGAGGAGTATAGACAAAAGATGGAGCTTCTCATACTAAGGGCCAATATCATTGAGGAACCCAATGCCACCCTTGCTAGGTTTTTGTGTGGATTAAGCTCTGACATTAGAGATAAGATAGAGCTTCTTTCATACTCAAACCTTGATGAGTTGGTAGAACTTTGTGTAAGAGCTGAGAATCAACTCAAGAGAAAAAGTTTTAAAAAAGATTCTCCCTCTTACTCAAAGAGAGACCAACTTAAGGGAAACTCTTTCAAGGGTTTTCCCAAAGAGGAACCCAAGCATTTTCAAGATACAAAAGCACCTCATGTAGATAGAAAACCCCCTACTACTAAGCCTACTGAGAGGGAAAGAAGTATCAAATGCTTCAAATGTCTTGGGAGATGCCACATTGCCTCTCAATGCCCTAAAAAGAAAACCATGATCATGAGGGGACAAGACATTTGTAGTGAGAATAGCTCATCTTCCTCCTCTAGTGAGAATGAGGAAGAAGGGGGACATACTTTTGAACAAGAGTGTGAGGAAGCTTTTCCTTATGAGGGGGACCTCCTATTGTAACTGTTGTAGCTCTAGGTTGGTTGAAAAACTAGCCTTGACTACCATGCCTCATCCCAAACCTTACAAATTGCAATGCCTCAATGAGCAAGGGGAGATGGTAGTCAATGAACAAGTTATGGTTCCAATTTCCATAGGATCTTATAATGATGAGATTCTTTGTGACATAGTTCCTATGGAGGCTGGTCATATCCTGTTGGGGAGACCATGGCAATTTGACAAAAAATCTATTCACCATGGTCACTCGAACCAAATAATTCTCACCCATAATGAAAAGAGCTTCAAATTGTATCCTTTGTCACCTTCTCAAGTGGTTGAGGATCAATTTGTGATGAAAAAGAGAAGAGTTGAGGAAAAACAAAAACAAAAAAAAATCACAACAAGCTTTACCCTTAAAGCTTGAAAAGGGTAAAGAGAGAGAGTCGAAAGGTGATGCCCCTTCGAAAGGGAATATTAGTAAAAGGAGCCTATTTGCTACTAAACGTGATTTAAAAGAAGCTCCTTTGACTAACAAGCCCTTTTATCTCCTCTTTTGCAAAGAAGCATCAAATCCTTCTCCCATTTTGCATTCTTCTGCTAAGAGCACTGCCACAGCCCATGCACATGAGCACCTTCCTCAAGGGGTTCAAGATATTTTAAAAGAATTTGATGACATATTCCCTAATGAGGTTCCGAAAGGACTTCCTCCCATTAGGGGTATAGAACATCAGATTGATTTGGTGCCTGGCGCAAGTCTACCTAATAGACCTGCCTATAGGACCAATCCCATGGAGACTCAAGAGATTGAGTCTCAAGTGAATGAGCTGTTGGAGAAGGGTTGGGTTCAAAAAAGCCTAAGCCCTTGTGCTGTGCCAGTCTTGTTGGTGCCCAAGAAGAATGGCCAATGGAGGATGTGTGTTGATTGTCGTGCAATCAATAATATCACCATCAAATATAGGCACCCAATCCTCCGTCTTGATGACATGTTGGATGAATTGCATGGAGCAAAAATATTTTCAAAAATAGATCTTAGAAGTGGTTACCACCAAATAAGGATCAAAGAAGGTGATGAGTGGAAAACTGCTTTTAAGACTAAATTTGGTCTTTATGAGTGGTTGGTTATGCCTTTTGGGCTAACTAATGTCCCAAGCACATTCATGCGCTTAATGAATCATGTACTGAGGGATTGCCTTGGTAAATTTTGTGTAGTTTACTTTGATGACATTTTAGTTTACTCTAGGAACCTAGATGATCATTTAGGACATCTAAGGCATGTTTTTTCTCTTCTTAGGAGTAATAATCTTTTTGGTAACTTAGAAAAATGCACCTTTTCTGTAGATAGTGTAGTTTTCCTAGGTTTTGTAGTTAGCACAAAAGGGGTCCATGTTGACCCCGAAAAGATAAAAGTTATTAAAGAATTGCCCACCCCAAAGAGTGTGACAGAGATCAAAAGCTTTCATGGTCTCGCTGGATTTTATAGGCGCTTTGTGCCTAATTTCTCCATGCTCTTCGCACCAATAAATGATTTGGTGAAAAAGGAAGTTCCTTTTCTTTGGGGTGAGAAACAAGAGAAAGCCTTCCAGCTAATTAAGCATAAAATGACCTATGCACTAGTCTTGGCATTACCTGACTTTTCTAAAACATTTGAACTTGAATGTGATGCCTCTGGTGTAGGTGTGAGGGCTGTCTTGTTGCAAGGAGGGCACCCCATTACGTATTTTAGTGAAAAACTCAATAGTGCCCCCCTCAACTACCCCACCTATGATAAGGAGTTTTATGCTCTAATTAGGGCCCTTCAAACTTGGGAGCATTACCTTGCTCCCAAGGAGTTTGTCATTCATAGTGACCATGAGTCACTAAAATATTTGAGGGGTCAAGGTAAATTGAACAAAAGGCATGCAACGTGGGTGGAATATCTTGAATCCTTCCCTTATGTCATCAAGTACAAGAAAGGAAAACAAAATGTAGTGGCTGATGCTCTTTCTAGGCATCATGCCCTTTATTCATCCTTGAGTGCAAAAATCTTGGGATTTGATGACATTCGGGCTATGTATCCGTCTGACAAGGATTTTGGCCCCATATTTGCTACCTCTGCATCTGCATTCTCATTAAAGGCCCATGATGGGTACTTCATCAGTGAGGGGTATCTTTACAAAGGGAGTAAGCTTTGTATACCCCAAGGATCAATTAGGAACTTACTTACAAAAGAGAGCCATGAAGGTGGGCTCATGGGGCATTTTGGGATTTGAAAAACCCTCATGCTTTTACAAGAGAAATTCTTTTGGCCTAATATGCGTAGAGATGTCCATAGACATTGCTCTAAATGTATAGCTTGCTTGCAAGCAAAGTCTAAAGCAATGCCTCATGGACTATAGACACCTTTACCTGCTCCTTCTGTACCTTGGGAGGATATTAGCATGGATTTCATCCTTGGGCTCCCAAGAACCCAACGAGGTGCAGACTCCATATTTGTGGTGGTGGACCGATTTTCAAACATGGTCCATTTTATTCCCTGCCACAAAGTGGATGATGCAAGCAACATCGCAAGACTTTTCTTTAAAGAGGTTGTCTGATTGCATGGTATACCCTCTTCAATAGTGTCAGATAGGGATGTAAAGTTCCTTAGCCATTTTTGGAAAACTCTTTGGGCTAAGCTGGGAACTAAACTTCTTTTTTCCACTACCTGTCACCCTCAAACTGATGGGCAAACAGAAGTGGTGAATAAATCTTTATCCACTATGCTGAGGGCTCTCCTTAAAGGCAACCATAAGTCTTGGGATGAGTACCTTTCCCACATTGAATTTGCTTATAACCGGGTGGTTCATAGAACCACCAAGCATTCTCCATTTGAGGTGGTCTATGGATTTAATCCTCGTACTCTTCTAGATCTTTTACCTCTTCCTCTTTCTGTTGTTGTGCATAAAGAAGGAAAGGCAAAAGCCATTTTTGTAAAACAATTACATGAGAGGGTTAAAGCTAACATAGAGCGCCAATCCTTGAGAGATGCTACTTTTGCCAATAGGGGGAGGAAAAAGGTCATCTTTGAAAAGGGTGACTGGGTATGGCTTCACTTGAGAAAGGATAGATTTCCTTCTCAAAGGAAGTCCAAACTTAGCCCTAGAGGAGATAGACCTTTCGAAATCCTTGAGCAGATCAGTAATAATGCCTATGTTTTAGATCTGCCTGAGGATTATGGGGTAAGCACCAGTTTTAATGTTTCTGATTTGTCTCCATTTGTAGGTGCTGAAAATGACGAAGACCCCATGGATTTGAGGTCAAATCCTCTTCAAGGGGGAGACGATGATGTGACCATGCCTAGCCAAGGACCTATCACTAGGGCCATGGCTAGAAGGATTGAAGAGGACCTAGCCCTTGCAGGCAAAGGAAGACTTCACCTCCTGTGGAGAGTGAAGATACTAGGCTAGGGACTTTAGTTAATAAAATCTAATTTTCCTTTATTTTAATTTTGAGGAGCATTAAGAATTTAATTTGGGACATGTATTTAGTCCATTTTTTATTTTTAGGAGGTGTCTTAGGAATTTAGAGGGTGGATTTAGTTTTTTGGATCTTTATGAAGAAAATAAGGGGTAGCCTTGATATCTACACCCTCTTTTCCTACATAAACCCCCTAAGCTAATAAGAAGGAATCTTGGCCCTTGGTTTGAGAAACTTGGGCACCAAGTTTGATGATCTAAGGAGGGAATTGTTTCTCAATCCTCCTCCCTTAGATCTCTCTTTTTAATCCTAGCCCTTCTTTTTTAGGTTATCTTGTTCAAGAGGTTAGCTACCTCTATAAATAGGAGCTCCTCCCTCACTTGTATTTTTTACACTTGAATTTAATCCTAGAGACCATATTGGTTGAGGTTCTTACCTTTGATCCTTTGGGCACGTGATCATCAAAGATCACATCACCGAATGTCATCAAATCCCAAGATTTTTGTACTCAAAGATGAATAAAGGGCATGACGCTTAGAAAGAGCATCAACCACCACATTTTGTTTTCCTTTCTTGTACTTGATGACATAAGGGAAGGATTCAAGATATTCCACCCACGTTGCATTTTTCTAAGTTACCAAAAAGATGATTACTCCTAAGAAGAGAAAAAACATGCCTTAGATGTCCTAAATCATCATCTAGGTTCCTAGAGTAAACTGATTGTCATCAAAGTAAACTATACAAAATTTACTAAGGCAATCTAAGGCATGAATGTGATTCGGGCATTAGTTAGCCCAAAAGGCATAACCAACCACTCATAAAGACCAAATTTAGTCTTAAAAGCAGTTTTCCACTCATCACCCTCTTTGATCCTTATTTGATGGTAACCACTTCTAAGATCTATTTTTGAAAATATTTTTGCCCCATATAATTCATCCAACATGTCAAGCTTAGGCTCTTTTGAACCCAACCCTTCTCCAACAGCTCATTCACTTGGGACTCAATCTCTTGGGTCTCCATGGGGTTGGTCCTATAGGCAGGTCTATTAGGTAGACTTGCGCCAGGCACCAAATCAATTTGATGTTCTATAGCCCTAATGGGAGGAAGTCCTTTCGGAACCTCATTAGGGAATATGTCATCAAATTCTTTTAAAATATCTTGAACCCCTTGAGGAAGGTGCTCATGTGCATGGGCTGTGGTAGTGCTCTCAGCAGAAGAATGCAAAATGGGAGAAGAATTTGATGCTTCTTTGCAAAATAGGAGATAAAAGGGCTTGTTAGTCAAAAGAGCTTCTTTTAAATCACGTTTAGTAGCAAATAGGCTCCTTTTACTAATATTCCCTTTCGAAGGGGCATCACCTTCTGACTCTCTCTCTTTACCCTTTTCAAGCTTTAAGGGTAAAACTTGTTGTGCTTTTTTTTGTTTTTGTTTTTCCTCAACTCTTTTGTTTTTCATAATAAATTGATCCTCAGCCACTTGAGAAGGTGACAAAGGATACAATTTGAAGCGCTTTTCATTATGGGTGAGAATTATTTGGTTGGAGTGACCATGGTGAATAGCTTTTTTGTCAAACTGCCATGGTCTCCCCAACAGGATATGACCAACCTCCATAGGAACTATGTCACAAAGAATCTCATCATTATAAGATCCTATGGAAATTGGAACCATAAGTTGTTCATTGACTACCATCTCCCCTTGCTCATTGAGCCATTGCAATTTGTAAGGTTTGGGATGGGGTATGGTAGTCAATGCTAGCTTTTCAACCAACCTAGAGCTACAAAAGTTACAACAGGAGCCACTATCAACAAGGAGAGAACATACTTTATCATTTACTTTACATCTTGTATGGAAGATGTTCTCTCTTTGTGATTGGCCAAGCTCTAGAGGTTGGCTTCCAAGAAGCCTTTGAACCATAAGGAGGTCCCCGTTATAAGGAAAAGCTTCCTCACACTCTTGTTCAAAAGTATGTCCCCCTTCTTCCTCACTCTCACTAGAGGAGGAAGATGAGCTATTCTCACTACAAATGTCTTGTCCCCTCATGATCATGGTTTTCTTGTTAGGGCATTAAGAGGCAATGTGGCCTCTCCCAAGACATTTAAAGCATTTGATACTACTTTGCCTCTCAGTAGGCTTAGTAGTAGGGGGTTTTCTATCTACATGAGGTGCTTTTGTATCTTGAAAATGCTTGGGTTCCTCTTTGGGAAAACCCTTGAAAGAGTTTCCCTTAAGTTGGTATCTCTTTGAGAAAGAGGGAGAATCTTTTTTAAAGCTTTTTCTCTTGAGTTGATTCTCAGCTCTTACACAAAGTTCTACCAACTCATCAAGGTTTGAGTATGAAAGAAGTTCTACCTTATCTCTAATGTCAGAGCTTAATCCACACAAAAACCTAGCAAGGGTGGCATTGGGTTCCTCAATGATATTGGCCCTTAGTATGAGAAGCTCCATCTTTTGTCTATACTCCTCAATACTTAGGTTATGTTGCCTAAGTCTTTGGAGCCTATCCAAAAGATCCCTCTTATAATATGAAGGAATGTACCTTCTTCGCAAACAAGTTTTTAAATCATTCTAGTAGCGAATGTCAGGAATTTGTTTACGGGCCCTATCCTTGACTAACCCATCCCACCAATGCAAAGCAGAACCTTGAAAACTAAGGGAGGCCAAAGGTACTTTCCTTTCTTCCCTAATTTCATAGCATCGAAAGAGTTGTTCCACTTTGACTTCCCAATCTAGGTAAGTCTCAACATCTTCCCTACCATGAAAATGGGGTAGGTCTACCTTTGGTTCCCTAGCATGATTTATGTTCTCTTGAGGAGAATGATGATTGTATGATGAATGAGAGTGATGCTTATGTTGATTTCTATAGTATTCTTCTTCACTAGAGCTAAAATGCCTAGATGGGGATCTTATGAGAATTCCTTTATTTTTTCTATCACTCTCCCTCCCATCTCTCCTCTTACTCTCTTCTCCTCTCCTTCTCTCTTCTTCCTCTTTTTCTCTTTTCGTTTCTAGTTCTTTCCTTCTTCTCCTTTCTTCATCCTCTCTTCTCTCTCTTTGCCTTCTCTCTTCTCGCTCTTTTTTCTCTTTTCTCATTTCCAACATCTCTTTTTTTAACTCTTCCTTCTCTTTTTGTTTTTCCTTTTCTTTTATTTCTTTTTTTCTCTCTTTTTCTTCTCTCCTTTCTTGTTCTTTAGCCATCCATTCCCTAAATTCTAAGTTAAGGTTTTCAAGAGTGTCTCCCTTAGAAGGTTTTCTTTGTTTGACACTCTTACTTGATGAACAACTATGTGCACTAGAATGTGTGTGGGAAGTCATGGTGCTTGGATGCTAAAAACTAAAGGGTAGGCCAAAAACACTCCTCTCTTTTTTCTTTTTTTTTTTGTTTTCTCACCTAAGGTGGCTTGATGAGTCTTTGGAACTCTTAGCCTCTACACGTTTTTTCAAAATAACATAAAATAAAATAAAAGTGCAAGAATGTAAAGGAGAAAGGGCTCTAATCTTGCTCCTAAGGTGTTGAAGGAAGTGTACCACTTCTCCCTTCTTCACCTAATTAACAAGGAACTACGCTAAAATTAACCAAAATTATTACAAACCAAGGGAGGGCCTTAAGGGCACTCAAGCTCCCAATCTAAAATTAAGTATACACAATACAAAGACTAAAAAAAATAAAACAAAGTCTTCACTCCAAGCTTTTTGGTGTTTGTCTCCTTTTGATCAAGCCGCTTTGAGTTGCATCAACTCACCCCAAGAATGCTACCCTTGTTTCCTCCTTTTTGGACTTGCCAAAGTTTTATATATGGAACCTTTCCCAACCTTTTCTTACCAGGGCCGAATACAACACAAGACAACAAACAAAGGTGAATAACAAAACAAGGTTCACAAATCCAAGTGGATAGATTAAACAATGACAAACTCAAAGAAGTAAAAAGACAAGCAAGAAAACATAAGGCTCACAAAGGAAGGTAGCACACAAATAACTTTCCTAGATTAGCTCTAAGAGTAGAGATGAAAAAAGACTCAAACAAAAGAAATGAAATCAATAGTTGCACACTTAATAAAATTTAAGTGACCAAAAACTAAAAAGCTTACTCAAGTAATTTTTTTTTGAATCACAATTGATTCCTCATATCAAATGTTTCTACTATTAGGTACACAACTTCAAATTTGTCTTTCTTTTGAGTTCTTTATCTTCTTTCTTCTTTTTTTTTAACTTGAACTTTTTCTATTTTGTTTTAACTTTTTCTAATCATTTTGCTGCACCTAATAGCTTGTTGAATTGAAATTTTAATGAGGATGCTTGAAATAATAACACTTGAGTGAATAAGCACAAAGTAAGGTCACACAATTTTCTAGTAATGCATGCAACTAAAGGCAAAAAAACTTAGTAGTTCCAAATACCACTGAACTAATGGTGCTTAAGGAATGATTTAGGGCTGATTTTGAAGTAAATTGATTGCTCAAATTACTAACACAATTCACCCAAGCTAAAATTCCATAAAGAGGCACCAATAGTGAAGGTAAACCAAGTGGAAAGCTACTAATAATTCAACATAAAACAAGAAACATATAAAGATTGAATTGAGCAAATATTTAAGAACAACCAAGAGATTAATATGCTTGAACTAAAAGCATAAAAGACTTAAGAGACTTAACAAGAGGTTCACCTCTTAGGAGCTCAATTCAAAATGTTTTTGAAGGCTTTTTTGTAAAAATTTTAAGAGGCTAAAACCTATGGAATTTAAATGAGACAAAATAGGAAACTAACATGACTAGTATTTGACAAAACACAAGATTAAGAAAAAATAACACACCTAAAATAGAGCAAAAATTTCAGCAAGAGACTCAAAACAAAAGGCACAACAAAGTGGCCAAAGTTGATCACCACAATGGTGTGGAAAAATCCTCAACCATGTGGGTTTAATGGTCACAACTTCTTAGGCACACTTTAACATAAAAAACCAAGGGAAAATTAAGCAACTTGAACACGAAAATAAGATGCAAAGAAAGGGACAAATAAAATTGCATCAAATTAAATGGAACATAGGCGTGTAGATAGAAAACAAAAGCGCATATAATAGCAAGAATAAAAAGCTATACTACTAGACAATAAAGGAAATAGAGATGACAAAAAATTAAGGACTTTAAAATAAAGAGATCAAAGAGATAAACAACAACGCAAAAAAAATTGAGAAAGAACGTGACCTTTAGAAAGTGGCTCTAGATACCACTTGATGTGATTTTTGATGATCACTTGCCCAAGGGATCCTTTCTAAGGTCACTTGGAAGGGAAATGGATTTATGGAGAGGAAAGGAATGGGGTGAGGCGCCACAAATACTATGTTTGATAAGCCAAAGGGGAGAGGCCACAAGGGAGGGGTCCCTTGATAACTCTTAGAAGCTCTCACAAAGGAGAAGGGGGGACACTCAAAGGTAAGAACCTCACAACCAATATGGTCTCTAGGATTAAATTCAAGTGTCAAAAATACAAGTGAGGGAGGAACTCCTATTTATAGAGGTAGCTAACCTCTTGAACAAGATAACCTAAAAAAGAAGGGGTAGGATTAAAAGGAGAGATCTAAGGGAGGAGAATTGAGAAACAATTCCCTCCTTAGATCATCAAACTTGGTGCCCAAGTTTCTCAAACCAAGGGCCAAGATTCCTTCTTATTAGCTTAAGGGGTTTATGTAGGAAAAGAGGGGTATAGATATCAAGGCTACCCCTTATTTCCTTCATAAAGACCCAAAAAGCTAAATCCACCCTCTAAATTCCCCAAGACACCTCCTAAAAATAAAAAATGGACTAAATACATGTCCCAAATTAAATTCTTAATGCTCCTCAAAATTAAAATAAAGGAAAATTACATTTTAATGAGCAAGGGCAAATGGAGGTCAATGAGTAAGTCAAGGTTCCAATTTCCATTGGGTCTTATAAAGACGAGATCCTGTGTGACATAGTCCCAATGGAAGCTGGTCATATCTTGCTAGGAAGACCATGGCAATTTGATAAGAAAGCCATACACCATGGTCATTCCAATAACATCATCCTCACTCATAAGGATAAGCGCATTAAGTTGTGTCCTCTAACACGTTTACAAGTGGCAGAGGACCAAATCATCATGAAACATAACAGAGATGAGGAGAAAAAAAAAGCAAAGCTTTACCCCTAAAGCTTGAAAGGGGTAAGGAGATTGGGTTGGAAGTTGGTGCCCCTTCCAAGAAAGTCATTAGTAAAGGGAGTTTATTTGCGACAAAATTGGATTTAAAGGAAGCCCCCTTAACTAACAGACCTTTCTATCTCCTTCTTTGCAAAGAGGCATCCCCTATTTCTTCCCCCTCCACTTTTTTCCCTTCTAGTTCTAGCACTGCCATAGAACTTGGACATGAGAACCTACCTCAAGAGGTTTAAGAGCTTTTAAAGGAGCTTGGTAATATATTCCCTAATGAAGTTCCCAAAGGACTTCCTCCAATTAGGGGTATAGAACACCAAATAGACTTGGTACTTGGGGCTAGCCTGCCTAATAGGCCTGCTTATAGGACTAATCCCATGGAGACCAAGGAGATTGAATCTCAAGTCCAAGAACTATTGGAGAAGGGTTGGGTTCAAGAGAGCCTAAGCCCTTGTGCTGTGCCAGTCTTGTTGGTGCCTAAGAAGAATGGCCAATGGAGGATGTGCATTGATTGTCGAGCAATCAATAACATCACCATCAAATATAGGCACCTTATCCCTAGGTTTAATGACATGCTTGATGAATTGCATGGGGCCCAATTATTTTCGAAAATTGATCTTAAGAGTGGTTATTACCAAATCCGCACAAGGAAGGTGATGAGTGGAAAATCGCTTTTAAGACCAAGTTTGGGCTTTATGAGTGGTTGGTAATGCCCTTTGGGCTTACCAATGCCCCAAGCACCTTCATGAGGCTTATGAAGCATGTCCTTAGGGATTGCTTAGGAAAATTTTGTGTAGTTTACTTTGATGACATCTTAGTGTATAGCAAGAGCCTAGCTGAACATGTAGGTCATCTTAGGCGCGTCTTTTGCATTCTTAGGTCACACCAACTCTATGGAAATCTTGAAAAATTTAATTTTTGTGTGGAGAGTGTGGTGTTCTTAGGTTTTATAGTTAATAAAAATGGGGTTCAAGTGGACCCCGACAAAATCAAAGCCATCCAAGAATGGCCCATCCCAAAAAGTGTGACTGAGATCAAGAGTTTTCATGGTCTCGCGAGCTTTTATAGGCGCTTTGTGCCTAACTTCTCCACACTTTTCTCACCAATCAATGATTTGGGGTGAGAAACAACAAAAATCCTTTGAACTTATCAAAGAGAAACTAACCCATGCACCAGTTTTAGCTCTTCCTGGCTTTTCTAAAACTTTTGAGTTAGAGTGTGATGCATCGGGAGTGGGTGTGGGAGCTGTGTTGTTACAAGGTGGTCATCCCGTGGCTTATTTTAGTGAAAAACTAAATGGAGTCGCCTTAAACTACCGCACCTATGATAAAGAGTTTTACTCTTTGATAAGGGCCCTTCAAACTTGGGAAAATTATCTTGTACCCAGGGAGTTCATCATTCATAGTGACCATGAGTCACTTAAGTATTTGAAGGGTCAAGGCAAGCTTAATAAAAGGCATGCTAAATGGGTAGAATTTCTTGAGACTTTCCCTTATATCATCAAATACAAGAAAGGAAAACATAATGTGGTGGCTGATGCTTTGTCTCGTAGACATACCCTTTACACCACCTTAAGTGCAAAGATTCTTGGATTTGATAATATTAGAGAAATGTATCTTTCTGATAAGGATTTTGGATCCATTTATGCTCCCTCTACATTTGCATGTAAAACCCAAAATAGGTTCTTTGTGAGTGATGGGTACCTTTTCAAAGGTAGCGGACTTTGTGTACCCCAAGGATCTATGAGAAATCTGTTGACAAAAGAGAGCCATGAGGGTGGGCTCATAGGGCATTTTGGAATTAACAAAACTCTTCTGCTTTTATAAGAAAAATTCTTTTGGCCCTATATGAAGAAAGATGTCTATAGACATTGTCGTAGATGCATTGCTTGCTTGCAAGCTAAGTCTAAGACAATGGCTCATGGATTGTACACACCCTTACCTGCTCCTTCTGCACCTTGGTTGGATATTAGTATGGATTTCATCCTTGGCCTGCCTCGAACCGAACGAGGTGTAGACTCTATCTTTGTGGTGGTAGATAGATTTTCAAAAATGGGTCATTTTATACCATGCCACATGATAGATGATGTGAGCAACATTGCGAGACTTTTCTTTAAATAAGTTGTCCATTTACATGGAATTCCCCAATCCATAGTCTCTGATAGAGATGTGAAGTTCCTTAGCCACTTTTGGAAAACATTGTGGGCAAGGCTAGGAACTAAACTCTTATTTTCTACCATATGTCACCCCAAACTGATGGGCAGACTGAGGTAGTAAATAGATTTCTATCTACTATGCTTAGGACACTTCTTCGAGGAAATCACAAGTCTTGGGATGAATACCTACCCCATATTGAGTTTGCATACAATCGGGTGGTTCAAAGGACCACCAAGCATTGTCCCTTTGAAGTTGTTTATGGCTTCAACCCCCTCACTCCTCTTGATATCTTGCCCTTACCATTCCCTTCTTCTGTTCACAAAGAAGGAATAGTAAGAGCGGATTTTGTTAAAAAATTACATGAAAGGGTAAAGGCCAACATTGAACATCATTCAAAGGAGTATGCTAGTAAAGCCAATAGGGGTAGGAAAGAAATTATCTTCAATGAAGGGGATTGGGTATGGCTTCATTTGAGGAAGGATCGCTTCCCTACTCAAAGAAATTATCCATCCCTTGTGGCAAACTTTCCCTCTTAGGCTTATCTTACCTTAAGTGGCACCGAAAACCACCTTACTTCTTACCTTTCCATAAACCATTTCACCAAAGAAGAAAACCTCTAGAAAAAGATCAAGGGAGGCATGCATCAAGTCCGGATGGGCCTGTTCGGACTTGTAAAAAAGTTTACAATTTTTTTTACGAGAGAGGTGTGAAAGAAGTAATTAAATTTTTACTTTTTTTACCTAGAGCATTTTTGTCATTTTAAAAAATTATGGAGGTTCAGGGTGAAATTTCCTATAAAAGATTGTATTTTGATGAATCCAAATCTGGAAAAAGAATAAAAATCCAGATTACCTAATCCAAACTTGGAAAAAAAAATTGACGAGTTCTAATTAGGTTATCAAAATTTGAAAAAAAAATCAGTCTGAGAATCACTTGATAATATTTTGGTCTTTAAAATATTATGGAAGTGCATAGAGAAAACATTAACTCAAGCAATAAATCACCCTATCCATGGAATAAATTGACAAGACCTACTTAAAGTTCACATACTAGAAGCATGTTTCATAACAATTCATCATAAGCTAATATGTAAAAGCTCTCATATAATATTTCTAAAAGATGCATTTTTATATAAATTAACTTTCTCATGTTTTAGAAGAGATTATGGAAAGACTCTTTTGACTTTTTTATCCTATAAATACTTCTAGAGAAGTTCATCTAAACAAGCCATTCATTTATCTTAATCTTATTTTATCTACAAGTGTTTCTTGAGAATTTTATCTAAAGAAGACTGAAGAAGCATTAAAAAATCTACATGCAAAGTGATGACTGAGTGAACAGACCAAAAATGGTTTGTGTTTTATTGTTGCCTGTTGGTCAACTCCTTGTTGAACACCAAATTTCACTTTTTATTTCTCATTAATAGTGTGCATAGCATGTTTACTATGCTTTACAAAAGCCCTATGCAATAAACATAATTTTAAAAAAAGAACAAAACCTCTGATGTTTATAGAAATATAGCTTTGAGCTAAACAGAGAACTCCATTGCAATCTTCGAAAGAAAATTATCTATTTAAATAATATGTAAGCTCTGAAAGTAGACAACAATGTATCATTTTTTGGATAAATATTAAAGAAACAAAATATTATTGAGATGTTCGAGGTCTAATTTGATAGCAATGATGTGAATAAAAAAGTATATGCAATACGAATGGGGTTATATAAGGTTGGTTTAATGACAATATACATGTGGGGAGAAAGGAAAGAGATCGTGATGAATCTCCCTACTAACAAAACTAACATATTAAAACGAACATTTACCAATAATATATATATATATATATATATATATATATATATATATATATATATGTATAAATGGTGTTGCTATGCAAACTTGTGTGTTTGAATGCTTAGCCTCCCTATTGGCTGTCAAGTAAATTTAGTTGGGGTTAATTTACTTTATAAGAACATGGGAACAAAGTTCATTCATTTGGTCAAAGAAATGGGTGATGATTCCAATGCTTTTAGATCAGTTTGGCTAGTTAGACCATTAATTGAATGCAGTGAGACATCTAATTAGATTAATTCCCAAGTTAGCTATTATATTGTTGAGCTATTCACAATAAGAAATAATTGCATGTACATGGCCTATCATGCATGCCAAAGTCATATTATTACTTTGTCACAGAGATCTTTATGACAATGAAACAAGAAAACTTACAAGATAGAATAGGAAGTATATTTGAGAAACTTAAGTAGTATATAGTTAAAAAGGAAAATGAAAAGAGGAAAAAAATATGGATATGTTAGGACCTAGTAGAAAATAAGAAAGCCAAAGTTGTAGAAATCCTATAACTAATACCTGTGAATAACTTGAACGAAGACATAATAGATCTCTTCTCTTTAGCCCATTAAAAACCAGATTTCTTTGAATGATATAAGTCAGGATCTATAATAATGGGCCTAGCTCATTGATGCCTGATGCCATAGTTACAAGTACACAAATCATGAACAAATAGTTTACCAACAATAGAGAAAATGTTAATGGATAGGTAATATACGTACTCTTTCCAACCAATATTACTTGTATGCTCAATCAAATTTACATCCTAGCCAAGAATGAAAAGATCTACAAGAGATCTGAAGTAAGGAGTTATATGGGAAAAAATTAGCTAAATAAAAATTATTTATATTTGTGAAACAACAAACTGAGATTTATTTACAAGACTCAAGGAAAGTACTCATTGATATAAAATACAACAACAAAGATGAGAATGATCAAATAAGATCTTGAAGCATTTCCTACCCTAAACCCTTGAATATAATGCTTAGCTTGCATAACTTTTTCTGACAAGTGAGATAATCTCTCTTCAAAAAACAAAACTAATTATCTAAAGGGTATGATCATAAACAAAAGACAATAAACAATGAATTTTTTTCTCTTTTAGCATTATCATGTAGCCCAGCTCCAAAGATAGAAAAAGATTCTTTCCTACCACTTTGTAGAAGCATATTAACAAACAAACTAATTTTGTGACATTGATGTTTATGGTAGGTGAATCCTATCCATTGGCAGATTATGCACACAATAAAATTAATAGAAGAGGGACTAAGACTGTATTGATGCTGAGAAAATGTAGAAGTAACAAAAACTAGTAAGAGTACAAGCTCCCAAACAAGGAGAAATGTAACATCCCAAAATTTAAAATACAAATATTCGAATAAGCATTCAGTTAAGAGAAGATAAATTAAGCTGTTAAGAAAAAAAATCAATTAAAGATTAAACAGTTAGGAATTTTGAATAAACAAGATTAAGATAATATTCCCTTTAAAATAGAAATAAGATAAAACAAATATATTATTTTGGATTTAATCTGGAAAAATCAATATTTTATAGAAAAATATAGAAAAGGGAAAACCAACCCTAAACTAATATATATATATGGTTAACTAGTTCCCTAAGAATATCATAGATTAGTGGATTCTTATAGGGTTGAGAAAGAGGGACATAGGAGTAGAAGAATTAAAGTTGTGGATCTCGCTTCAAGAGGTGAGTAAAATGATTTTGAAAACCCTCCATGGTATGGCTTTTAAAAAGTGTATGTGTGTGTGTGTATATATATATATATATATATATATATGTTTTTGAATCATGAAATAGTATTAGCCTACGACTTTAATAGTATAAATTTATATTATTTATGTTGCGCTAATCGAGTAAGATATCTCCATTTAGAATGAGGATGAAATTTGATATACCTCCATTTGGAATGGTTGTATGAGATACCTCTGTTTCATACGAGAAAGAGGTTTGAGATACCTTCATCCGGGATGAGAAGAGATTTTGGATACCTCCATAATAGCGTGGGGAAGGCAATGAGACGCCATTGTATGAAATATGAGCTCATAGACCTTTTTGAAGAATCTACTGAAAACCTTGGTTCCGGGAATCGTAAAGTGTGAGTGAGTGATCATGAGTGATGAGAACATGAAGCTTGAAGGACTTGGAGGACCTATAACAAGGGAAAGGACAAGAAGAGCTAAGGAAGCTATTCAACAAGTATTGGCAGCCCTTTTGCAAAAAGAGCCAAACATTGAAGAAATAAAGTTTAAAATTGTTAATTGTCTCAGGACTGAAGAGAGCAATACTTGACCTTAATGGAAGAGAAGTTTGGAATAAATTAAACTTATTTTCTTGGAGTTTACTTAGTTAATGGTGGGCAACCAGAATTGTCTAATTAAAGTTGCAGCCACCTTGGTTATAAATTCTAATTAGTATACATGTTTAATTTTCTTTGGCAGTTACACTTTGTTATTAAGCTGCCCATTATTAGTTTTTATTATTTTGTAACTTCAGCTGAATTTAGAAAGCCACTAAACCTACACAATCTGAGTTTATTAGGCATATAAATTTGGGCAAGACTGATATGTAAGGCAGAATATTTTGGAAATAAAAAACTAGTTGAGTTTTCTCTCCTTTGGGTTCTTGACAATCCAAAATCTTTTGAGATT
This sequence comes from Psophocarpus tetragonolobus, assembly GCA_037954015.1. Lineage (NCBI taxonomy): Eukaryota > Viridiplantae > Streptophyta > Magnoliopsida > Fabales > Fabaceae > Psophocarpus > Psophocarpus tetragonolobus. The sequence continues at coordinate 45,883,000 of CM075693.1, read as the reverse complement.
TATCAAAGGTAGTGCAATCTCGTAGACATATCTTCCATCCTTGGAAGTGTGGAGTCTATCAATTCCAATTCCATTTTCTATCTTTTTCATTCATACTCAATTCTGCCTAGCAAACTCTATGACAGGAAAGTCCTACACTATTCGAAAACTCGTTTAATCGTTGAATTTCAATAACTTTTAATTTCCATTCTGTGTCTAAAAGTTTGATAGTAATTCTATTCAGTTTATTTTTTGGCAATTGTTTGCATTCCACGTTGATTAATTTTGTTAACGCGGCAAGCTAAATTCCTAGGGTACTTTCAGAATCCTAAACTGACAGAGGATTCATACCAGTGAGTATCACATAATTTGTGGATTGGATGTTTATATCGAAAACTATTTTTATCATATTTATAATTATTGTTAGAAATTATTTGGATAAATCTTTATTCATTATATATAATTATTGTTTTTCCAGATTCCGCACCGATTGAGAACAACACTATTTGCAAACCTCTTTTAAAAACTTCACTGAGATTATTATCTCATTAAAAGTGTTGTTTTCAGAGCCCTAGGGCGAAGTTTTGGAAATTGAAGGAGGCTTGAAGACCTAGTTTGTCATTAATAAAAAAAATTTCTTGTAGTATTTGTTTGTAACGATCTTAGAATATAATCTACTTGTAATTGTTTTTAGAGACCCAAATTTGAGGATTATATTTTGTTTATTATGCAAGAATTCATGTATTCAAATACAAAATTTATTATTTGATTTAAATTATTATGGGTTATTACTGTAACGACGAATGTTACAAGAAATCTTTTTGCCCCAACTCCCAGGCACAATGTCAAAAACACATTCTTAGGTTTTTTATGAGAAAATTTCCTCTATAAACAAATCTCATGAGGTTTGTTTTCCTCTCCCCAAACCAACTCTCCCTGCTAAAGCTTCTTGGTTCCTCAAGAATATAGTGCCTAGACTAATCGTCAGGATATGTTTGAGAGTGAGGTTTTAGGGGCAAGGGAGAATGGGAAATTTTAATTTTAAATTGTCATATAATGTTTATAAAATAAATAAAAGATTAGAGATTTAAGTTTATTCCTATCTATAAATTTAAAAATTATTAGAATAGAGAATATTTATTAGAAATGAAAATTTAGTGCTCCCTTCCCTTTCCCTCGAAAACCCAACTCTCAAGCATACCCTTAATAGCCACTGGGTTGGATCATAGTTTGCTAAGTTAATTTGGATCTAGATTCCTACCAGTTTATATCCAATATGAATGGAATATAATTGTAGAGTGTAGAAGACTGACTTCCTTTTAAGAGTAGGTTGTTGTTCATTCATCTTTTCCTTTTTTTTCTACTTTAAAACATGAAAGGTTTTAAAAAGTGAGAATATATGAGTTAGCTGTAGCATTCTATTGCATTCTTATGATTCAGGGCTTGTGCAAAAGGGAAATGCATGCTGTTTTACTTAGGCTAAAACAAGTTGCTATTATTCATTTGGGGATTTAATCTCAATACCTATAAGGCTGAAACCTATTGAATATGTTACACAGGAAGCTTCAAGAATTCATATTCCTAGTCATCCATGACTAGTTGACTACAAGAAGTTTCCCATGAAAACTCATAATTTCTAGTTGAGAGGTGCTTCTTCTTGGTCAATAGCCAACAGGCCAACACAAGAGTCATCCATTAAATAAGAACTAAGCTCAATGTCATTAGAGCTTGCATAAAATCCCATCCATGTACTTAGGAAAGTGATATTAAATGTATCTCTCCATAAGCATCAACACAACTTAAGCACTAGAATGTCCTTTTCTTCTTTGGTGACATGGGGTTGTCAAAGGCCATGAGAAGAAAACTACAAACTAATGCAAGTGTGTCTCATACATGGTGAAACCACTTAACACACTCTGATGAGATTCAAATGCAATTAAGTTTTTCTTCTGACATTTATCCCACAAAGCATGGAAAGGAATTGGATTTAGAAAATTAAATCACAGGAAATACAATGTTGTGCATAATTATTTAGAACATTGAATTTTACTTGTATACCAGTGAGAACATAGATCTCTTAGTTTTTAGTGTTGAGAAAACATAGAAAGGAAGATCCAAAAGGACTTCAAAGGAAGCTACTAAGAGGAATCTCATGGAAAATAAAACTCTGATTATTTGTTCTTTATCCAAGTTAAATGGCACCACATGATCCAGGTAGTTAACCACACCTAATAGGACAAGGATTTGTTGTTGTTATTGTATAGGCTAATCATTAAGCAAAATAATAATGAATTATACATGGCCTAGAGGAGTTTATCTTGGAGTCTACAAGGATAAAAACAATTTATCTTACCACTATTACCATAAGAACAAATGTTAGAACATTAAAATTAATTAAGTAAATCACAGATTCCATCACTTTATAATTTAGCCCCAAACCAACAAAGTTGTAATAGATCTACAAACATGCCCAAATTATCTATCATACATCACTCTCAAGTTAGTACCTATCATTATCTTCTTCAAATGTGTGCCAATCTAACTCAACCACAAAAGCTAGTTCATGAAGGTGAAAATTGATCCTTAGATACATTAATTTGACCACCATTAATCATTATGAAATCTCCAACACACACTCCTTGTGCTAAGGAAGAAACACGATTAGAAATCTCTGAGCAATCACAACGTGTTGTTCATTATGCCCAACAACAACTATCAAGGTCAACTTCTAGTACAATTTTAGAATTTGAATTTAGACCTAACTTAATGCATGTTTGGTTTGTAGTTGGAAATGCTATGATACATTCCAATGTAAATCTTTTTTTTTTATCGGCCAATGTTAGTAAATCTTAAAAATTTGAGTTTTTTTGTTAGTAATGACAATCGAACACACTACCTTTTCCCACTCTCTCTTTCCTTAACCAACTAAACCACCCCGTATAACTCCTATCTTCCAAAGCAAATCTAACAACAAACCCAAAAACAACTCTTCTAATTCATTGGCATTACAAGCATGTATGTCTCTATTTCTTGTATGCAAGTTTTTGCGTCAAGGTGGAAGCTCCTAGTTCAAGCTTTCGTGTATTTGATCTAATTGACATAATTTCAAGGATAAGAAACACACTTCTAAACACCCACTACTTATGCCTCAATCTAATTTCGCAACAAATTCTCAAACATGCTCTTAATTCTAAAAGCTAGCTCATCAAATTACAGTTGTACCCTATGCAATGCGAGTCAAACAGCATACAAAACCACATAATCAAAAACCAAAGAAGAGTAAGTGACAAACCATCCTGGAGATAAGAGAATAATCAGAGGCACTGAGGTTGACAAACTCGTCCCAATGAGGGAACCTTTCGAGCAACAATGCAATCGCATGAAGAGTACAATCAATCATAGTAGGGCCCTTATAAGTGACCAAATCAGCCTCACCCACCACCAACACATTCCTCAATGCAGCAAAAACACTCTCAGACTTCACAAATTTAGCAAGGTCCAATCTTTCAGCATCAGGAGCTTCAAGATCAAGATGGAGCAGGAAGTAGTTTCTGGGATGATACACTCCCTTGAGAACCCTCTTAAGCTATAGTCCCTCCCTTTTTGTTACAGTTAACAAGTATGCAAATCTCAAAAGATTTACTTCAACTTTTTTAGTGAGATTAAGCTTTGAAGAGGGCCATGGAGATGAAGAAGATGAAGAGGGTTTGGTGAGGGGAATGAGGAGGAACATGAACAGGAGTAGAACGAGGATGATACATATTATTACAATGGGAATGAGCATGACCCATTTGCATGGTCTATGGTAGTCAGAATTGTGGGTTCGTTTCATGTTTCAGAATGATGTTGGTTGTGGGATTTTGTTGGAAAGGTTTGGTTTGGCCTTGAAATTTGTTGGGTTTGCAGGTTGCTTACTAGTGAGATTCTCTGGAAATGTAAATTTGCAGGTTGAGAGGGAAAATACTATCATCTTTTGTAACTTTCTAGATTAAAAAACATTGTGATAGAGGCTTAGCATCCGTGGGGAATAAATCTTTGTGTCTTCCAACTCAGGATTGTGACATCAATATTTTTTTTTTAGGTTTGGAGAAGTTGGCAAAATGTTACTATTTTGAATTTAAGTGTTTAAGTAGTGTTGATGATGTATGTTTATAGAGTGAAGTTTTCAAGGACTGGTATGTCTATCAACAAATCTTGATGAAGGGAGTGTTTGAATTGAAGCAACGTTAATTAAGTGTATTTTGTAAAAACAAAAATTTAGTAGTGATTTCAAGAAAATTTATGGTATTTATAATGTTAAGATGCCAAGATGGGACGGAAATAGTGTGTTTCAAATTCGTTTTATTACCTTTATTTACCAATAAATAAATTTCATGTTATTTACCAATTTTTTTTATAAATTTTTTTCATATCTTATATAGCTCATTAAATAATATAATGTTTATTGATGGGTTGAAACAGGAATTGAGACACCAATTTGAAAAAGAGAATTTCCATCCCTATAAGTCTGATTCATCTTGTTTTATTCTAAGTTCCTCCAAATAGAGAATTGTCCCATGGAATTTTAGAAACAAATTGGTTATACCAAATTTTAATTTTAATTTTATAGTTACTTATATTTATAACAAAGGAAATATTTTTGTTGATAGTCTAGCCAAAACCATAGTTTTAGCCAAAATGTCCCATTCTTAAGTGGAGCCAAAATGTACCACAAGGAAGAATTCCTTGATAAGTTCTAAAGAAAAATCCATCTCTCAAAAAAGGGTAAAAACCCAATTATAATTTCACTAATTCAATTGTTGTCTTTTGAGTACAATTCAACCCTTATTTATAGAATTAAGCGACTATTCAAAATCTTAACTCCTAAAAGAAAAATTAAATATTCCATTATCATGCAATTATCACATATGATTAATTGCATGTTACATTAATTTCTAAATTAACGGAACGTTACAAAAAATGAAAAGTCATTGTCTTCTGGACTCATATCATAAGGGCTATACATAAAGAGATGAAATTTGGGGTGCAAGATTCCCTAACCAATATTAGGTTCCCCAAGCCATACCTATCCTTCCTTTGTCTCTAGATATATGGTGTGTAACACATGTGATATAAGGTCTATAGTAAAAAGAGGGGGTGTAAATAGTAGTCATACTTAACATGTGACCAAGGGGTGTGAATAACCAGGAGGAAGTGAGAAACTTGAAAAAGAGTATCTTTCACTCTCCTTTAGCTACATAACCCAACTTGAGTCCAATTAGAACAAATGAGATATTTTACCCTTCACTCAAAGCCTTAATACCCTTAAAAACAAGGTTAACCCAACAAATTAAGGGGTTAACCTAAAACGTCAATTGAACTAACACTTACAAGGAAATTCTACTATTTACAAGAAGAAGATTTAGGTTTTGTGTACCCACAAGTTCAATTAGAGTTTGAACCTTCTATCTTCATCTTTGGTCCATCCTTTTTGCATCCTTCCTAGACCCTCTCTTGGAAGAAAAGGTCCCTTGAGTAGAGTTGCACCAAGTAGGTTTTCTATTTTATTTTTGTCATCTTCATAGTGCTTTTTATAGTTCCTTGTGTCATGTCACTCTTAAGAAACTCATCTACAATTTTTTTTTCTCAAGTTATTTCTTGTGATTTCCACTACTACTATTTATGATTCTTATAATGTCATGTTATGTGTGTATATGATATTAATATATTATTTCTTTAAATGAAAAAAGCACGAGTCACATGTATATATGTATGGATATACAATTATCCAGTGAATATGATAATGAAGATTAAAATTGTTATTCGCACTATGAATAAGGTACAAATCCATTTTTTGAATGTGGATATTAAGACAAAGTAATACACTTTATACTTTCTCTAATTCAATTTTTTTGTTTTTCTAAATAATTCGTTACATAGAAACTCCTTATTGGCTTGCCGACAAGTAATACACTTGTGCATAGGGATAGAAAAAATACTCATACCCGTGGGTACCACCTGAACCCATCTTGACTTTAACGAGTATTACTCGCTTTGATAAGGTATGAATATGAGTACAAGTATTACTCGATATAATGAACCAGGTAGGGTACAAATATTAGTAAGTGACTACTCACCCCGTTATAATTTTAATAATTATATAATAAGTTTAAAGTTATATATTTAATTAAAAACGTTAGTTATTAAATTTTAATTTATAATTTCTTGTTATTATTTATTCTTTATATATTTTTAATTAAAATATAATTAATAACTTAATATATATAATTTATTTAATAATAAGTAAGTAAATTTAAATTGTAAAAAATAATATAACGGGTACTCACGAGTATACTGAATCCGAAAATACCCAATAAGGACGAGCATTGAAATTTCATACCCACTCTTTTTACACCCGAATACGAACCCACCCTACACTTCCCGAAGATGGGGACGTGGAGGGACAAACCCCTACCCATCTCACCCCATTGTTATCCCTACTTGTGCATCCGTGAGGAAATGAAAAACCATAAATATAGTGAACATAAAATAAATTTTAAATGCATTTTTAACCTTTTTGAAACACTTATTCATTGTTATATACATCCTTAATCCTCTTTTTATCCCAAACTATTGCAAGTTGGTGTTAGCCATACATATCCCTTTCCTTAACCTTTTCTTGATTGTTTGTTTTCAATTAACATTTCTAACAATAGTTCTCTCACTCTCTATGCTAAGGTTTTTCTTTGATCTACTTCATATACATCTTTGTTTGGGTTTTATCAAGTGATTCCTCTTTATTACTTTCACTTCTCATCACTTTTTTTTAGTTATCTTTCTCAAATTGTAAAATCATTTTAATTAACATAAGGTTTGTATATTGAATTGCTAAGAGTTAAGTTGATAAGATCAGATCCAATTTTGACTTTTGGTCAACTGTTTCATTCATTCACTACAAAAACAGCTTTACTCAGTCCAACGTTGCTTCCCCTTCACCTCGGGTCTAATTTTGTGAGTTAATTTTTTATTCTCTGCTAAAGAATTTCATTTCATTGTTCTGTTTTTTTAATTGCTAGTTAGAGGAATATATTAACAGTTAATAATTAACCACCAACATGTTTCACATGGTTGATCTATATTTTTACTTTCTATTTTCATTTAAAATTTTTACTTTTTATTTTTTCCATTCTATACAACATATCCTAAATTGTTTTGATTACGTACAATTTTAGTTACTTTTTAGTTTTTATAAGTTGAAAATATGCTTATGATTATTTTTAACAGTTTTATTTTGCTATTTTCATATATTTTTTATCATGTAAAAGACGATTTTTTATTTTATCTAAATAAAACTAATTAATTTAAAATCACTTTTAAGTAAATTTAGTCGAATAAAATTATTTTTATTATATTAGATTATAAAAATAATCATAATTGATTATTGAAATAATATAATTTTTGTTATGTGAAACCTATATAATTTTATTATATAGATTTTAGCTTGTCTTTTTTAAAAATTTGTTTTGTAAAATAATGAAGATGTTTGGTAGCAATGTAAAATCTATTTTTTTTAAAAAAATATTTTTATAATATATTTATTTTTTATACTTTTTTAACTTTTTTTAGACTCTTTTACTGTGTAATTTTTTTTAATTGTATCCCAATAAATTTAATTATTTTTAAATCACTTTTGACTAACTTATTCAATTTTTTTATTATAATTGATTTTATATATAATGAATTATTTAAAATAATATAATTTTTTAGCTATTCATACACACTCTAGATAAAAAAAGTTTAAAAGTGTTGATAATTACAAATATTTAGAGTGTTTATGACTTGCCATTTTAGCTAGTTTAAAGCTAAAAACATAGTAAAAATGGTTTTAGCTTACTTTAGTAAAAAAATAATTTAGATTTTTTAGGTAACTACTATTTTTTTTTGGAAAGATTACTTCAATTGGCTTCTTTAAAAAATATCCCTACTTTAAGTAATTAGTTGATCGTTTTTAAAATTTTAGCCTTCATTAATGATTGTCCCTTACTAATTTAAATATGTAATTATAGTAATTTAAAATTTAAATATTTAATTATGAAAATATAATTTAAATATATAATATAATATAATAATTTTAATTTAAAATATAATTATAGAGCTTTATAATTTGAATATTCAATTATAGTAATTCATAATTTAAATATGTAAGTATAGAAATTTATATTTTATATATATAATTATAGTAATTTATAATTTAATATATTATAATTATTTTTAGTACCTTATTATTGATCTAATAATTAATGATGCTCTTATTTATTATTTTATAACTTTTAGCTAGTTGATTAACTAGTTTTACAAAACATTTATAACCAGTTATACAGAAAAATAAGTCTATTTAGGTCAACCTAACAAGCTACTTAACCTAACTAGACTAAGAAAAATATAATCTATATTATACACAGGTTGGGCCGGACCAACATATATTTTTAGCATTTTGATAACCTTAACTACCAGTATATACCACCATTATATCATTAAACAATAGGTGTTATTAACGTGTCTCGTATTGTAAGACAATTTTAAAAAATTGTTAAAAATAACATGAAATTATAATTAAATTTTATAAAATAGTACATCTTTATGTGTTTAGCAAAAAAAATTCTACTTTTACTTTTTTCTTTAACTAGCAACACTGGTTCTTAAAAAAAATGGAGACATAGGTTAATTTTATATCAAATAATTGGTCATACTTGATATTAATTAAATATGGGACTTTCTTAGATTTGTTTATAAATGGTTTAAAATTTCAATCATTGTGATTTAGGTGATAGTTACTAATACATACCTTTATAACAGGTCTTCATATTTACTTGCAAAAATTTTTGAAGGATAAATTTCCAAATAGTCCTTAAACAGGTTAGAGGTATATGACAGGTTTCTAAACTATATATTTTATCATGTTAATCTTTAAATATTTACATTTTTTAATACTTAAATTTTTACGTTAGTTGTTAAAATTCTTTAAATAACATATTTAAAAATTTTTAAAAATATTAATTAAAATATTTTAATGATTAATTTGTATAATAATATAATTATTAAGAGATTAATTTACAAATATCTATATGTTAGTGTTTCTAACTTTTAGGATAATCGATAGTTTGCACTTCATTTACTAGCCAATATAATTGATACAAATTATTTTTAGAGTTTTCCTTATTGAAAGAAAGACGTGTATACATTTAAATTATCGATTTAATTAAATTAGATTATTGGATTGAATTTGATATTCTATTTAAATTAACACAAACACCATTGTAGTATATTTTAGGTTTGAATGTTCAACTTATTGTATTTCCGTTTTTCAATTTTATCAAATCCATAATTTTTTCTTCCATTCTAAAATCAAGATATTTTGCTTTCTTATTTTAAAAAAATTACTTATACCTTTAGTTATTAAGTTTTTTTTTTTTTTTTAAATTTAGTCTCTATAACATTTTTTAGTTTTTGTAATTCAATATTTTTTTTTCATTTTTTATCATTGTCATCTATCTCTATCACAAAAAAATAAATTAATATAACATTTTATAATGTCATGTTAAAAACATCACACATAATATGACTAAAAGATGAAGTCAAAATATGTTATGTTAGCAAAATGACAAATTATTCATGCCACATCAAAATTAATGTCACGTTATCAAGACGTCACATGACTACAAATAAAAAAAAAACTTATAAGGCTTAAAATGAATATTAAGAAAAACTTGTAAGAACTAAAAATTAAAAATAAAACTTATAGGAACTAAAAATGAAAAAAAAAGAACTTACAAAGAACTAAAAATGAAAAAATGCTTGGATTAATAAGAAAATTGTTGGAACAAAGAAATCTTTTATGTCAAGTCAAAATAATACTTTGATATCTAATTTTTTTATTAACCTAAACTTTTTTCCCTTCAAAATATTTTGGTTTTCTCCTTGGTGACAATGGAGGACGATAATAAAATAAATAAACATGCATTCTAAGAGTAAAGCTAAAAAATGTAATTCATAGATAATGAGACTTACCTACATTGAAACTTTTATTACCTTTTATCTATGTCGTTAAATCACTTTAGAATCATTTATTTATTTCTAATTAAATCATACATTATATTTAATGTTTATATTTAAATATTTGTCTCCTCTAAAAAAAATTAAATATTTGTTTTTTCCAACATTGTTACTTTTAGTCTTTTACTCCAAGTTTATTTTTTTGTAAGTTATATTTTTAACTTTTAGTCTCCTAAGTTTTTTTTTTCATTTTTAGTAGATATAAGTTTTTTTTTTATTTTTAATCTTTTTGAGTTTTTTTTAGTCACTTTAACATAATGATGGTGTGACATTAATATTGACAATCATTAATGACGTGGTAATATAGTGATGTGACATTTTTCTTAAGTGATATATTACGTCATCAAAAGATGATGTAGAGCTTGCTAAAATTAACATGATATCATGATGACATCATTATTAATATTTTTTGTAAAAGAGGTTGACGACAAGAACTAAAAATGAAAAAAAAAGTTCTAAATTACATGACTAAAAATAAAGAAAAAACTTATAATTACTAAACTTGAAAAGCATTAATTTAAAAAAACCAAATACATAATTCAATCATTTAAAAATAATAAAATTTTCTCCATCCACTAAATTGAAAGTGGTGATGTTAAAAAAATTAAGAATGTTAACCACCACATACAAATTTATGTCCAATATTTTTTAATTTATATTTTTCCAACTTGATTGAATTAAATGGAAAGTGTTGTTTTCACAAAGTTAATTATAGAGAGGCTCATAGATGTAAAAATAATACAGTCAAGTTATATATTTTGCTTCACAAGCATTGTTAAGGAGTTTGAAAAGAAAAAGGAAGCTTTGAAAGCAAAAAAGGACAACTATGGAAGAATATGTTAAAGTGGCAAGTAGGAGAGCGGAAGGCATACAAAGTGATGTAGTGTTTTGGTAAGAGCAAGTTGATAATCTTATTCAAAAGGATACCAAAAGTAAAATGTCATGCCTTTTTGGGTGGTTTCCTAATTGTAGACGACAATATAGTAAGGACAAAAAACTAGAAAATAAAACTAAGTAGATTAAAAACTCATCGAAAAAAAATTTGAAAGTGTTGGGATCTCTCATAATGTTGTTGGTGTTGAATATCATTCTTCTCAAGCTTATATTTCATTCAAAAGTAGAGAGTTGAAATACAAAGAACTTTTGGATGCATTGTAAAATGAAGACAATTATATGATTGAATTACAAGGGATGAGAGACCTAGGTAAGACAATATTAGCAAAAGAAGTGGGTAAAAAGCTTAAGAAATTAAGAAATTTTGATCATGTCATTGATACAACAATATCTTACACTCCTGATATAAAAAAGATTCAAAATGATATAGCAAGGCCGTTAGGGTTATCATTGGAGGATTATACCGAATCACAAAGACCCAAAACATTGTGGAGTAGATTGATCAATGGTGAGAAAACTCTAATAATACTAGATGATGCATGGGAAAATATTAGTTTTGAAATATAGGGATTCCATTTAATGGCAATCATAATGGTTGTCAAATTATTGTAACCACTTCAATTTAAGAACTTGCAAATTAAAGCAATGTGACAAGATAATTCATCTTGATCTCTTACATGAGGAAGATGCATGGATATTGTTCAAAAAGTGTTCTAGATAAAGGTCGTAAAATTGCTAAAGAAAGCAAAAGATTACCAATTGCAATTCTAGTTATCACTAGAAATTTAAAGGGAGAACCACCTCTAGAAGAATGGAAGGTAGCCTTAAAATCCTTGCAAAAATTCCACACCCCTAAGTGATGATAATGAAAATTTGGGTAAAATTTATAAATTTCTTAGATATAGCTATGATAATATGAATAATAAAAAAGTTACAAGATTGTTCCTATTATGTGTTGTGTTGCGAGAGGATCAAGAAATCTCAACTGAAATTTTAACAAGATTTTCTATAGGAGTGGGCCTTTTTGGAAAAATTGATGATAATTACAATGCAAGTCGAAGTGAAGTAGTTGTAGCAAAAAACAAACTCTTAGATTTATGTTTATTGTTGAAAGGTGAATTTGGAAGAGTGAAAATGCATGACTTGGTTCGTAAAGTGACCTTATTAATAACTAATGAAGAGATTAAATCAGTGAATACATCAAACAAAAATGAAAGATCATTGCTTGAAAAGTTTAAAAATCTCAAATATTTGTTATGTGAATGTAATGATTTTAATAATATCTAGAACCCTAAATATTATTGAATGAGGACTCGTATTGTTTATAAACATCATCCTCCATTAACTACTTGGTGAATGAAATTGTTTGCTTGGAAGATAGAATTGTTAAAGGAGCTAAGGAAAAAAGTGGGTACAATTATCTTATCAGAAGCACAAAGGGATCAGATTTAGGCAGCAACAAGATCAGGGATATACTCTATTTCATGTCTCATTAGCCTATGGGGTTCTGATAGAAGACTCATGTAATTTAAAAGGACGATTTTTTAACTTATTTGGGCAAAGTGTGAACCTTAAATTTGGGCAAAGTATGTGCCTCAAAAGATTCAATTATTGGCTTAGAGACTGGAGGCTAATAGACTACCTACATGGAAGAACTTGGTGAAGTACCAAATAATTCATTGGAAGCTGACAGTTGTGGGATGTGTGGTGGAGCATTAGAAACAAAATCCCATCTATTTTTTCTCTTGTCTAATTGCAGCTAGTTTGGACAGAGTTGTGCGTGCGCCTGGTGGGGACTCTCTATGATATTTCAAGTTGAGCTCCGAAGTCATGACTTTCAATTCATTGGTTCGATTAGTGGAAACAATATAATTCAGACAATTTGGTTGTATGTGTGGTTTGCGAGTCTTTGACACCTTTGGAAGGCATGCAATGACTCAATATTTAAGAGCAAGACTCCTGATTTCTGTGGTCTAGTATTAGAGAGTGCAGTTAACTACACATAATTTTACAAAGTGGATGATGAATCCATCTTTATGTATATTGACAGGATGTGTGTTCTCCTTGAGTCTTTTAATTGTTTCCATTGTTTTTTATTTTTAACATCATTTTCAAACTTTGTATCACAACTAGGCTAATTATAATATATTGTTTGATTTGTAAAAAAAATTATCCGACATTAACTCTTTGAATCTCGATAAAATTATGAGAGTCATCAAACTTCAAAAGCAATCAATATTTTAGACTCTGTAAACCTAAAGCTCAACATTGAAACAAATTCATAATATTTTTTTTAAAATTCTAATATACAGTAAAATAAATAAAAATAAAACAACAAATTATTTTATACAAATAGTATTAAAATGATTGTTGTAAAATATTTTATTTCTATTATTTTTAATATTTAATAATCTCTTACAATTTAATATATTTATTATGTTTGGGAACTAGAATATTATAATACATTAGTGTGTAATAATTTTGTGATAATAACTAAACAGTCAATTTATCATGTAACTTGAGATTTTGAATATTTCGACATTCAAACGATTGCAACTCTGCTTTTTACTAAACAAAACAAATCCTGATGAAAACAATAACGAAAGCAAGAATATGTATTTTTTTTCTTTTACATTATCATGAAATTAAATATTAGATATTACTGTACATATGAAGATTCTTGAATTTAATATTATAAAATCATTCTTAAAATTCTTTTTATGAGTTGAAATTGTAAAATGTTTTATAAATATTGTGATGATAATTAAATTCTATCGTAAAAGTGAATAATTTTATTAAACATGAAAATTAATTATTAGACATTGTAAAATTAATTTTTAATAATAATATTTCATTTAATATTTTTATTTAAAACATATTGAGAATATATATTTTATATCATTAAGTAACCATAACTTTTTACATCATTAAAAAATAATTTGATAATAATCAATTTAAAATTTGCATAAAAAATATTCTTTAACTGGTTAACTCTATAAGTTTTTATACTAGTTTTTATACTAGTATTAAAAAATGTTAGATTTTATTATTATTTAGAATTACTCATTTGGTATATCACCCCATAAGTTTATGAAGAATGTGATAGAAAAAAAGTAAGAAAAAGAGCTTTAATCTTGTTCGACTGCATAAAAAATAAAGGGTGAAATATGTAGGAAAATTAAAGAAAAATTTCTATTTTTCTACTTTGATGGTAAAAAAAATAATAAAAAAGTGTCATTAATCTAATATGTCTTATTTTTTCTCTAAAAAAATATGAAAAAAAAAATTGACTATTACCTATAAAAAACTAGTGATAAATGCATAAATAATTTTATAATCATACTTACTTTAAAATTTTTATCACAATTCTTCTTATAAATTATTTTCACATGTCATATAATCTAGTAATTATATTTTTTCTTAAAATCATCTTCAACTATAAAAACTACAAATATTCAGTTGAACAAATTTCACTCATCCATTTTAAATATTTATTATTTTGATATGTTAAAATTATTAAATAGTAAAATAAAGAAAAAACTAAGATTTTATCTAAGAAATTAGAAAGGATTTTTTACTTTTTTTTCTGTAGATTATTCCTTGCAACCAGCTGTCATTAAACAACCTTCCCCATAAATTCAATAGGTGCTAATATATTTTTATGAAACTAATTAACGCGGGTAATAATAATTAATAATAAATAAATAAATAAATAAATAAAGTTAAAAAGGAAGAACAACTTCAAACGGCAAGGACCATCCACACTATTTCATGGTTCCTCCCTCTCTTTGTCACTTCTCTTCCAAGTTTCTCTCTCTGCAAAAGTCTAGGGTTTCCGAATCCTTTTTAGTACCTCAAAACCTTCATCGTCTTCTTCTTCTTTGTTTTTGCGAGATGAGGAGCAAGGAGAGCTTGATCGGTTTGGTGAACAGAATCCAGCAAGCCTGCACTGTGCTCGACGACAATAGCGACAACGCCTTCTCTCCTCTTTGGGAAGCTCTTCCTTCCGTCCCGTCGTAGGCCGCCAGGTCACCACCACCTCCATTCTTTCAAACTAACATCAACATCTTCTTCTATGTAGAACCAGAATAAAAACCATCCAAAACTATAAAATAAAACTTAGATACAATTTCTTAGGTGTTGTTTCTATTCTCATTATGCGAAGTCGCAAATTACAATACAAATAAATTTCTTAGGACGTCGAAACAATAAATTTCAGTAGAAACTTGGATAAAACCTTTTAGGTTGTCATCCACTCAAAATTAGATTTCGTAATCTACGTACATACGCAAAGTGTAATACAAATCATTAGGTACGATTTCTTAGGAATAGAAAACAATCCGAAAATTTAAGGAAAAACTTGGATACATATTTTATGTGCCGTTTGTGTAGGTCTGGAGTTAAAATTAGAGTTTTGTATGAATAATTGCATAATACATATGCAAAGTATAATACAATTCGTTAGATACAGTTTCTTAAGACCAGAAATAATCCGAAAATTTGACGAGAAAACTTATCGTTAGATTCTTAGACCTTCTCATGTTAGAATTAGAGTTTCACCTAAGTGATTCACGGAAATTTTTTTATAAAAGGCTTTAGACTTTGCAATTTTGAGCAAATATTTTTTAAAATAGAGATATAATATTCTTATTTTAAAATAAGATAGTAAAATTGTAAAATTTTAAAAATAGAGACCTCCAAATTGTATCTAACAGAAATCTTTATTATGTGGTGTATAACTTCAAGTGGAGAATGACAGAAACAATACGGACACTTGTGAGGAAGTGTATTGTATCTAAGTTTTGTCCATAACATCTACTTGTTTTGTTGTCGTATTGTAAAAGTAGAACCATTCCAAAATCAAATTCCGTTTTATTTTTCTGAATTTATTTGTTTATTGAAAATGATACAGTGTTCGGGGAAGTCTTCAGTTTTAGAAAGCATTGAATTTCTTCCCAGAATATCAGGTTTTCTCTTTCTTTCTTTGGTTTTGTTTTGTGGAGTCAGGAATGTGTTACTTATTTAGGTGCTGTTTGAATAAATTTTTCAAAGAGTACTTGTAAGAGAAGTAGATAAGAACATAAAATAAATTACACCTTAAACTTTTGTGATTTTAACTTCTATAGAAATTCTCTCATTCAAGCTTCAGTGAAAAGTTTGTCTAAGCAGGCCTTGGCTAATTTAGTTAATCAATTTATGAATTAAAATTGAGATTGAATTGCTGGGATTGTGACAAGGCATCCATTGGTGTTGCAGCTTCATAAGATTGATGGTAAAGCAAGGGAGTATGCAGAGTTTCTTCACATGCCAGGTAGAATGATAATTGATTATGGTATTGTAGCTCAACAACCAAATTTTCTTTGATTATGTTATGTTTCAGTTGTTTTGCTCATGCATGTGTCCCCTCTAATTTGTGGGGTAGTTTATTTTAGATTTTACTATTAAAGTCATTACCAGCATTACGTAACTATCGAATTATTCTTTCAAGCGTTTCTTTTTTGTCAATATCCTTGAAGTAATAGTTTGCTAGCAGTTTATCATGTCATCATTGTACTGCATATGGGTTGGCTTGCGGGTGGAATTATTTGTGTGCCATTGATAATTCAACAAATATTTTAATTCCTTAGTTAAATTTAAAATTTGCTTTTCCTTCCGCAGACTTTGTCCGTAAGGAAATTCAGAATGAAACTAATAGATTTAATGGGAGGAGAACAAAACAAATATCTCCTATTCCAATTCATCTTAGCATTTATTCTCCACATGGCGTGCTTTAATTATTGTCTCTTTCTGAAACTTTATTAGATAGATGGTTTGCTTGTGTGGTCATGTTTGATACTTCTGCGTATGTTTTAATTAAAGGAAAATAATTATTGAAATAGAGAGAAGGGTGCAAAAAAGAAGGATTTTCAAAAAGAAAATATAACAATTTTCTCTTATCACATGGAAAGAAAACAAAAGAGCTATAGTCCATAGTTTGTGCTAATCAATATAACAGTTTCCTATAATCTGTTTTCTTGCTTGTAAAGTAAGCTCCCTGCAAACAAAGAGCACCACAAGGAATTCAATAATGTCCTTGTTCAGCTTTATATATGAATTTTCCGTCCTTCTTTATACTTCCCTAAGAGTTGCATCAAGTTTAATGGTGCAGGATTAGAACATCTTTTAGAATTTGCTAGGGTACACCTTTTCTTTGGGTAGTTTGTAGCTACCTTGGTTACAATTTACTCTTGACCTCGCTCATGAGTCATGACTGCCCCAATAAATATGACATGTTTCACGTTAAAATAGCAATAGTCAAAGTTTTTGAATTTTTTTTTATTTAATTTATATATTTTCCATTTATTATCTTTTCTTTCACTTGTTTAGGTCCTGTGAGATGAAATGAGACTAATGATTCAACTGTTATATATGTTTCCTAATGTAATTTCTTAGTTTGTTTGAGCAGTTGTCAACCTAACTTTAATTGATTTACCTAGATTGACTGGAGTTGCTGTAGGTATGATTTTCATTCAGCTAACTTTAAATATTCTTTTGAATAATGTGATATTGTGATACTTGTTTTTAGTTTGTACTGATTAAATTCCATTTTCAGAGGGACAATCTGAGACTATTATTGAAGACATTCAAAACATGGTTCGATCTTATGTTGAGAAGGTATAAGAAATTTTTTCAGTCATGTCTTAATTGTCCCTCACTCTTCACATTGAAAAGTTTGATTGGACAAAGCATCATAGTTTCATTTAGTAGTTAATACGTCCTTTTCTTTTATGTCTATTTCATTGAGACTCATGTCATAAGCTTCCAATAGTCCCGAACTCGTCAGCTGTCGATGGACTGCTCAAGCTTCTCCCACGGCGAGAGCGAGTCGTCACGTGCCGGTCGGGGGACAGATTGGGAACGGGCGCTTTAGGGTCTCTTCCCCGGGCTTCAAACAGTTGACTTGAACTGGTACAGACAAGGGGAATCTGACTGTTTAATTAAAACAAAGCATTGCAATGGTCCTTGCGGATGTTGATGCAATGTGATTTCTGCCCAGTGCTCTGAATGTCAAAGTGAAGAAATTCAACCAAGTGCGGGTAAACAGCGGGAGTAACTATGACTCTCTTAAGGTAGCCAAATGCCTCGTCATCTAATTAGTGATGCGCATGAATGGATTAATGAGATTCCCACTGTCCCTATCTACTCTCCAATGAAACAACAGCCAAGGCAACGGGCTTGGCAGAATCAACGGGGAAAGAAGACCCTGTTGAGCTTGACTCTAGTCTAACTTTGTGAAATGACTTGAGAGGTGTAGGATAAGTGGGAGCTGGAAACAACGAAAGTGAAATACCACTACCTTTAACGTTATTTTACTTATTCTGTGAATCGAAAGCGGGGCGCTGGCCCTCTTTTTGGACCCAAGGCTGGCCTTGGTAGGTCTATCAGAGCAGAAGACATTGTCAGGTGGGGAGTTTGGCTGGGGCAGCACATCTGTTAAAAGATAATGCATGTGTCCTAAGATGAGCTCAACGAGAACAGAAATCTCGGGTGAAACAAAAGGGTAAAAGCTCATTTGATTCTGATTTCCAGTACGAATACGAACCGTGAAAGCGTAGCCTATCGACCCTTTAGTCCTTCAGAATTTGAAGCTAGAGGTTTCAGAAAAGTTACCACAGGGATAATTGGCTTGTGGCAGCCAAACGTTCATAGCGACGTTGCTTTTTTATCCTTCGATGTGCCTAAGCTCTCCCATTGGGCTATATATACTCATTCCCTCTTATTGTAATTGCCAACTTTGAAGTTGAATAAAAATAGTTTCTTTGTGAGCACATTCTTAGTAAAAGGTGTTAAGGATCCTCCCTCTTGAGGAACCTTTTCCTAGTTGGTTTTTATCAAGGGTTCTTTCCCTTGTGGTAAACCTAAACACTTTGTATTATCTCTCTTTGAGAGTGGCACCCCACCTCCATTTTCTTTCCCCTCATCATCTATTTCATGGTGCTTAGAATCTTAAGTATTTTGCATCACCAATGCTCGAGTAAGAAAGTATGCAAGTCTATAATATTATGACGAACAATGCTTGAAAAGACGAGTAACCATGGACACAAACCTTTCTATTGCTGTTGTCTCCTATTTACAGTGGTTATTTTGGTTTTTACTTGTGAATATTCTCTGCTAATGTTACCAAGATTCCCTTTGATCACGTTCCACTAGGAAGTACCAGCAAAAAGGACTCCGATGCTCAGGTGAGAAAGTACTCAGGTTTGTAATATTATGCTGAACAATGCTTGAAAAGAGGAGTAACCCTAGACATGTACCTTTCTTTTGTCGTTGTCTCCTATTTATAGTGGGTATTTTGGTTTTTACATGTGAGATATTCTCTATTGATGTTACCAAGATGCCCTTTGATCACGCTCAAATAGGGGATACATAAAAAAAGGACTTCAACGATTAAGTCAAAAATACCCAACTCTGTACCTTTACCTTGGGCTATTGCCTGTTATTTAGAGTGTGTATTTTCATTTTTACCTGTGAGATACTATTTGTTGATTTTACCGAGATACCCTTTTATCACTTTCCAATAGAGAGTACCTTCAAAAAGGACTCTGACAGTCAAGTCAGAAAGTATCCAATTCTATAATATTATGATGAACAATGCTTGAAAAGAGGAGTAATTATGGACACATACCTTTTGCTTCCTGTTGTCTCCTATTTACAATGTATATTTTGGATTTTACCTTGAATATTTTCTACTGATGTTACCGAGATACCCTTTGATCACGTTCCACCAGGGGGTACTTGCAAAAAGGACTCTTATGCTCAAGTCAGAAAGAACCCTTTGAAGTTAAAAAGTACCCATCACTATAATATTATGATGAACAATGCTTGAAAATAGGAGTAACAATGGACATATATCTTTACTTTGTTGTTGTCTCCTATTTATAGTTGGTATTTTCATTTTTACCTGTAGGATATTATCTGCTGATGTTGCCGATATAACCTTTGATCACATTCAAATAGATGGATACCTGCAAAAAGGACTCTCATGCTTAAGCGAGAAAGTACCCAAGTGTAATATTATGATGAACAATGGTTGAAAAGAGGAGTAACAATGGACACGTACTTTCCCTTGCAGTTTTATGCTATTTATAGTCGGTATTTTGGTTTTCATCTGTAGGATATTGTCTGGTGATTTTATCGAGATACCCTTTGATCACGATCCAATAGGGGGTACCTGCAAAAATGACTTTGATGCTCAAGTTAGAAAGTAACCAAGTCTGGAATATTATGATGAACAATGGTTGAAAAAAGAAGTAACAATGGAGACGTACTAATATAAAATATAAAAAATTATTGAAAGATATGTGCTAACTTTGTCAAAGTATTAAAATAGTAATAACACCTGTGTTTGAAATTTAAATCTAGTATCAAGATCTTCGAAGAGTACACAATTCTTTTCCTGAAAAATTACCGAAACAAGAAAAAACATACACAAACCCACATCGCACATAAGATACGACAAGTATCAAAATTTCAAATATCCTCATCCTTAGATTGAATAAATATTCATTTAAATATGAGGATATCATAAGATACATATTCACAATTCAAATACAATAAAATCATCATACACTAAAATAAACATCTAAATTTTAAATATCAACATCCTTATATCGAATACACACCTATAATTCAGGTGTGATCACATTCACATACGAAAAAATTTAAAAATAAAGTATAACGAAATTAGAGGATAGAATAAATATTTTAATTTCTACCATGACCACATTTATAGTTACATAATGATAATTCATATATAACAATACATAAAGTCAAACATAATCAAAGCATAACATAAAGATCTACAACTCAATTTTGGAAACAAGACATCTAGGCTTATTAGAATATCTCTTATCAAACCATTACTTGTTAGTTATTATAAATATGTACAACATATCAAATATTGGGTTGATCAGGCCCAATATCTAAAAACATACAAATTTTTTAATTTTGATAATTAACCTCTCAATACATTTCGATTTAGGTTCAGCAGACTATGATACAAAAAATGTAACACCAGTCTTTACATTACAATATGGTTAAAAAATATAAATAAATATTTCATTCAAAAAACAAATTTCAAAAATAGAAAAATAACATTTATATATTCAACAAAATCCGCTAGCAAGTCTTCAACATTGTAAAAAACATCACCCAATAATGTGTATTAGATACATTGGTAGTAAGCGAAACATTCCCAAAGTAATAAAGTAGGAATAACACTTGTGTTTGATGCTTAAATTTGACATATGTACCGTCAAAGGCAACACATTTACTCTTCAAAAAAATTACACAATCAACCATAAGCCTACATACATATATAAGATAAAATAACTATCAAAAGTCAAGTATTCCCATCCTTAAATTGAATAAATATCCATTCAAATAATAGCATATCATAAGAAAATACATATCCATAATTGAAATATAATCAAATAATAGGATAACATAAATATATAAATTTCAAATATTATCACTCTTATATGGAAGTATAAGACAAATGTATACCAATCAAATTGTTCCTATAGAAACAGTGGAACACTATTCTTTATTGATGTTATAGAGCAACCCTTTGATCATGTTCCAATAGACTGATACCTGCAAAAAGGAATCCAACGCTCAAGCGACAAAGTACTCAAGTGTAATATTATGATGAATAATACTTAAAAGGAGGAGTAACAATGGACATATACCTTTCCTTTACAGTTGTCTCTATTTATAGTGGGTATTTTGGTTTTTATCTGTAGGATATTATTTGCTAATGTTACCGAGATACCCTTTGATCACCTTCCAATAGGGGGTACCTACAAAAATGACTTTGATGCTCAAGTCAGAAAGTACCTAGGTTTGTAATATTATGTTGAACAATTGTTGAAAAAGGAGTAATAATGGACACGTACTAATATAAAATATAAAAAGGTATTGAAAGATATGTGCTAACTGTGCCAAGGTAGTAAAATAGGAATAACACCTGTATTTGAAATTTAAATCCAACATCAAGGTCTTCGAAGAGTAAACAATTCTTTTCCTGAAAAATTACCCAAACAAGAAAACACATACACAAACCCATATACATTACATAGGATAAGACAAGAATCAAAATATTAAATATCGTTATCCTTAGATTTAATAAATATTCATTTAAATATGACGATATCATAAGATACATATTGACAATTCAAATACAATAAAATCATCATACGATAAAATAAACATCTAAATTTCAAATATCAACATCCTTATATCAAATACACAGCTATAATTCAAGTGTGATCATATTCATATACGACAAACATCTACAACTAGAGTATAACGAAATTAGAGGATAAGATAAATATTAAATTTCAACCATGATCACATTGATAGTTTGATAGTGATAATTCATATCTAACAATACAGAAAGTCAAACATAATCAAAGCATAACATAAATATATACAATTCAATTTTGGAAATAGGACATCTAAGCTTATTAGAATATCTCTTCCCAAGTCATTACTTGTTAGTTATTATAAATCTATACAACATATAAGATATTGGGTTGGCTAGACCCAATATCTAAAAGCATACAAATTTTTTAATTATGATAACTAACCTCGCAATACATTTCAGTTTAGATTCAGCAGACTATGATACAAAAAATGTAACACCGGTCTTTACATTACAATATTGTTAAAAAATATAAATAAATATTTCATTCTAAGACAAAATTTCAAAAACAAAAAAATAACATGTATATATTCAACAAAATCTTCTAACAAGTCTTCAACACTGTAAAAAAATCACCCAACGATACGTGTATTAGATACATTGTTAGTAAGACAAACATTCCCAAAATAATAAAATAGGAATAACACCTATGTTCGATGCTTAAATTCGGCATATGTACCATCAAAGGAAACACTTTTGTTCTTAAAAAAATACACAATCAAGAACAAGTGATGCATGCTCCCCAAGCAAGGGCCCTATCACTAGGGCCATGGGTAGGAGAATAGAAGAAGACATGGCTAGAGTAGATGGAGGAAGATCTCACCTCCATATGACCATCAAGTTGTGCAAGCCATGACTTATTTACTTGTAATTTTTTTTTTAGGAACCTAGGATTTTATTTTGGACATGTATTAGTCCATTTATTTTTCTAGGAGGTGTCTTAGAAATAAGAAGGGGTAAGATTAGCTTTTAGGCCTTTATTTAGGAAATAAGGGGGTAGTTTGATAACTACACCCTCTTTTCCTAAATAAAACCCCAAACTAATAAGGAGTACTCTTGGCCCTTGGATGAGGTAGCTTGGGCACCAATTCTCATCTAAAGGAGGGGATTGATTGGACTTTGGGCTTCAATCCTCCTTCCTTGGATGACTCCTTTTAATCTTAGCCCTTCTTTTCCTTCATGACTTGTACAAGAGGTTAGCTCCCTCTATAAAAAGGTGCTCCTTCAAACTCTTGTATTTTTTACACTTTGTTGAATGAAAACACCCTAGTTGGCCGAATTTCTCTCTTAGTGTCCCTTCCCCTCTCTTTGAGAATTCCTTAGGTTTTTATTAAGGGTTCCATCCCTTGTGGCAAACCTTCCCCTATCAGGCTTATCTTACCCTTAAGTGGCGCCTAACACCCTCACTTCTTACCTCTTTATAAACCATTTCACCAAAGAAAAAAACCTCTAGAAAAAAATCAAGGGAGGCATGCATCAACAAGCCTACATATGTACATAAGATAAAAGAACTATCAAAAGTCAAGTATCCTTATCCTTAAATTGAATAAATACCCATTCAAATCAGAGCACATTATAAGAGAATACAAACAAAAAATTCAAATATAATCAAATAATAGGATAACATAAATATGTAACTTTCAAACATTATCATTCTTATAGGAAGTATAGTACCAATGTCTACAATCAAATTGTTCGTGTCAAAATGGTTGAACATGATTCTCTGCTCATGTTATAGAGCAACCCTTTGATCACTTTCCAATACAGGGGTACCTGCAAAAAGGACTCTAATGCTCAAGTTAGAAAGTACCCAAGTTCTAATATTATGATGAACACTGTTTTGAAAAGTGGAGTAATAATTGACACGTAGCTTTACCTTGTTGTTGCCTATTG
This sequence comes from Psophocarpus tetragonolobus, assembly GCA_037954015.1. Lineage (NCBI taxonomy): Eukaryota > Viridiplantae > Streptophyta > Magnoliopsida > Fabales > Fabaceae > Psophocarpus > Psophocarpus tetragonolobus. Next base: position 45,858,897 of record CM075693.1, on the reverse strand, counting down.
TTTATAGTGGGTATTATAGTTTTACCTGTGGGATATTCTCTACTGATGTTACCGAGATACCCTTTGATCATGTTCCAATAGAGGGGTACCTGTAAAAACTTCTCCGATGCTCAAGTGAGAAAGTACCTAAGTCTTTGATATTATGCTGAACAATGCTTGAAAAAAGGAGTAACCACGGAAACATACCTTTCTCTTACTATTTTTTCCTATTTACAGTCTATATTTTGGTTTTTACCTATGAGATATTCTTTATGGATGTTACTTAGATGCTCTTTGATCATGTTCTGATAAGGGATACACACAAAAAAGACTCTGACGCTCAAGTTAGAAAGTACCTAACTTTGTAATATTATGATAAACAATCGTTGAAAATAGGAGTAACAATGGACGTGTACCTTTACCTTACTTTTGTCTCCTATTTATAATGGGTATTTTCATTTTACCTGTGAGATATTATCTGCTGATGTTACGGATATAACTTTTCATTATGTTCCAATAGAGGGTTACCTGCAAAAAAATTTGCAATGCTCAACTAAGACAATACTCAGGTATGTAATATTATGATGAACAATGATTGAAAAAAAAGAGTAACAATGGGTAGGTACCTTTCCCTTGCTCTTGTCTCCTATTTATAGTGTGTATTTTGGATTTTACCTGTGGCGTATTCTCTATTGATGTTAACGAGATACACTTTGATCACGTTCTAGTAGGAGCATTCCTGCACAAAGGCTCCAATGCTCAAGTCAAAAAGTACAAAACTCTGTAATATTATGATGAACAATGCTTGAAAATTGGAGTAACAAAGGACATATACCTTTACCTTGCTGTTGCACCCCATTTCTAGTGGGTATTTTCATTTTTACCTGTGGCACATTGTCTCCTAAGTTTATCGAGATACCCTTTGATCACGTTCCAATAAAGGTGTACCTGTAAAGAAACTCTAACGCGGAAATGAGAAAGTAATCAGGTTTATAATATTATGATGAACAAAGCTTGTAAAGAGTACACATGGACACATATCTTTCTCTTGTTGTTGTCTTCTATTTACAGTGGGTATTTTGGTTTTTACCTGTAAGGTCTTCTTCGCTCCTCTCTTGACATATCTTCCTCAATCCTCCTAGTCATGGCCCTTGTGATAGGACCCTTGCTAGGGAGGAATGCATCACTTGTACTCTTTCTTTCTTGCTTTTTCTTTGGTGTGGTGTTGCTCTTGTTGTAGAAAAACTTTGGAAAAGACCAAACTACAAAGGTAGCATTCTAGGAGGTGTTGATAAAGCCTAAAGGACTTGAGCAAGGGAGAAAGCAAGGCCTTGAGAGTAGACAGTTGTGGGAGCTAGGAGGAAGACTTGAAGATTTAAGCCCTTAATTTTGCTTTCATTTCTTTGTATTCATGTTAGGAGTGTTGATACCCTAGTGGTCACTCCATTTGTGTGTAATAGCTTATTCTTTCATTTAGTTTCTCGTAATTAAGGTGTGAAGGAGGAAGTTGTACACCACTTTCATCCCCTTCTAGGAGCACGTTTTATAACCCTTACACTTTTACTCTTTTGCCTTTTATTTTATGCTTTATCTTTTTGTTAGTGAGGCTAAAAGAGTTCCAAAGACTCAAGTGCCTTTTAGGGAGAAAACTTTAAAAAAGAGAGGAAAGTGTGTTGCAATATGACCACCCTTAGCTTTAACATCTTTCACATGTCTACATCTCCACACACTAGTGCAAATAGCAGCAAAAGTGTCAACCAAGGAGGCTCTCCCAAGGTTGCCCCTCTTGTGTGAAGAACAACTAAGGAGAGAAATATGAGAGAAGAAAAAGAGAAAAAGAAGAGAGAAAACAAAAAAAAGAGTGGGAAAAGAAAAATAGTTTGGATTATGGGTCTCCCTTAAGAAGGAATAGTGAAAGTGAGGAAGATTATTATGGGAGACATAGGAGAGGATTCAACCATCATAATACACATATGCATGAACATGTGCCCCTTCCTAGAGAGCAAAAGGTTGATCTTCCTCCCTTCCATGAGAGAGAGGATGTGGAAGCCTACCTTGACTGGGAAGTCAAGGTAGAACAACTCTTTAAGCTTATTCTAGTTACCTATAAATTGAAGTTAACGAAAATAGCTAGACCTTCAAATCATCACTTGTTTAAATTATTTATCCACACAATGCCTAAATAAAATTTCTAAAAATTAGCCACCACCTCTTCAATTTAGAAAAAATGAGTTGTGTTTGGACTACTTTCATCTATAATAATAATTAATAAACACTTGCAAAGGATTTTATGCTATAATTTGAATGAAGTTATCTAAAACTCATATACGTAAGTTGTTTTAAGCCATTATCTATGTGTGTTTGGATAACTTCTTCACATAAGAAGCTAAAATGAATTGATCTTTTCACATAAGCTAAAATCAACTTATGCACTTCAACTTTGGCAAAATTTAAATGAGAGAACAAGTTAAAGCCTTAGTAAGATACAACTTTTTTTCTTTCAATCAGATTATGATATTCAAATGAAACTCCCTCCAAACATGCAGTTATTACACTAGGTAGGGCTGAATGCATGGATTAAACAATATATATAGAGAGCTACTAAAAAACATTGTTTTCAACAAATCCATTTAGTGTAGGGTCTTTTTCATGCTTTTCTACCCTTTTCATTACACTATCTTTATCCTTAATTTGATTCAGTTTTCTTGCCGAAACCATAGTTGATCTTCTCACATGACCAAATCAATCTAACTGAAGTTTATCCTAGATTCATATGAATCAAAGCAAAATGTGAAAAGGGTACCCACCGACTAGAGCTAATAAGATATCTCCAATTAAGGTTTTTCAATTACCATTGAACACGGTATAATTCAAAATTTATTTCATATGCACACACCAAATTCTTTTAAAGAAAAATATTAAAAGAAAAGGATCTAATTCAACTTTATTGCCGAATATAAATTTTTTCCAAACATTTACTTTCAATACACTGTCTATTTCTATCATTTAGATATGTAAAACCGAACAAACCCATATCTAATTTTAATGCAACACTACAAACCTAGTTGGTAAATCTTGTAATGTTCCATTTCATAAATCAAGATAAATGCATACTTCAATCACAAAACACAAAATTCAAATTAAAATTTCAAAGAAACCCATTGCTTAACCCTCACAACCAAGTCCTAAAATCCCAAACCCAATCACACTAACAACTTAAAAACATCTCAAAGCAAATGAAACACCATTCAAGATATCAAAATAATAAGATCAAACTTTAACCAATGACCAAATGAAACCAACAAACATAAACCCAACAACCCAGCAAATGAAGTTTATCTCATATTCAGATGAATCAAAGCAAAACGTGAAAAGGGTACCCACCAACTAGGGCTAATAAAATCTCTCCAATTAAGGTTTTTCAATTATCATTGAACATTTTTTGGAAACTGCTTTTATACATAGTTCACAATTTATTTCATATGCAGACACCAAATTTTTTTAAAGAAGAATATTAAAAGACAAGGATCCAACTCAACTTTATTGCCAAATATAATTTTTTTTCAACCATTCACTTTGAATCCACTGTCTCTTTCTATCATTTAGATATCTAAAACTAAAGAAACCAATATGTAATTTTAATGCAACACTACACACCCAGTTGGTAAATCTTGTAATGTTCCATTTCATAAATCAAGATAGATGCATACTTCAATCACAAAACACAAAATTCAAATTAAAATTTGCAAGAAACCCATTTCTTAACGCTCACCACCAAGTGCTAAAATCCAAAACCCTATCACACTAACAACTTAAAAAACATCTCAAAGAAAATGAAACATCATTCAAGAAATAAAAAAAATAAAATCAATCTTTAACTAATAAGCAAATGAAACCAAGAAACATCAACCCAACAACCCAGAAAGTGAAGTTTATCTAAAATTAAGATGAATCAAAGCAAAACGTGAAAAGGGTACCCATCGACTAGAGCTAATAAGATCTCTCCAATTAAGGTTTTTCAATTATCATTGAACATTTTTTGGAAACTGCTTTTATGCATAATTCACAATTTATTTCATATGCACACACCAAATTCTTTGAAAGAAAAATATTAAAAGAAAAGGATCCAATTCAACTTTATAGCCGAATATAATTTTTTTCCAAACATTCACTTTGAATACACTGTTTATTTTTATGATTTAGATACCTAAAATCGAAGAAACCCATATCTAATTTTAATGCAACACTACAAACCCAGTTGGTAAATCTTGTAATGTTCCATTTCATAAATCAAGATAGATGCATATTTCGATCACAAAACACAAAATACAAATTAAAATTTCAAAGAAACCCATTTCTTAACTCTCACAACCAAGTGCTAAAATCCCAAACCCAATCACACTAACAACTTAAAAACATCTCAAAGCAAATGAAACACCATTCAACATATCAAAATAACAAGATCAAACTTTAACCAATGACCAAATGAAACCAAGAAACATCAACCCAACAACCCAGCAAGTGAAGTTTATCTCATATTCAGATGAATCAAAGCAAAACGTGAAAAGGGTACCCACCAACTATGGCTAATAAAACCTCTCCAATTAAGGTTTTTCAATTATCATTGAACACTTTTTTGGAAACTGCTTTTATGCATAATTCACAATTTATTTCATATGCACACACCAAATTCTTTTAAAGAAGAATATTAAAAGACAAGGATCCAATTCAACTTTTTTTGCCAAATATAATTTTTTTGCAACCATTCACCTTGAATCCATTATCTGTTTCTATCATTTAGATATCTACAATCGAAGAAACCCATATCTAATTATAATTGAACAGTATAAACCCAATTGGTACATCTTTTAATGTTCCATTTCATAAATCAAGATAGATGCATACTTCAATCACAAAACACAAAATTCAAATTGAAATTTCCGAGAAACCCATTTCTTAAACCTCACAACCTCATGCTAAAATTTGAAACCCAATCACACTAACAACTTCAAAACTTCTCAATGCAAATGAAACATCATTCAAGATATCAAAATAATAAGATCAAACTTTAACCAATGACCAAATGAAACCAAAAACATCAACCCAACAATCCAGAAAGTGAAGTTTATCTCAGATTTAGATGAATCAAAGCAAAACCTGAAAAGGGTACCCATTTACTAGAGATAATAAGATCTCTCCAATTAAGGTTTTTCAATTATCATTGAACATTTTTTGGAAACTGCTTTTATGCATAGTTCACAATCTATTTCATATGCACACACCAAATTCTTTTAAAGAAATATATTAAAAGAAAAGGATCCAATTCAAGTTTATTGCCGAATATAAATTTGATGCATTCTTGTTGATGCCATTCCCAAGATCACCTTCTAGCTTAGTTCCTTTGGAGAAATGAATGGTGGAGAGGGAAGGAATGGAGATGTAGGTGCCACTCATGGTGAGATAAGCGATGGAAGAAGCTTGCGACAAGGGAAGGAGCCATTGATAAAAGAAATAGAAGCCCTCAAACTAGTGAGAGAAAGAAGACACTCAAATGAACTCACAAGAGGTTTGTATTCAATATCAAGTGTAAAATAAACATAAGAGGGGGGCATCTATTTATAAGAAAAATAATGGGCTAAAGGGGAGAGAAGAATGGTGTGCAAGCTAGGGGAGATTAGGAGAGCTTAATCAAGTGTTAATTGAGCTAGAGCCAATTAGCACTTGATTAATTTCTAGGAAGATCCAAACATGCCTGTAACTTTAAGATCTTAGTCTTCTCTCAATTTGAATTTGAATTTTGGATGGAAGCCACATGGCACCTTCAAAATTCAAATTAAAAAATAAGAGCACATAAAAAACATGTGGAAGCCACCTTGGAGGAGAGAGAAAATTTCGTCTAAGTGGAGGGGAACTAAGAGGTCCCACATGTCTCTCATGCTTCATGTGTGAGTTGGACAGGTGTGGAACTAACTTAGGGGGTGTGGTTAACGAAAGTCACGCTCCTAAGCTTCTCCAAAAAAGCCAAAACTACTCAACACACTTCATAAAAGAGACTAATCACACCCTTTAAATTGAAAAGGACATAAAGGCCAAAATACAAGGCCAAAAATAAAAATAAAAACACCTCCAAACTCCTAAAGAAAGAACATATACATGAAGGACTAAAAAGAAGCCTATGGCCTAATTTCCATCATCTTGATCTCCATAAGAAGGTGAGGTCTTCTTCCCTCCTCTCTTGCCATGTCTTCCTCAATCCTCCTAGCCATGGCCCTTGTGATAAGACCCTTGCTAGGAGGAACACATCATTCCCCCCTTGGGAAGGATTTGACCTCAAATATGTGGGGTCCTCTTCATCATCAATACCTACAAAAGGAGATAGATCACATACATTAAAAGTGGTACTGATTCCATAATCTTGAGGGAGATCTAACTTATATGCATTATTGCTTATTCTCTCTAGGATTTGGAAGGGTCCATCCCCTCTAAGACTAAATTTAGACTTTCTTTGAGTAGGAAAGCGATCCTTTCTCAAATGAAGTCAAACCCAATCCCCTTCATTGAAGATTACTTCCTTCCTTCCCTTATTAGCAGAAGAAGCATACCCTTTTGAATGATGTTCTATGTTAGCCTTGACCCTCTCATGTAAATTTGTAACAAAAACAACTCTTGCCTCTCCATCTTTCTGAAAAGAGTGAGAGACATGGAGGTAAGAGGTAAGCGGTCTAAGGTGTGAAAGGATTGAAACCATACACCACTTCAAAAGGGGAATGCTTGGTGGTTCTCTAAACCACCGACATGGGGAAGGTATTCATCCCAAGACTAATGGTTGCCTCTAAGTAGTGCCTTCAATATAGTGGATAAGGATTTGTTCACCACATCAGTTTAACCATCAGTCTAAGGGTGACAAGTGGTGGAGAACAAGAGTTTAGTTCCCAACCTAGCCCATAAAGTTCTCCAGAAATGGTTAAGGAACTTCATATCCCTATCAGACACTATCGTAGAGGGTATACCTTGCAAACAGACAACCTCTTTAAAGAAAAGTCTTGCGATGTTGCTCGCATCATCCACTTTATGGCAGGGTATAAAGTGAGCCATTTTAAAAAATCTATCCATTACCACAAAGATGGAGTTTGCATCTCATTGGGTATAAGGAAGGCCTAGGACAAAGTCCATACTAATGTCCAGCCAAGGTGTAGAAGGAGCAGGTAAAGGTGTATAGAGTCCATGGGTCATTTCCTTAGACTTAGCCTAAAGACAAGCTAAACATCTAGAGCAATGCCTATGGACATCTCTTTTCATATAGGGCCAAAAGAATTTTTCTTTCAAAAGCATAAGAGTTTTATTTATTCCAAAATGCCCCATGAGCCCACCTTCATGGCTGTCTTTTGTTAGTAGATTTCTCATAGATCCTTGGGGCATACAAAGTCTGCCATCTTTGAACAGATACCCCTCACTAGTGAAGAACCCATCTTGGGTTTTAGATACAGATGTAAAGGCAGCATAAATGGAGCCAAAATCCTTATTAGAGGGATACATGGCCCTTATGTCATCAAATCCTAGAATGTTAGCACTCAGGGTGGTGTAAAAAGTGTACCTCCTAGACATGGCATCAACTACCACATTGTTTTTTCCTTTCTTGTATTTGATGACATATGGGAATGATTCAAGGAATTCAACCCATTTAGCATGCCTTTTGTTCAGCTTACCCTGGCCCTTCAGATATTTAAGTGACTCATGGTCCCTATGAATGACAAACTCCTTAGGAGCAAGATAATGCTCCCAAGCTTGAAGGGCCCTAATCAAAGCATAAAAATCTTTGTCATAGGTGGGGTAGTTGAGAGGGGCTCCATTAAGTTTTTCACTGAAATAACCAATAGGATGCCCACCCTACAACAAAACAACTTCCACACCTAAACCAGAGGCATCACACTCAAGTTCAAAAGTTTTAGAATAATCTGTAATGCCAAGACTGGTGCATGAATAAGCTTATGTTTGATTAGAGAAAAGGCTTTCTCTTATTTGTCAACCCAAAGGAAAGGAGTATCCTTCTTCACCAACTCATTTATTGGTGAGAAAAGTGTGGAGAAGTTAGGCACAAAGTGCCTATAAAAACTAGCGAGACCATGAAAGCTCTTGATCTCTATCACACTTTTTTGGGTGGGCCATTCTTGGATGGCTTTGATTTTTTCAGGATCCACATGAATCCCTTGAGAATTAACTAAAAATCCTAAAAATACCACACTCTCAGCACAAAAAGTACATTTTTCAAGATTCCCAAAGAGGTGGTTGATCCTAAGTATGCAAAAAACTTGCCTAAGATGTCCTAAGTTATCATTCAGGCTCCTACTATACACTAGTATGTCATAAAAGTAAACTACACAAAATTTTCCTAAACAATCCCTTAAGACATGATTCATTAGTCTCATGAAAGTGCTAGGGGCATTTGTTAGGCCAAAAGCCATGACCAACCATTCATAAAGACCAAATTTGGTCTTAAAAACGGTTTTCCATTCATCACCGTCTTTAATCCTTATCTGATGATATCCATTTCCATTCATCAAGCCTAGGGATTGGGTGCTTGTATTTGATGGTGATGTTGCTGATTGCTCTACAATCCACACACATCCTCCATTGCCATTCTTCTTGGGCACCAACAAGACTGGCACAACAAAAAGACATAGGCTCTTTTGAACCCAACCCTTCTCCAATAGATCTTGAACTTGAGACTCAATCTCCCTGATCTCCATGGGGTTTGTCCTATATGCAGGCCTATTCGGTAGGCTAGCTCCAGGCACCAAATGAATTTGGTGTTCTATACCCCTAGCAGGAGGAAGTCCTCTTGGAACTTCACTAGGGAATATATCTGATGCACTCCTTTGATCTCTTCAACCAAGGTTCCTTCCTCTAAGAAAATGGAGGATGGATAGGCTAGACATGGGAGAGGTTGATGCCACTTTCTAGGAGAAAGATGAGTAAAAAATTTTATGTTGCTAGCCACAAGGTAGAGGTCCCTTGATAAAAGATTTAAGGGAGAGATTCCTCAAGAGAGAGGATTCTCAATGACACTCAAGAATAAATTGCTCAAAAAGAGTCTTACTTCATTCAATCAAGTGTGTTTTGTACAAGAAAGACTAGGTGTATTTATAGCCCAAAAGAGTGAGCAAGACATTAAAAACTAGGCAATATGGAACTTGGGCCTAATTAGGATTAGGAACACTAATCCATCTTAGGCCCACTAAAAGGGGCAGCTAGCCTTAAGCTAAGGAGTGTCATGGCCTAATCAAGGGGGTGTGGAAAAAGATCCACACTCGTTTGAGTTATTAGGCCCTCTACTCCCCTCAGTTTCTTTCCTAAGCTATTTACACCCTAAAAATTAGAAACTAGCATAAATGGCCAAAATACATGGCCTAAAAGGGAATTAAAAACTAATTAATATTTACAAGAGGAAAACTAAGGACTATGGCCTAAAATGTCTATCTCCATCATTAGCTGGGGTCTTGATGAGTCTTTCCGGGCCAAGTCCTCTTCAATCCTCCTAGCCATTGCCCTAGTGAAAGGGCCCTTGGTTGGTAGGATTGCATCATCTCCTCACCCATCAGAAGGATTTGTCCTTAAATCTGAAGAGTCGTCCTCTTCCATGTCAGTACCTAAAAAGGGTGTAAAATCACAAACATTAAAAGTGGTGTTAACTCCATATTCTTCAGGAAGGTCTAACTTATATGCATTATTATTTACCTTCTCAAGGATTTGGAAGGGACCATATCCTTGAGGGCTAAGTTTGGACTTCCTCTTAGAAGGGAAATGATCCTTTCTTAGGTGAAGCCAAATCCAATCACCCTTTTCAAAGATAACTTCCTTCCTCCCCTTGTTGCTAGATGAAGCATACCCCATAGATTGGGTTTCAATATTAGTTTTGACCCTCTCGTGTAATTTTTTGACAAAATCAGCCCTAGCTTCCCCTTCTTTATGAAAAATTCAGGTGTTAGGGAGTGGCAATAAGTCCAAAGGGGTGAGAGGATTAAAACCATATACAACCTCAAAAGGGGAGTGCTTAGTGGTTCGATGAACCACCCTATTATATGCAAATTCAATGTGGGGGAGATATTCATCCTAAGACTTGTGATTGCCTTTCAAGAGTTCCCTCAACATAGTGGATAAGGATCTATTTACTACCTCAGTTTGTCCATCCGTTTGAGGATGACAAGTGGTAGAAAATAAGAGCTTAGTTCCTAGCCTTTCCCAAAGAGTTTTCCAAAAATGGCCAAGGAACTTGCATCCCTATCAGAGACTATGGTTGAGGGTATTCCGTGCAAGCGGACAACCTCACGAAAGAAAAGCCTTGCGATGTGACTCGCGTCATCCACTTTGTGGCAGGGAATGAAATGTGCCTTTTACTAAAGCGGTCCACTACCACAAAGAGGAGTCTACACCTCGTTGGGTTCTTGGGAGCCCAAGGATAAAATCCATGCTAATATCTACCCAAGGTGTAGAAGGAGTGGGTAAAGGTGTGTAGAGTCCATGAGGCATTGCTTGGGACTTAGCTTGTAAACAAGGTATGCATCGCAAGGAATGTCTTTGGACATCTTTTTTCATATGAGGCCAAAAGAATTTTTCTTTTAAAAGCATTAAGGTTTTATCAATTCCAAAATGCCCCATGAGCCCACCTTCATGGCTCTCTTTTGTCAGAAATTTCCTAATAGATCCTTGGGGTACACAAAGTTTGCCCTCTTTGAATAAGTACCCCTCACACAGGTAGAAGCCATCTTTGGCTTTGTAAGATGAGGCAATATAAATGGTTCCAAAGTCTTGGTTAGAAGGATACATTTCCTTTATGTCATCAAATCCTAAAATTTGAGCACTAAGGGTGGCAAGGAGAGAATGCCTCCTTGAAAGAGCATCGACCACCACTTTTGTTTTTCCTTTTTTATATTTGATGACATAAGGAAAAGTTTCAAGAAATTCAACCCATTTAGCATGCCTCTTATTCAACTTTCCTTGCCACCTCAAATACTTAAGTGACTCATGGTCACTATGAATGACAAATTCCTTGGAAACAAGGTAATGTTCCCAAGTTTGGAGGGCATGGATCAAGGCATAAAACTCTTGTCATAGGTGGGGTAGTTGAGGTGGGCACCATTGATTTTTTCACTAAAATAAGCAATAGGGTGCCCCCTTTGCAACAACACAGCTCCCACACCTACTCCCGATGCATCACATTCTAGCTCAAAAGTTTTTGAAAAGTCGGGGAGGGCTAGAACGGGTGCATTAGTGAGTTTATCCTTGAGCAGTTGAAAAGCTTCTTCATGTTTTTCACCCCACAAAAAAAGAACTTCCTTCTTCACCAAGTCATTGAGTGGTGAAACTAGTGTGGAGAAGTTAGGCACAAAGCGCCTATAAAATCCTGCGAGACCATGAAAGCTCTTGATCTCAGTCACACTAGTAGGGGTGGGCCACTCCTGAATGGCCTTGATTTTTTGGGGGTCCACTTGGACCCCTTGGGAACTAATGACAAAGCCCAAGAAAACTACACTAGGAACACAAAAAGTGCATTTTTCTAAGTTTGCAAAAAGTTTATTTATTCTAAGGACAGATAAGACTTCTCTAAGGTGTCCTATATGTTCTTCTAAAGACCTACTATAGACTAAAATATCATCAAAATAAAAAACTACAAACCTACCAATGCAATCCCTAAGTACCTGATTCATGAGGCACATGAAAGTGCTTGGAGCATTGGTGAGCCCAAAAGGCATCACCAACCATTCATAAAGACCGAATTTTGTCTTAAAAGCGGTTTTCCATTTATCTCCTTCTTTGATTCTTATTTGATGGTAACCACTTATAAGCTTAATTTTTGAAAATATTTTGGCTCCATACAATTCATCGAGCATATCATCTCGCCTAGGGATTGGGTGCCTATACTTAATGGTGATGTTGTTGTTGATGGCACGACAGTCGATACACATCTTGCATTTCCTATCCTTTTTGGGCACCAACAAAACAGGGATCGCACAAGGGCTAAGGCTCTTTTGAACCCAACCCTTCTGCAACAAGTCTTGAACTTGAGACTCAATCTCTTTCGTCTCGATGGGGTTTGTCCTATATGCGGGCCAATTGGGCAGACTTGCGCTAGGAACAAGGTCAATTTGGTGTTCTATTCCCCTTAGAGGTGTGATGCATGCCTCCCTTGATCTTTTTCTAGAGGTTTTCTTCTTTGGTGAAATGGTTTGTGGAGAGGTAAGAAGTGAGGTGGTTTTAGGCGCCACTTAAGGTAAGATAAGCCTAAGAGGGAAAGTTTGCCACAAGGGATGGAACCCTTGATAAAAACCTAAGGAATTCTCAAAGAGAGAAGGGTGGACACTAAGAGAATTTTGGCCAACTCAAGGTTTTTCCATTCAATAAAGTGTAAAAAATACAAAAGTGTGAAGGAGCACCTTTTTATAGAGGGAGCTAACCTCTTTGACAAGTCATGAAGGAAATGAAGGGTTAGGATTAAAAAGAGTCATCCAAGGGAGGAGGATTGAAGCCCAAAGTCCAATCAATACCCTCCTTTAGATGAGAATTGGTGCCCAAGCTACCTCATCCAAGGGCCAAAATTACTCATTTATTAGTTTTGGGTTTTATTTAGAAAAAGAGGGTGTAGTTATCAAAGTACCCTCTTATTTCCTAAATAAAGGCCCAAAAGATAATTTTACCCCTTCTTATTACTAAGACACCTCCTAGAAAATTAAATGGACTAATACATGTCCAAAATAAAATCCTAGGTTCCTAAAATAAAAATTACAAGTAAATAAGTCATGACTTGCATAACTTAATGGTCATATGGAGGTGAGATCTTCCTCCTTCTACTCTAGCCATGTCTTCTTCTATTCTCCTAGCCATGGCCCTAGTGATAGGGCCCTTGCTTGGGGAGAATGCATCATCTCCTCCCCCTGGGAAGGATTTGACCTTAAATCTGATAGGTCCTACAAAAGGGATCAAATCACAAACATTAAAGGTAGTACTGACACCATCGTCCTCAGGGAGATCTAATATGTATGCATTGTTGTTCATTCTCTTGAGGACTTGAAAGGGACCATCTCCTCGGGGGCTAAGCTTGGACTTCCTGTGAGTAGGGAAGCGATCCTTCCTCAAATGAAGCCATACCCAATCCCCTTCATTGAAGATAATTTCTTTCCTTCCCCTATTAGCCTTAGCAGAGTGTCGTTCAATGTTGGCTTTGACCCTCTCATGTAATTTTTTAACAAAATTTGCTTTAGCTAATCCTTCTTTATGAATAGAAGAAGGGAAAGGTAAAGGCAAAATATCAAGAGGTGTAAGAGGGTTGAAGCCATAAACAATCTCAAAGGGTGAGTGCTTGGTGGTTCTTTGGACCACCTTATTATATGCAAACTCTATATGGGGAAGGTACTCATCCCAAGACTTATGATTTCCCCTAAGAAGTGCCCTTAGCATAGTGGATAAGGATCTATTTACCACCTCAGTTTGCCCATCAGTTTGGGGATGACATGTGGTAGAAAATAGGAGTTTAGTTCCCAGCCTAGCCCACAAAGTTTTCCAAAAGTGGCTAAGGAACTTAACATCTCTATCAAACACTATGGATTGAGGTATGCCATGCAGACGGACAACTTCTTTGAAGAAAAGTCTTGCAATGTTGCTCGCGTCATCTATTTTGTGGCAAGGTATGAAATGGGCTATTTTAGAAAACCTATCCACTACCACAAAGATAGAATCCGCTCCCCTTTGGGTTCTAGGAAGTCCAAGGATGAAATCCATGCTTATGTCTACCCAAGGAGCGGAGGGAGCCGGTAAGGGTGTGTAAAGTCCATGAGGCATTACTTTAGATTTAGCTTGTAAACAAGCTATGCATCTAGAGCAATGTCTTTGGACATCTCTTTTCATATGGGGCCAATGAAATTTTTCTTTTAAAATGAGCAAAGTTTTGTTTATTCCAAAATGCCCCATGAGCCCACCCTCATGGCTCTCTCTCACAAGCAATTTTCTAAGAGATCCTTGGGGTACACAAAGTTTACTTTCTTTGAATAAGTACCCCTCACTCACATGAAACCCATCAGTAGGTTTGGACAAGGAGGTAGCAAAAATGGGGTCAAACTCTTGGTCAGAAGCATATTGGTCCTTAATATAATCAAATCCTAAGATTTGGGAGCTCAAAGTGGCAAGAAGAGTATGTCTTCTAGATAGGGCATCAGCCACTACATTGTGCTTCCCTTTCTTGTATTTGATTATATAGGGAAAAGTTTCCCAAAACTCAACCCACTTTGCATGCCTCTTGTTGAGCTTACCTTGACCCTTCAAATATTTTAGAGACTCATGGTCACTATGAATGACAAACTCCTTAGGAATAAAGTAATGTTCCCAAGTTTGAAGGGCCCTTATTAAGGAGTAAAACTCTTTGTCATAGGTGGGGTAATTGAGGGCGGCACCATTTAGTTTTTCACTAAAATAAGCCACAGGGTGGCCGCCTTGCAATAAAACAACACCTATTCCAACACCTGATGCATCACATTCTAGCTCAAAAGTTTTTGAAAAGTCAGGTAGAGCTGGAACAGGGGCATGGGTGAGTTTTTCCTTAATAAGTTCGAAGGCTTTTTGTTGTTTAGCACCCCAAATGAAGGGAAATTCCTTCTTCACCAAATCATTGATTGGTGAGAAAAGTGTGGAGAAATTAGGCACAAAACGCCTATAGAAACTCGCGAGACCATGAAAGCTCTTGATCTCAGTCACACTTTTTGGGGTGGGCCATTCTTGGATGGCTTTGATTTTGTCGGGGTCCACATGAACCCCATATTTATTGACTACAAAACCTAAAAACACCACACTCTCTACACAAAAATTACACTTTTCAAGGTTTCCATAGAGTTGGTGTGACCTAAGGATGCAAAAGACGCACCTAAGATGACCTACATGCTCATCTAGGCTCTTGCTATACACTAAAATATCATCAAAATAAACTACACAAAATTTTCCCAATCAATCCCTAAGGACATGATTCATAAGCCTCATGAAGGTGCTTGGGGCATTGGTAAGCCCAAAGGGCATTACCAGCCACTCATAAAGCCCAAACTTGGTCTTAAAAGCGGTTTTCCACTCATCACCTTCCTTGATGCGGATTTGGTGATAACCACTCTTAAGATCAATTTTTGAAAATAATTGGGCCCCATGCAATTCATCAAGCATGTCATCAAGCCTAGGGATAGGGTGCCTACATTTGATGGTGATGTTATTGATTGCTCGACAATCAATGCACATCCTCCATTGGCCATTCTTCTTGGGCACCAACAAGACTGGCACAGCACAAGGGCTTAGGCTCTCTTGAACCCAACCCTTCTCCAATAGTTCTTGGACTTGAGACTCAATCTCCTTAGTCTCCATGGGATTAGTCCTATAAGCAGGCCTATTAGGCAGGCTAGCCCCAGGTACCAAGTCTATTTGGTGTTCTATACCCCTAATTGGAGGAAGTCCTTTGGGAACTTCATTAGGGAATACATCACCAAACTCTTTTAAAAGCTCTTGAACCTCTCGACGTAGGTTCTCATGTCCAAGTTCTATGGCAGTGCTAGAAGTAGAAGGGAAAGAAATGGGGGATGCCTCTTTGCAAAGGAGGAGATAGAAAGGTCTGTTAGTTAAGGGGGCTTCCTTTAAATCCAATTTTGTCGCAAATAAACTCCCTTTAGTAATGACTTTCTTGGAAGGGGCACCAACTTCCAACTCAACCTCCTTACCCCTTTTAAGCTTTAGGGGTAAAGCTTTGCCTTTTTTTCCTCCTCATCTCTCTTATGTTTCATGATGAGTTGGTTCTCCGCAACTTGTGAAGGTGTTAGAGGACACAACTTAATACGCTTATCCTTATGAGTGAGGATGATGTTATTGGAATGACCATGATGTATGGCTTTCTTATCAAATTGCCATGGTCTTCCTAGCAAGATATGGCCAGCTTCCATTGGGACTATGTCACACAGGATCTCATCTTTATAAGACCCAATGGAAATTGGAACCTTGACTTGCTCATTGACCTCCATTTCCCCTTGCTCATTGAGCCATTGAAGCTTGTAAGGCTTAGGGTGGGGAAGTGGGGTCAAGGCTAGCTTTTGCACCAACCTTGAGCTACAACAATTGCAGCATGACCCACTATCCATAATGAGAGAACATATTTTGTCATTCACCTTACAGCGAGTGTGGAAATGTTCTCCCTTTGAGATAAGGACACTTTCAAAGGTTGGCTTCCAAGAAGTCTTCTTATCATTAAGAGGTCTCCCTCACATGCATAAGCGGTTTCTTCACAATCAGATTGGTATGCATGAACCCCTTCTCCTTCGCTCTCATTAGAGGAGTGTGAGCTAGACTCACTACTATAAACATCTTGGGCCCTCATGATGATGTTTCTCTTAGTAGGGCATTGAGAGGCAATGTGGCCTCTCCCAAGACATTTAAAGTATTTGATACTACTAACTTTCTCCTGAGAGTTAGTAGTAGGGGTTTTTCTCTCTATATGTGATGTTTTATGCTCTTTGAAGTGCTTGGGATGTTCCTCTTTGGGGTAACTCTTGAAAGAGTTCCCCGTAGGTTGGTCCCTCTTTACATAAGGTGGGTTATCCTTTTTAAAAGTTTTCCTTCTAACTTGATTTTCCACTTTGATGCAAAGTTGAACTAACTTATGAAGGGAATTGTATGAGAAGAGCTCCACCTTATCATGAATTTCGGGGCTCAACCCACACAAAAACCTTGCCATAGTGGCCTTGGGTTCCTCAATGATACCCGCCCTCAAGATAAGAAGTTCCATCTTTTGTCTATACTCTTCTATACTATGGTTGGTTTGCCTTAGCCTTTGGAGTCTATCCAAAAGATCTCTTTCATACCAAGAGGGAATATGCCTTCTTCTTAGAGCACTTCTAAGATCATTCCAATATCTTATGGAAGGCATATTGGTGCGGATTCTCTCATTGGTTAACCCAACCCACCAATGCATGACATGCCCTTGGAAGCTAGGGGTTGCCATTGGAACCTTTCTTTCTTCTCTTACCTCATGGCAAGTGAAGAGTTGTTCTACCTTGATTTCCCAATCAAGGTAGGCTTCCACATCTTCCCTCCCATGAAATGGGGGGAGATCAATTTTGGGCTCCCCTGGAGGGCCCCATTATTATGCATGGATGAATGGGAGTTTCTCCTAGGATGATTATAGTATTCTTCCTCACTTTCTGATGTGATCTTTGATGATCACGTGCCCAAAGGATCCTTTCTAAGGTCACTTGGAAGGGAAATGGATTTATAGAGAGGAAAGGAATGGGGTGAGGCGCCACAAATACTAGGCTTGATAAGCCAAAGGGGAGAGGCCACAAGGGAGGGGTCCCTTGATAACTCTTAGAAGCTCTTACAAAGGAGAAAGGGGTACACTCAAAGGTAAGAACCTCAACCAATATGGTCTCTAGGATTAAATTCAAGTGTAAAAAATACAAGTGATGGAGGAGCTCCTATTTATAGAGGTAGCTAACCTCTTGAACAAGATAACCTAAAAAAGAAGGGCTAGGATTAAAAGGAGAGATCTAAGGGAGGAGAATTGAGAAACAATTCCCTCCTTAGATCATCAAACTTGGTGCCCAAGTTTCTCAAACCAAGGGCCAAGATTCCTTCTTATTAGCTTAGGGGGTTTATGTAGAAAAGAGGGGTGTAGATATCAAGGCTACCCCTTATTTCCTTCATAAAGACCCAAAAAGCTAAATCCACCCTCTAAATTCCTAAGACACCTCCTAAAAATAAAAAATGTACTAAATACATGTCCCAAATTAAATTCTTAATGCTCCTCAAAATTAAAATAAAGGAAAATTACATTTTATTAACTAAAGTCCCTAGCCTAATATCTTCACTCTCCATAGGAGGTAAAGTCTTCCTTTGTCTGCAAGGGCTAAGTCTTCTTCAATCCTTCTAGCCATGGCCCTAGTGATAGGTCCTTGGCTAGGCATGGTCACATCATTTCCTCCCCCTTGAAGAGGATTTTACCTCAAATCCATGGGGTCTTCGTCATTTTCAGCACCTACAAATGGAGACAAATCAGAAACATTAAAACTGGTGCTTACCCCATAATCCTCTGGTAGATCTAAAACATAGGCATTATTACCGATCCGCTCAAGGATTTGGAAAGGTCCATCTCCTCTAGGGCTAAGTTTGGACTTCCTTTGAGAAGGAAATCTATCCTTTCTCAAGTGAAGCCATACCCAGTCGCCCTTTTCAAAGATGACTTCTTTCCTCCCCCTATTGGCAAAAGTAGCATCTCTCAAGGATTGGCGCTCTATGTTAACTTTAACCCTCTCATGTAATTGTTTTACAAAAATGGCTTTTGCCTCTCCTTCTTTACGCACAGCAACAGAAAAAGGAAGAGGTAAAAGATCTAGAGGAGTACGAGGATTAAAGCCATAGACCACCTCAAAAGGAGAATGCTTGGTGGTTCTATGAACCACCCGGTTATAAGCAAATTCAATGTGGGGAAGGTACTCATCCCAAGACTTATGGTTGCCTTTAAGGAGAGCCCTCAGCATAGTGGATAAAGATCTATTCACCACTTCTGTTTGCCCATCAGTTTGAGGGTGACAGGTAGTGGAAAAAAGAAGTTTAGTTCCCATCTTAGCCCAAAGAGTTTTCCAAAAATGGCTAAGGAACTTCACATCCCTATCTGACACTGTTGAAGAGGGTATACCATGCAATCGAACAACCTCTTTAAAGAAAAGTCTTGCGATGTTGCTCGCATCATCCACTTTGTGGCAGGGAATAAAATGGGCCATTTTTGAAAATCGATCCACCACGACAAATATGGAGTCTGCACCTCGTTGGGTTCTTGGGAGCCAAAGGATGAAATCCATGCTAATATCCTCCCAAGGTGCAGAAGGAGCAGGTAAAGGTGTGTATAGTCCATGAGGCATTGCTTTAGACTTTGCTTGCAAGCAAGCTATACATTTAGAGCAATGTCTATGGACATCTCTACGCATATGGGGCCAAAAGAATTTCTCTTGCAAAAGCATGAGGGTTTTTGAAATCCCAAAATGCCCCATGAGCCCACCTTCATGACTCTCTTTTGTAAGTAAGTTCCTAATTGATCCTTGGGGTATACAAAGCTTACTCCCTTTGTAAAGATACCCCTCACTGATGAAGTACCCATCATGGGCCTTTAATGCAAATGCAGATGCAGAGGTAGCAAATATGGGGCCGAAATCCTTATCAGACGGATACATAGCCCGAATGTCATCAAATCCCAAGATTGCACTCAAGGATGAATAAAGGGCATGAAGCCTAGAAAGAGCATCAGTCACCACATTTTGTTTTCCTTTCTTGTACTTGATGACATAAGGGAAGGATTCAAGATATTCCACCCACGTTGCATGCCTTTTGTTCAATTTACCTTGACCCCTCAAATATTTTAGTGACTCATGGTCACTATGAATGACAAACTCCTTGGGAGCAAGGTAATGCTCCCAAGTTTGAAGGGCCCTAATTAGAGCATAAAACTCCTTATCATAGGTGGGGTAGTTGAGGGGGGCACCATTTAGTTTTTCACTGAAATACGCAATGGGGTGCCCTCCTTGCAACAAGACAGCCCCCACACCTACACCAGAGGCATCACATTCAAGTTCAAATGTTTTAGAAAAGTCAGGTAATGCCAAGACTGGTGCATGGGTCAGTTTATGCTTAATTAGCTGGAAGGCTTTCTCTTGTTTCTCACCCCAAAGGAAAGGAACTTCCTTTTTCACCAAATCATTTATTGGTGCGAAGAGCGTGGAGAAATTAGGCACAAAGCGCCTATAAAATCCAGCGAGACCATGAAAGCTTTTGATCTCTGTCACACTCTTTGGGGTGGGCCATTCTTGAATAGCTTTTATCTTTTCGGGGTCAACATGAACCCCTTTTGTGCTAACTACAAAACCTAGGAAAACTACACTATCTACACAAAAAGTGCATTTTTCTAAGTTACCAAAAAGATGATTACTCCTAAGAAGAGAAAAAACATGCCTTAGATGTCCTAAATGATCATCTAGGTTCCTAGAGTAAACTAAAATGTCATCAAAGTAAACTACACAAAATTTACCAAGGCAATCCCTTAGTACATGATTCATTAAGCCCATGAATGTGCTTGGGGCATTAGTTAGCCCAAAAGGCATAACCAACCACTCATAAAGACCAAATTTAGTCTTAAAAGCAGTTTTCCACTCATCACCCTCTTTGATCCTTATTTGGTGGTAACCACTTCTAAGATCTATTTTTGAAAATATTTTTGCCCCATCCAACATGTCATCAAGACGGGGGATTGGGTGCCTATATTTGATGGTGATGTTGTTGATTGCACGACAATCAACACACATCCTCCATTGGCCATTCTTCTTGGGCACCAACAAGACTGGCACAGCACAAGGGCTTAGGCTCTTTTGAACCCAACCCTTCTCCAACAGCTCATTCACTTGAGACTCAATCTCTTGGGTCTCCATGGGGTTGGTCCTATAGGCAGGTCTATTAGGTAGACTTGCGCCAGGCATCAAATCAATTTGATGTTCTATACCCCTAATGGGAGGAAGTCCTTTCGGAACCTCATTAGGGAATATGTCATCAAATTCTTTTAAAATATCTTGAACCCCTTGAGGAAGGTGCTCATGTGCATGGGCTGATGCATTCTCCCCAAGCAAGGGCCCTATCACTAGGGCCATGGCTAGGAGAATAGAAGAAGACATGGCTAGAGTAGAGGGAGGAAGATCTCAGCTCCATATGACCATCAAGTTATGCAAGCCATGACTTATTTACTTGTAATTTTTATTTTAGGAACCTAGGATTTTATTTTGGACATGTATTAGTCCATTTAATTTTCTAGGAGGTGTCTTAGTAATAAGAAGGGGTAAGATTAGCTTTTGGGCCTTTATTTAGGAAATAAGGGGGTAGTTTGATAAATACACCCTCTTTTGCTAAATAAAACCCAAAACTAATAAAGGAGTAATCTTGGCCCTTGGATGAGGTAGCTTGGGCACCAATTCTCATCTAAAGGAGGGTATTGATTGGACTTTGGGCTTCAATCCTCCTCCCTTGGATGACTCCTTTTAATCCTAGCCCTTCATTTCCTTCATGAATTGTCCAAGAGGTTAGCTCCCTCTATAAAAAGGTGCTCCTTCACACTCTTGTATTTTTTACACTTGATTGAATAGAAAAACCTTGAGTTGGCCAAAATTCTCTTAGTGTCCACCCTTCTCTCTTTGAGAATTCCTTAGGTTTTTATCAAGGGTTCCATCCCTTGTGGCAAACTTTCCCTCTTAGGCTTATCTTACCTTAAGTGGCGCCTAAAACCACCTCACTTCTTACCTCTCCACAAACCATTTCACCAAAGAAGAAAACCTCTAGAAAAAGATCAAGGGAGGCATGCATCATTTTCCCTCCCCCTTGGGAAGGATTTGACCTCAAATCTGATAGGTCCTCATCTTCTTCATCAGTACCTCGTTGGGTTCGAGGCAGGCCAAGGATGAAATCCATACTAATATCCAGCCAAGGTGCAGAAGGAGCAGGTAAGGGTGTGTACAATCCATGAGCCATTGTCTTAGACTTAGCTTGCAAGCAAGCAATGCATCTACGACAATGTTTATAGACGTCTTTCTTCATATGGGGCCAAAAGAATTTTTCTTGTAAAAGCAGAAGAGTTTTGTTAATTCCAAAATGCCCCATGAGCCCACCTTCATGGCTCTCTTTTGTCAACAGGTTTCTCATAGATCCTTGGGGTACACAAAGTCTGCTACCTTTGAAAAGGTACCCCTCACTCACAAAGAACCCATTTTGGGTTTTACATGCAAATGTAGAGGCATCATAAATGGATCCAAAATCCTTATCAGAAAGATACATTTCTCTAATATTATCAAATCCAAGAATCTTTGCACTTAAGGTGGTGTAAAGGGTATGTCTACGAGACAAAGCATCAGCCACCATATTATGTTTTCCTTTCTTGTATTTGATGATATAAGGGAAAGTCTCAAGAAATTCTACCCATTTAGCATGCCTTTGATTAAGCTTGCCTTGACCCTTCAAATACTTAAGTGACTCATGGTCACTATGAATGATGAACTCCTTGGGTACAAGATAATGTTTCCAAGTTTGAAGGGCCCTTATCAAAGAGTAAAACTCTTTATCATAGGTGGGGTAGTTTAAGGCGGCTCCATTTAGTTTTTCACTAAAATAAGCCACAGGATGACCACCTTGTAACAACACAGCTCCCACACCCACTCCCGATGCATCACACTCTAGCTCAAAAGTTTTAGAAAAGTCAGGAAGAGCTAAAACTGGTGCATGGGTCAGTTTCTCTTTGATAAGTTCAAAGGCCTTTTGTTGTTTTTCACCCCAAAGGAAAGGAGTATCCTTCTTCACCAAATCATTGATTGGTGAGAAAAGTGTGGAGAAGTTAGGCACAAAGCGCCTGTAAAAGCTCGCGAGACCATGAAAACTCTTGATCTCAGTCACTTTTTGGGGTGGGCCATTCTTGGATGGCTTTGATTTTGTCGGGGTCTACTTGAACCCCATTTTTATTAACTATAAAACCTAAGAACACCACACTCTCCACACAAAAATTACATTTTTCAAGATTTCCATAGAGTTGGTGTGACCTAAGAATGCAAAAGACGTGCCTAAGATGGCCTACATGTTCATCTAGGCTCTTGCTATACACTAAGATGTCATCAAAATAAACAACACAAAATTTTCATAAGCAATCCCTAAGGACATGATTCATAAGCCTCATGAAGGTGCTTGGGGCATTGGTAAGCCCAAAGGGCATTACCAACCACTCATACAGCCCAAACTTGGTCTTAAAAGCCGTTTTCCACTCATCACCTTCCTTGATGCGGATTTGGTGATAACCACTCTTAAGATTAATTTTTGAAAATAATTGGGCCCCATACAATTCATCAAGCATGTCATCAAGCATGTCATCAAGCATGTCATCAAGCCTAGGGATAGGGTGCCTATATTTGATGGTGATGTTATTGATTGCTCGACAATCAATGCACATCCTCCATTGGCCATTCTTCTTAGGCACCAATAAAACTGACACAGCACAAGGGCTTAGGCTCTCTTGAACCCAACCCTTCTCCAATAGTTCTTGGACTTGAGATTCAATCTCCTTGGTCTCCATGGGATTAGTCCTATAAGCAGGCCTATTAGGCAGTCTAGCCCCAGGTACCAAGTTTATTTGGTGTTCTATACCCCTAATTGGAGGAAGTCCTTTGGGAACTTCATTAGGGAATATATCACCAAACTCCTTTAAAAGCTCTTGAACCTCTTGAGGTAGGTTCTCAGGTCCAAGTTCTATAGCAGTGCTAGAACTAGAAGGGAAAAAAGTTGAGGGGGAAGAAATGGGGATGCCTCTTTGCAAAGGAGGAGATAGAAAGGTCTGTTAGTTAAGGGGGCTTCCTTTAAATCCAATTTTGTCGCAAATAAACTCCCTTTACTAATGACTTTCTTGGAAGGGGCACCAACTTCCATCTCAACCTCTTTACCCCTTTCAAGCTTTAGGGGTAAAGCTTTGCTTTTTTTTCTCCTCATCTCTCTTATGTTTCATGATGAGTTGGTCCTCCGCAACTTGTGAAGGTGTTAGAGGACACAACTTAATGCGCTTATCCTTATGAGTGAGGATGATGTTATTGGAATAACCATGGTGTATGGCTCTTATCAAATTGCCATGGTCTTCCTAGCAAGATATGGCCAGCTTCCATTGGGACTATGTCACACAGGATCTCATCTTTATAAGACCCAATGGAAATTGGAACCTTGACTTGCTCATTGACCTCCATTTCCCCTTGCTCATTGAGCCATTGAAGCTTGTAAGGCTTAGGGTGGGGAAATGGGGTCAAGGCTAGCTTTTCCACCAACCTTGAGCTACAACAATTGCAGCATGACCCACTATCCACAATGAGAGAACATATTTTGTCATTCACCTTACAGCGATTGTGGAAATGTTCTCCCTTTGAGATGAGGACACTTTCAAAGGTTGGCTTCCAAGAAGTCTTCTTATCATTAAGAGGTCCCCCTCACATGCACAAGCGGGTTCATCACAATCAGATTGGTATGCATGAACCCCTTCTCCTTTGCTCTCACTAGAGGAGTGTGAGCTAGACTCACTACTATAAACATCTTGGGCCCTCATGATGATGTTTCTCTTAGTAGGGCATTGAGATGCAATGTGGCCTCTCCCAAGACATTTAAAGCATTTGATACTACTAACTTTCTCGTGAGAGTTAGTAGTAGGGCTTTTTCTCTCTATATGTGATGTTTTATGCTCTTTGAAGTGCTTGGGATGTTCCTCTTTGGGGTAACTCTTGAAAGAGTTCCCCGTAGGTTGGTCCCTCTTTACATAAGTGGGGTTATCCTTTTTAAAAGTTTTCCTTCTAAGTTGATTTTCCACTTTGATGCAAAGTTGAACTAACTCATCAAGGGAATTGTATGAGAAGAGCTCCACCTTATCATGAATTTCGGGGCTCAACCCACACAAAAACCTTGCCATAGTGGCCTTGGGTTCCTCAATGATACCCGCCCTCAAGATAAGAAGTTCCATCTTTTGTCTATACTCTTCTATACTAAGGTTGGTTTGCCTTAGCCTTTGGAGTCTATCCAAAAGATCTCTTTCATACCAAGAGGGAATATGCCTTCTTCTTAGAGCACTTCTAAGATCATTCCAATATCTTATGGAAGGCATATTGGTGCGGATTCTCTCATTGGTTAACCCAACCCACCAATGCATGGCATGCCCTTGGAAGCTAAGGGTTGCCATTGGAACCTTTCTTTCTTCTCTTACCTCATGGCAAGTGAAGAGTTGTTCTACCTTGATTTCCCAATCAAGGTAGGCTTCCACATTTTCCCTCCCATGAAATGGGGGGAGATCAATTTTGGGCTCCCTTGGAGGGGCCCCATTATTATGCATGGATGAATGGGAGTTTCTCCTAGGATGATTGTAGTATTCTTCCTCACTTTGACTCCTATGGGTATGTCTAGATGGGGAACCTAAGACTATCCCTTTCATTTTGTAATTCTCACCATTCCCATGCTTTCTTTTTTCTTCTTCTTTCTCTTTTCTTCTTTCTCTTTCTTTTCTTTCTCTCCTTTCTTCATCTTCTCTCCTTTCTCTTATTCTTCTCTCTTTTTTCTCTCTTTTCTTCCTCTCGTTCTTTTATTTTTCTTTTCTCCTTGGACTCTTTTTCTCTCCTTTTTTCTTCTCTTCTCTCTTGTTCTTTTGCCATCCACTCCCTAAAGTCTGTTAGTTAAGGGGTCTTCCTTTAAATCCAATTTTGTCGCAAATAAACTCCCTTTACTAATGACTTTCTTGGAAGGGGCACCAACTTCCAACTCAACCTCTTTACCCCTTTCAAGCTTTAGGGGTAAAACTTTGCTTTTTTTTTTCTCCTTATCTCTCTTATGTTTCATGATGAGTTGGTCCTTCGCCACTTGTGAAGGTGTTAGAGGACACAACTTAATGCGCTTATCCTTATGAGTGAGGATGATGTTATTGGAATGACCATGGTGTGTGGCTTTCTTATCAAATTGCCATGGTCTTCCTAGCAAGATATGGCCAGCTTCCATTGGGACTATGTCACACAGGATCTCATCTTTATAAGACCCAATGGAAATTGGAACCTTGACTTGCTCATTGACCTCCATTTCCCCTTGCTCATTGAGCCATTGAAGCTTGTAAGGCTTAGGGTGGGGAAGTGGGGTCAAGGCTAGCTTTTCCACCAACCTTGAGCTACAACAATTGCAGCATGACCCACTATCCACAATGAGAGAACATATTTTGTCATTCACCTTACAGCGAGTGAGGAATATGTTCTCCCTTTGAGATGAGGACACTTTCAAAGGTTGGCTTCCAAGAAGTCTTCTTATCATTAAGAGGTCTCCCTCACATGCATAAGCGGTTTCATCACAATCAGATTGGTATGCATGAACCCCTTCTCCTTCGCTCTCACTAGAGGAGTGTGAGCTAGACTCACTACTATAAACATCTTGGGCCCTCAGGATGATGTTTCTCTTAGTAGGGCATTGAGATGCAATATGGCCTCTCCCAAGACATTTAAAGCATTTGATACTACTAACTTTCTCGTGAGAGTTAGTAGTAGGGCTTTTTCTCTCTATATGTGATGTTTTATGCTCTTTGAAGTGCTTGGGATGTTCCTCTTTGGGGTAACTCTTGAAAGAGTTCCCCGTAGGTTGGTCCCTCTTTACATAAGGTGGGTTATCCTTTTTAAAAGTTTTCCTTCTAAGTTGATTTTCCACTTTGATGCAAAGTTGAACTAACTCATCAAGGGAATTGTATGAGAAGAGCTCCACCTTATCACGAATTTCGGGGCTCAACCCACACAAAAACCTTGCCATAGTGGCCTTGGGTTCCTCAATGATACCCGCCCTCAAGATAAGAAGTTCCATCTTTTGTCTATACTCTTCTATACTAAGGTTGGTTTGCCTTAGCCTTTGGAGTCTATCCAAAAGATCTCTTTCATACCAAGAGGGAATATGCCTTCTTCTTAGAGCACTTCTAAGATCATTCCAATATCTTATGGAAGGCATATTGGTGCGGATTCTCTCATTGGTTAACCCAACCCACCAATGCATGGCATGCCCTTGGAAGCTAAGGGTTGCCATTGGAACCTTTCTTTCTTCTCTTACCTCATGGCAAGTGAAGAGTTGTTCTACCTTGATTTCCCAATCAAGGTAGGCTTCCACATTTTCCCTCCCATGAAATGGGGGGAGATCAATTTTGGGCTCCCTTGGAGGGGCCCCATTATTATGCATGGATGAATGGGAGTTTCTCCTAGGATGATTGTAGTATTCTTCCTCACTTTGACTCCTATGGGTATGTCTAGATGGGGAACCTAAGACTATCCCTTTCATTTTGTAATTCTCACCATTCCCATGCTTTCTTTTTTCTTCTTCTTTCTCTTTTCTTCTTTCTCTTTCTTTTCTTTCTCTCCTTTCTTCATCTTCTCTCCTTTCTCTTATTCTTCTCTCTTTTTTCTCTCTTTTCTTCCTCTCGTTCTTTTATTTTTCTTTTCTCCTTGGACTCTTTTTCTCTCCTTTTTTCTTCTCTTCTCTCTTGTTCTTTTGCCATCCACTCCCTAAAGTCTGTTAGTTAAGGGGGCTTCCTTTAAATCCAATTTTGTCGCAAATAAACTCCCTTTACTAATGACTTTCTTGGAAGGGGCACCAACTTCCAACTCAACCTCTTTACCCCTTTCAAGCTTTAGGGGTAAAACTTTGCTTTTTTTTTTCTCCTTATCTCTCTTATGTTTCATGATGAGTTGGTCCTTCGCCACTTGTGAAGGTGTTAGAGGACACAACTTAATGCGCTTATCCTTATGAGTGAGGATGATGTTATTGGAATGACCATGGTGTGTGGCTTTCTTATCAAATTGCCATGGTCTTCCTAGCAAGATATGGCCAGCTTCCATTGGGACTATGTCACACAGGATCTCATCTTTATAAGACCCAATGGAAATTGGAACCTTGACTTGCTCATTGACCTCCATTTCCCCTTGCTCATTGAGCCATTGAAGCTTGTAAGGCTTAGGGTGGGGAAGTGGGGTCAAGGCTAGCTTTTCCACCAACCTTGAGCTACAACAATTGCAGCATGACCCACTATCCACAATGAGAGAACATATTTTGTCATTCACCTTACAGCGAGTGTGGAATATGTTCTCCCTTTGAGATGAGGACACTTTCAAAGGTTGGCTTCCAAGAAGTCTTCTTATCATTAAGAGGTCTCCCTCACATGCATAAGCGGTTTCATCACAATCAGATTGGTATGCATGAACCCCTTCTCCTTCGCTCTCACTAGAGGAGTGTGAGCTAGACTCACTACTATAAACATCTTGGGCCCTCAGGATGATGTTTCTCTTAGTAGGGCATTGAGATGCAATGTGGCCTCTCCCAAGACATTTAAAGCATTTGATACTACTAACTTTCTCGTGAGAGTTAGTAGTAGGGCTTTTTCTCTCTATATGTGATGTTTTATGCTCTTTGAAGTGCTTGGGATGTTCCTCTTTGGGGTAACTCTTGAAAGAGTTCCCCGTAGGTTGGTCCCTCTTTACATAAGGTGGGTTATCCTTTTTAAAAGTTTTACTTCTAAGTTGATTTTCCACTTTGATGCAAAGTTGAACTAACTCATCAAGGGAATTGTATGAGAAGAGCTCCACCTTATCACGAATTTCGGGGCTCAACCCACACAAAAACCTTGCCATAGTGGCCTTGGGTTCCTCAATGATACCCGCCCTCAAGATAAGAAGTTCCATCTTTTGTCTATACTCTTCTATACTAAGGTTGGTTTGCCTTAGCCTTTGGAGTCTATCCAAAAGATCTCTTTCATACCAAGAGGGAATATGCCTTCTTCTTAGAGCACTTCTAAGATCATTCCAATATCTTATGGAAGGCATATTGGTGCGGATTCTCTCATTGGTTAACCCAACCCACCAATGCATGGCATGCCCTTGGAAGCTAAGGGTTGCCATTGGAACCTTTCTTTCTTCTCTTACCTCATGGCAAGTGAAGAGTTGTTCTACCTTGATTTCCCAATCAAGGTAGGCTTCCACATTTTCCCTCCCATGAAATGGGGGGAGATCAATTTTGGGCTCCCTTGGAGGGGCCCCATTATTATGCATGGATGAATGGGAGTTTCTCCTAGGATGATTGTAGTATTCTTCCTCACTTTGACTCCTATGGGTATGTCTAGATGGGGAACCTAAGATTATCCCTTTCATTTTGTAATTCTCACCATTCCCATGCTTTCTTTTTTCTTCTTCTTTCTCTTTTCTTCTTTCTCTTTCTTTTCTTTCTCTCCTTTCTTCATCTTCTCTCCTTTCTCTTATTCTTCTCTCTTTTTTCTCTCTTTTCTTCCTCTCGTTCTTTTATTTTTCTTTTCTCCTTGGACTCTTTTTCTCTCCTTTTTTCTTCTCTTCTCTCTTGTTCTTTTGCCATCCACTCCCTAAAGTCTGTTAGTTAAGGGGGCTTCCTTTAAATCCAATTTTGTCGCAAATAAACTCCCTTTACTAATGACTTTCTTGGAAGGGGCACCAACTTCCAACTCAACCTCTTTACCCCTTTCAAGCTTTAGGGGTAAAACTTTGCTTTTTTTTTTCTCCTTATCTCTCTTATGTTTCATGATGAGTTGGTCCTTCGCCACTTGTGAAGGTGTTAGAGGACACAACTTAATGCGCTTATCCTTATGAGTGAGGATGATGTTATTGGAATGACCATGGTGTGTGGCTTTCTTATCAAATTGCCATGGTCTTCCTAGCAAGATATGGCCAGCTTCCATTGGGACTATGTCACACAGGATCTCATCTTTATAAGACCCAATGGAAATTGGAACCTTGACTTGCTCATTGACCTCCATTTCCCCTTGCTCATTGAGCCATTGAAGCTTGTAAGGCTTAGGGTGGGGAAGTGGGGTCAAGGCTAGCTTTTCCACCAACCTTGAGCTACAACAATTGCAGCATGACCCACTATCCACAATGAGAGAACATATTTTGTCATTCACCTTACAGCGAGTGTGGAATATGTTCTCCCTTTGAGATGAGGACACTTTCAAAGGTTGGCTTCCAAGAAGTCTTCTTATCATTAAGAGGTCTCCCTCACATGCATAAGCGGTTTCATCACAATCAGATTGGTATGCATGAACCCCTTCTCCTTCGCTCTCACTAGAGGAGTGTGAGCTAGACTCACTACTATAAACATCTTGGGCCCTCAGGATGATGTTTCTCTTAGTAGGGCATTGAGATGCAATGTGGCCTCTCCCAAGACATTTAAAGCATTTGATACTACTAACTTTCTCGTGAGAGTTAGTAGTAGGGCTTTTTCTCTCTATATGTGATGTTTTATGCTCTTTGAAGTGCTTGGGATGTTCCTCTTTGGGGTAACTCTTGAAAGAGTTCCCCGTAGGTTGGTCCCTCTTTACATAAGGTGGGTTATCCTTTTTAAAAGTTTTCCTTCTAAGTTGATTTTCCACTTTGATGCAAAGTTGAACTAACTCATCAAGGGAATTGTATGAGAAGAGCTCCACCTTATCACGAATTTCGGGGCTCAACCCACACAAAGACCTTGCCATAGTGGCCTTGGGTACCTCAATGATACCTGCCCTCAAGATAAGAAGTTCCATCTTTTGTCTATACTCTTCTATAATAAGGTTGGTTTGCCTTAGCCTTTGGAGTCTATCCAAAAGATCTCTTTCATACCAAGAGGGAATATGCCTTCTTCTTAGAGCACTTCTAAGATCATTCCAATATCTTATGGAAGGCATATTAGTGCGGATTCTCTCATTGGTTAACCCAACCCACCAATGCATGGCATGCCCTTGGAAGCTAAGGGTTGCCATTGGAACCTTTCTTTCTTCTCTTACCTCATGGCAAGTGAAGAGTTGTTCTACCTTGATTTCCCAATCAAGGTAGGCTTCCACATCTTCCCTCCCATGAAATGGGGGGAGATCAATTTTGGGCTCCCTTGGAGGGGCCCCATTATTATGCATGGATGAATGGGAGTTTCTCCTAGGATGATTGTAGTATTCTTCCTCACTTTCACTCCTATGGGTATGTCTAGATGGGGAACCTAAGACTATCCCTTTCATTTTGTAATTCTCACCATTCCCATGCTTTCTTTTTTCTTCTTCTTTCTCTTTTCTTCTTTCTCTTTCGTTTCTTTCTCTCCTTTCTTCATCTTCTCTCCTTTCTCTTATTCTTCTCTTTTCTTTCTCTCTTTGTTCTCTCTTTTCTTCCTCTCTTTCTTTTATTTTTCTTTTCTCCTTGGACTCTTTTTGTCTCCTTTTTTCTTCTCTTCTCTCTTGTTCTTTTGCCATCCACTCCCTAAAGTCCATGTTTAAGTTTTCTAGAGTGTAATCTTTAGAAATATTTCTTTGGTTTACACTCTTGTTTGATGAATAACTATGAGCACTAGAGTGGGTGTGTGATGTCATTGTGCTTGAATTTCTAAGAGGAAAAAGGTGGCTAAAAAATTTTCACAAACAAACACTCCTCTCTTTTTGTGTTTTCTTGCCTAAAATGGCTTGATGAGTCTTTGGAACTCTTTAGCCTTCTAAGCGCTTTGAATAAGAAAAATAAAGCAAGAATTTTAAAGCAAAAATTCAAAAGAGAAGAGATCTAAAGTGAGCTCCTAAGGTGTTGAAGGAAGTGTACCACTTCTTCCTTCTTCACCTAATTTTCGAGAAACTAAAAAATTGATTAAATTTTATTACAACCAAAGGGAGGGCCTTAAGGGCACTCAAACTCCCAACTACAAAATTAATACACCCAAATTAAAGAAAAAGTAAAGTCTTCAAAAAATGATTCTCCAAATGCTCCCTCAAATCAAAGTCCTCACGGCTATGTGTATTTCCTTTTGAGGTGATCCCTTAGGCTCTTAGTCCAACCTTCCAAAATATGCTACCCTTGTGGTAAGCTCCTTTTTCAAGCTTTCTCCCAAAAGTGACACTAACACACAAACCAAAGAAACCAAAAGTAGCAAGGGGAGGTGCGAATAGAAACTCAAAAAGCAATAAAAGATAACACAATCAAAAGGACACTTAACCAAATGGTAAGAGTATATAAGACAAACTAGAAAGATGATTTAAAAGACAAGCAACAACTAAAAGGTAAACAAAAGAAAGAGAGCACACAATGGAATACCTATGAATGGCACTAGATTAAAGAGTAGAAGAACACAAATATCAAGTTCTAGTGTACCAAAAGTAATAAAATTTCTTTTAAGGTTCCAAGTTCAAAGTTGAAGCACTTGCTAATTTTAGGTTAAGTACATCAAATGAATTTTTTTCAAACTTTCTTTTCTTTTGTTTGTTCTCTTTTTTTTTTTTTAATCCTTCGTTGTTTTTTTTGTATTTTATTTTAGACTTTGTTTTCTTGTTTTTTTTTTTAATATTTGCTAGATGCACTGAAATTGATTGTGAATTTAGTGCTTGATAAAAAAGAGTTATTCGCTTGGAACAATAAAGAAAATTAAAAGCAACAATTTAGGTACTACTAGAAATGACTTCAAAATGCAAAGTAGCTATAGATGTGTTAATGGTTTAGTAGTTTGGTGTGCCACTGGACTCAAGCTTTGTTAAGTTTTTAGTAATTTGTTGAACACAAATACCAAACTTATAGCTTAAGTGAAAGCACCCACAAACAAGAACTACCTTTACCACACAAATGAGCTACAAATTATACGTATAAGGAAAATAAAGACAAATGAAATTGAGCAACTATTTTTGAATTTTTTTTTAAGAATATGCTTGAAACTAAAAGCACATGAACTTCTAAAGAGACTTAGACATGAGGTATGACCCTCTATGTTGCTCAATTTAAGAAGTTTCAATTTTTTTTTTGTAAAAACAAAAGAGGCTAAACTTAAAAGGAATTAATAGACAAAATGGGAAACTATAAACATGACTTATAGACAACTACACAAGAGTATAAAAGTGAAAAATAAAAGCTAAAAATAAAGCAAAAACAAGGCAACTAGGTGCAAGGAAACACAAGAATTTGGTCTAAATTTCTTGACCACAAGGTTGTGGAATTCACCACAACGGCATGGATTTTTAGCAAGAAATTCTCAAAACCAAAATTCAAGCAAGAAAGCACCCAACTCAAAGCTTAAGCGGAAATTAATGAATACGGGAGAGACGTAGATGCAAAGAAAAGAACAATATAAATTGCATCAAGCAAAAAATAAATGGTGCAAATAAACTATAACTCAAAACAATAAACTCAAGACATAAATGGAAATGATAAACAACAATGGAAAGCTAGAAAAAATTGCGGAAATTAAAGATAAAATAAAATAGGAAAATGGAAAGAAAACATAAATGAGATAGGAAGAGAGTTTAGACCTCTAGAACCAATGCTCTAGATACCAAATGATGCATGCCTCCCTTGATCTTTTTCTAGAGGTTTTCTTCTTTGGTGAAATGGTTTGTGGAGAGGTAAGAAGTGAGGTGGTTTTAGGCGCCACTTAAGGTAAGATAAGCCTAAGAGGGAAAGTTTTCCACAAGGGATGGAACCCTTGATAAAAATCTAAGGAATTCTCAAAGAGAGAAGGGTGGACACTAAGAGAATTTTGGCCAACTCAAGGTTTTTCTATTCAATCAAGTGTAAAAAATACAAGAGTGTGAAGGAGCACCTTTTTATAGAGGGAGCTAACCTCTTGGACAAGTCATGAAGGAAATGAAGGGCTAGGATTAAAAGGAGTCATCCAAGGGAGGAGGATTGAAGCCCAAAGTCCAATCAATACCCTCCTTTTTAGATGAGAATTGGTGCCCAAGCTACCTCATCCAAGGGCCAAGATTACTCCTTTATTAGTTTTGGGTTTTATTTAGAAAAAGAGGGTGTATTTATCAAACTACCCCCTTATTTCCTAAATAAAGGCCCAAAAGCTAATCTTACCCCTTCTTATTACTAAGACACCTCCTAGAAAATTAAACGGACTAATACATGTCCAAAATAAAATCCTAGGTTCCTAAAATAAAAATTACAAGTAAATAAGTCATGGCTTGCATAACTTGATGGTCATATGGAGGTGAGATCTTCCTCCCTCTACTCTAGCCATGTCTTCTTCTATTCTCCTAGCCATGGCCCTAGTGATAGGGCCCTTGCTTGGGGAGAATGCATCATTTCTTCCCCCTCCACTTTTTTCCCTTCTAGTTCTAGCACTGCCATAGAACTTGGACCTGAGAACCTACCTCAAGAGGTTCAAGAGCTTTTAAAGGAGTTTGGTGATATATTCCCTAATGAAGTTTCCAAAGGACTTCCTCCAATTAGGGGTATAGAACACCAAATAGACTTGGTACCTGGGGCTAGCCTGCCTAATAGGCCTGCTTATAGGACTAATCCCATGGAGACCAAGGAGATTGAATCTCAAGTCCAAGAACTATTGGAGAAGGGTTGGGTTCAAGGGAGCCTAAGCCCTTGTGCTGTGCCAGTTTTGTTGGTGCCTAAGAAGAATGGCCAATGGAGGATGTGCATTGATTGTCGAGCAATCAATAACATCACCATCAAATATAGGCACCCTATCCCTAGGCTTGATGACATGCTTGATGAATTGCATGGGGCCCAATTATTTTCAAAAATTGATCTTAAGAGTGGTTATCACCAAATCCGCATCAAGGAAGGTGATGAGTGGAAAACAGCTTTTAAGACCAAGTTTGGGCTGTATGAGTGGTTGGTAATGCCCTTTGGGCTTACCAATGCCCCAAGCACCTTCATGAGGCTTATGAATCATGTCCTTAGGGATTTCTTAGGAAAATTTTGTGTTGTTTATTTTGATGACATCTTAGTGTATAGCAAGAGCCTAGATGAACATGTAGGCCATCTTAGGCGCGTCTTTTGCATTCTTAGGTCACACCAACTCTATGGAAATCTTGAAAAATGTAATTTTTGTGTGGAAAGTGTGGTGTTCTTAGGTTTTATAGTTAATAAAAATGGGGTTCAAGTAGACCCCGACAAAATCAAAGCCATCCAAGAATGGCCCACCCCAAAAAGTGTGACTGAGATAAAGAGTTTTCATGGTCTCGCGAGCTTTTACAGGCGCTTTGTGCCTAACTTCTCCACACTTTTCTCACCAATAAATGATTTGGTGAAGAAGGATACTCCTTTCCTTTGGGGTGAAAAACAACAAAAAGCATTTGAACTTATCAAAGAGAAACTGACCCATGCACCAGTTTTAGCTCTTCCTTCTACTTCTACTTGTTGTTCTTCTTCATTTTCGTCTCCTTCTTCCGCTTCTTCTGCTTACAATTTCTTCTTCTTCCTCTTCTTCCATTTCTTCTCCTTCCACAACTTCTTCTTCTTTCCTTTCCGTCTTCTCCTTTCTCTTTTTCTCCATCCCCCACTTCTGTTACTTCCCATTGTTGCACTTCGTCTTCTTCTCCTTCCCCCAAATCTTATGCTTACACTTCTTCTTCTTCCTCTTCTCCTCCAGATTCCACTTCTTCCACTTCTTCTGCCCTTCCCTTCCCCTCCTTCTTTCTTTTCCTCGTTTTCTCCTTGTTCCAATTCTTCTTGTTTATCTCACCTCCTTCCAATACTTCTTCTTCTTCCTCTTGTTCACCTTCTTCAACTTCTTCACTTTCCGCATCTTCTTCTTCTTCCTTTTCTTCTCCTTCTTCCACTTCTTCTAGTTACTTTCCTTCTTCTTCCTCTTCTTCTCCTTCTGCACCTCTTGTTCCTCCTCCCGTTCTCCTTCTTCCACTTCTTCTTCTTCATCTCCTTTCATTCCATTACTTCCTCCTATTCCTCTTATTCTCCCCTTTTACCACTTCTTGTACTTCTACTTGTTGTTCTCCTTCATTTTTGTCTCCTTCTTCCGCTTCTTCTACTAACACTTCTTCATCTTCCGCTTCTCCTCCAGATTCTACTTCTTCTGCTTCTTCTTCCCTTCCCTTCCCCTCCTTCTTCCTTTTCCTCCTTTTCTCCTTGTTCCAATTCTTCTTCTTCATCTCACCTCCTTCCACTACTTCTTCTTCCTCCTCTTGTTCACCTTCTTCACTTTCCACATCTTCTTCTTCTTCCTTTTCTTCTCGTTCTTCCACTTCTTCTAGTTACTCTCCTTCTCCTTCCTCTTTTTCTCCATCCGTCACTTCTGTTGTTTCCCATTGTTTCTCTTCCTCTTTTTCTCCTTCCCCCAAATCTTATGCTTACACTTCTTCTTCTTC
This sequence comes from Psophocarpus tetragonolobus, assembly GCA_037954015.1. Taxonomy (NCBI): domain Eukaryota; kingdom Viridiplantae; phylum Streptophyta; class Magnoliopsida; order Fabales; family Fabaceae; genus Psophocarpus; species Psophocarpus tetragonolobus. The sequence continues at coordinate 45,823,214 of CM075693.1, read as the reverse complement.
TTCCTCTTCTCCTCCAAATTCCACTTCTTCTACTACTTCTTCCCTTCCCTTCCCCTCCTTCTTCCTTTTCCTCCTTTTCTCCTTGTTCCAATTCTTCTTCTTCATCTCACCTCCTTCCACTACTTCTTGTTCCTCGTCTTGTTCACCTTCTTCACTTTCCACATCTTCTTCTTCTTCCTTTTCTTCTCATTCTTCCACTTCTTCTAGTTACTCTTCTTCTTCTTCCTCTTCTTATCTTTCTTCCACTTCTCCTGCCTCGTCTTGTTTTCTTTCTTCCACTTCTTCTTCATGTTCTCCTTTGCTTTCTTTTATTCCTCTTCATCTCCTTCTTCTTCTTGCTTTCCTTCATCATATCCCTCTTTTTCTCCTTCTTCTTCTTCCACTTGCATTTCTACCTCTTGTTCTCCTTCTTCCACTTCTTCTCCATCATCCCCACTCCTTCAACTACTTCTTCCTCTTCCTCTTGTTCACCTTCTTCCACTTCTACTACATCCACTTGTTCTTCTTCTTCCCTCTCTTCTCCTTTTTGCCCTTCTTCTGCCTACACTACTTGTTCTCCTCCCCTTCTTCTTCTCTTCCTTGTTCCACTTCTTCTTCATCCGCTTTCCTTCCATTGCTTCTTCTTCCTCCTCTTTTTCTGATTCTTCCACTTCTTCTTCTTCTTCTTCTTCCTATTGTTCTCCTTCTTCGACTTGCACTTCTTCCTTTTCTTCTCGTTCTTCCACTTCCTCTTCTTCTCCTTCTGCCACCTCTTCTCCCTCTTCCCGTTCTCCTTCTTCCACTTCTTCTTCTTCATCTCCTTTCATTCCACTACTTCTACCACTTCTTCTACTTCTACTTGTTGTTCTTCTTCATTTTCGTCTCCTTCTTCGCTTCTTCTCATTACACTTCTTCTTCTTCCATTTCTTCTCCTTCCACAAGTTCTTCTTTCCTTTCCGTCTTCCTTCCTTTTTTCTCCATCCCCCACTGCTGTTGCTTCCCATTGTTGCTCTTCCTCTTCGTCTCCTTCCCCCAAATCTTATGCTTACACTTCTTCATCTTCTTCCTCTTCTCTTCCAAATTCCACTTCTTCTACTTCTTCTTCCCTTCCCTTCCCCTTCTTCTTTCTTTCCCTCCTTTTCTCCTTGTTCCAATTCGTCTTCTTCATCTCACCTCTTAACACTACTTCTTCTTCCTCCTCTTGTTCACCTTCTTCAACCTGTTCACTTTCCACATTTTCTTCTTCTTCCTTTTCTTCTCCTTCTTCCACTTCTTCTAGTTACTCTCCTTCTTCTTCCTCTTCTTATCTTTCTTCCACTTCTCCTGCCTCCTCTTGTTCTCTTTCTTCCACTTCTTCTTCATCCTCTCCTTTCCTTCCTTTTCTTCCTCTTCATCTCCTTCTTCTTCTTCCTTTCCTTCCTCATATCCCTCTTTTTCTCCTTCTTCTGCTTCCACTTGCATTTCTACCTCTTGTTCTCCTTCTTCCACTTCTTCTCCATCATCCCCACTCCTTCAACTACTTCTTCTTCTTCCTCTTGTTCACCTTCTTCCACTTCTACTACATCCACTTGTTCTTCTTCTTCCCTCTCTTCTCCTTTTTGCCCTTCTTCTGCCTACACTACTTCTTCTTCCTCCCCTTCTTCTTCTCCTCCTTGTTCCACTTCTTCTTCATCCCCTTTCCTTCCATTGCATCTTCTTCCTCTTGATGTGATCTTTGATGATCACGTGCCCAAAGGATCCTTTCTAAGGTCACTTGGAAGGGAAATGGATTTATGGATAGGAAAGGAATGGGGTGAGGCGCCACAAATACTATGTTTGATAAGCCAAAGGGGAGAGGCCACAAGGGAGGGGTCCCTTGATAACTCTTAGAAGCTCTCAAAAGGGAGAAAGGGGGACACTCAAAGGTAAGAACCTCAACCAATATGGTCTGTAGGATTAAATTCAAGTGTCAAAAAATACAAGTGAGGGAGGAGCTCTTATTTATAGAGGTAGCTAACCTCTTGAACAAGATAACCTACAAAAGAAGGGCTAGGATTAAAAGGAGAGATTTAGGGCATTGAGAGACAATGTGGCCTCTCCCAAGGGCTAGGTCATCTCTCACAAAAGGGTAAAACCCAAATATAATTTCACTAATTCAATCGTTCTCCTTAGAGTACAATTCAGCCCCTATTTATAGAATTAGGTGACTGTTCAAAATCGTAACTCCCAAAAGAAAAATTAAATACTCTATTATCACGCAATTATCACACATGATTAATTGCATGTTACATTAATTCCTAAATTAATGAAACGTTACAAAAAATGAAAAGTCATTGTCTTCAGCATTCACATCATTCCCTCCTTCTTTGAAAAGATTCGTCCCCGAATCTATGACTTTATTTTCCTACAAATTTTATTCACTTATAACGAACAAAACAACCTCCAGGATCAAATACAACTTGTAAAAAATCATGCATCAAAGAATTTCTCCTTTTTGGTGCCCAGACCCAGACTTGAAAATTTTTCTCATGAGTTTGAATTTCAACAGTGGACTCGATGTACAATGACGCTCTAGGAGTGATATCAATATTTTTCTTCCTTACCCATGACCATTTGTGCGTTGTATACTCATGATCCTGTGCATTTATAATATCAAGAGAAGAAGAAAAATCAATAGCAGTTAAAGTTTTATAGTTCTTTTTCTGTCTTTCTCTTTCCTTTTCTCTCTCTTCTTCTTCACTCTTTTCTTTTTCTATTTTTCTCTTTTCTTCTCTCTCTTTTTCTATTTTCTCCTTCAACTTAAGTTGATCATCACAAACTTCACTTGGTGTAAGAAATTTCAAATTAAGTTTGCGTCCTTCATGCACCAAAGAAACTGAAAGTCTTTCATAATTTATCCTTTTACCCTGCAACCAAGGTTTCCCTAAAAGAAAATGACATGAGTCCATGGGAGCAATATCGCATGTCACTTCCTCCACATATTTTCCAATAGTGAATCTAAACTTAGTTTGCCTAGGATGAAGATTCGTTGGTAAGTTAAGTTTATTCACCAATCTTTCGCTCACCACGTTGCTATAAATTTCTTCATCAACAGCAAATAAACACAAATGACCTTCGATTAAACACCTTGTATAAAAAATATCCACCATGGTTCCAAACCTAGAGCCGAAGCTCTGATACCAATTGATAGAAATCCAGAGGGGTTGAATTCGTTTTGCAGATCTATCTAGGTTGGAAGGTAATAAGTTAACAAAACAATGAGAATTGGGTAAACAAGAAAATGGAAAGGATGAAAATGGTTTAACGAAGGGATAAATGACACCACTTCCAATGATGGAAGATAAGTCATATGACGCCACAAGGGTAGTGATTTACCCTTGATAAGTCTAGCAGAACGCCACAAGGAAAAATTCCTTGATAAGTTCTAAAGAGAAATTCATCTCTCACAAAAGGGTAAAACCCAAATATAATTTCACTAATTCAATCGTTCTCCTTAGAGTACAATTCAGCCCCTATTTATAGAATTAGGTGACTGTTCAAAATCGTAACTCCCAAAAGAAAAATTAAATACTCTATTATCACGCAATTATCACACATGAGTAATTGCATGTTACATTAATTCCTAAATTAATGAAACGTTACAAAAAATGAAAAGTCATTGTCTTCGGCATTCACATCACTCTCTTTGCCTTCTCTCTTCTCGCTCTTTTTTCTCTTTTCTCATTTCCAACATCTCTTTTTTTAACTCTTCCTTCTCTTTTTGTTTTTCCTTTTCTTTTATTTCTTTTTTTCTCTCTTTTTCTTCTCTCCTTTGTTGTTCTTTAGCCATCCATTCCCTAAATTCTAAGTTAAGGTTTTCAAGAGTGTCTCCCTTAGAAGGTTTTCTTTGGTTGACACTCTTACTTGATGAACAACTATGTGCACTAGAATGTGTGTGGGAAGTCATGGTGCTTGGATGCTAAAAACTAAAGGGTAGGCCAAAAACTTTTTTTTTTTTTGTTTTCTCACCTAAGGTGGCTTGATGAGTCTTTAGAACTCTTAGCCTCTACACGTTTTTTCAAAATAACATAAAATAAAATAAAAGTGCAATAATGTAAAAGAGAAAGGGCTCTAATCGTGCTCCTAAGGTGTTGAAGGAAGTGTACCACTTCTCCCTTCTTCACCTAATTAACGAGGAACTACGCTAAAATTAACCAAAATTATTACAAACCAAGGGAGGGCCTTAAGGGCACTCAAACTCCCAATCTAAAATTAAGTATACACAATACAAAGAATAAAAAAAATAAAACAAAGTCTTCACTCCAAGCTTTTTGGTGTTTGTCTCCTTTTGATCAAGCCCCTTTGAGTTGCATCAACTCACCCCAAGAATGCTACCCTTGTTTCCTCTTGTTTGGACTTGCCAAAATTTTATATAAGGAACCTTTCCCAACCTTTCCTTACTAAGGCCGAATACAACACAAGACAACAAACAAATCCAAGTGGATAGATTAAACAATGACAAACTCAAAGAAGTAAAAAAGACAAGCAAGAAAACATAAGGCTCACAAAGGAAGGTAGCACACAAATAACTTTCCTAGATTAGCTCTAAGAGTAGAGATGAAAAAAGACTCAAACAAAAAAAATGAAACCAATAGTTGCACACTTAATAAAATTTAAGTGACCAAAAACTAAAAAGCTTACTCAAGTAATTTTTTTTTTTTTGAATCACAATTGGTTCCTCATATCAAATGTTTCTACTATTAGGTACACAACTTCAAATTTGTCTTTCTTTTGAGTTCTTTATCTTCTTTTTTTTTTTTTTTAACTTGAACTTTTTCTATTTTTTTTTAACTTTTTCTAATCATTTTGTGGCACCTAATAGCTTGTTGAATTGAAATTTTAATGAGGATTCTTGAAATAATAACACTTGAGTGAATAAGCACAAAGTAAGGTCACACAATTTTCAAGCAATGCATGCAACTAAAGGCAAAACAACTTAGTAGTTCCAAATACCACTGAACTAATGGTGCCTAAGGAATGATTTAGGGCTGATTTTGAAGTAAATTGATTGCTCAAATTACTAACACAATTCACCCAAGCTAAAATTCCATAAAGAGGCACCAATAGTGAAGGTAAACCAAGTGGAAAGCTACTAATAATTCAACATAAAACAAGAAACATATAAAGATTGAATTGAGCAAATATTTAAGAACAACAAAGAGATTAATATGCTTGAACTAAAAGCATAAAAGACTTAAGAGACTCAACAAGAGGTTGACCTCTTAGGAGCTCAACTCAAACTGTTTTTGAAGGCTTTTTTGTAAAAAATTTAAGAGGCTAAAACCTATGGAATTTAAATGAGACAAAATAGGAAACTAACATGACTAGTATTTGACAAAACACAAGATTAAGAAAAAATAACACACCTAAAAATAGAGCAAAAATTTCAGCAAGAGACTTAAAACAAAAGGCACAACAAAGTGGCCAAAGTTGATCACCACAATGGTGTGGAAAAATCCTCAACCATGTGGGTTTAATGGTCACAACTTCTTAGGCACACTTTAACATAAAAAACCAAGGGAAAATTAAGCAACTTGAATTCAAAAATAAGATGCAAAGAAAGGGACAAATAAAATCGCATCAAATTAAATGGAACATAGGCGCGTAGATAGAAAAAAAAAGCGCATATAATAGCAAGAATAAAAAGCTATACTACTAGACAATAAAGGAAATAGAGATGACAAAAAATGAAGGACTTTAAAATAAAGAGATCAAAGAAATAAACAACAAAGCAAAAAAAAAAAAAAAAAAGAGAAAGAACGTGACCTTTAGAAAGTGGCTCTGATACCACTTGATGTGATCTTTGATGATCACGTGCCCAAAGGATCCTTTCTAAGGTCACTTGGAAGGGAAATGGATTTATGGAGAGGAAAGGAATGGGGTGAGGCGCCACAAATACTATGTTTGATAAGCCAAAGGGGAGAGGCCACAAGGGAGGGGTCCCTTGATAACTCTTAGAAGCTCTCACAAAGGAGAAAGGGGGACACTCAAAGGTAAGAACCTCAACTAATATGGTCTCTAGGATTAAATTCAAGTGTCAAAAAATACAAGTGAGGGAGGAGCTCTTATTTATAGAGGTAGCTAACCTCTTGAACAAGATAACCTAAAAAAGAAGGGTTAGGATTAAAAGGAGAGATCTAAGGGAGGAGAATTGAGAAACAATTCCCTCCTTAGATCATCAAACTTGGTGCCCAAGTTTCTCAAACTAAGGGCCAAGATTCCTTCTTATTAGCTTAGGGGGTTTATGTAGAAAAGAGGGGTGTAGATATCAAGGCTACCCCTTATTTCCTACATAAAGACCCAAAAAGCTAAATCCACCCTCTAAATTCCTAAGACACCTCCTAAAAATAAAAAATGGACTAAATACATGTCCCAAATTAAATTCTTAATGCTCCTCAAAATTAAAATAAAGGAAAATTACATTTTATTAACTAAAGTCCCTAGCCTAATATCTTCACTCTCCATAGGAGGTGAAGTCTTCCTTTGTCTGCATGGGCTAGATCTTCTTCAATCCTTCTAGCCATGACCCTAGTGATAGGTCCTTGGCTAGGCATGGTCACATCACCTCCTCTTTTTCTGATTCTTCCACGTCTTCTTCTTCTTCCTATTGTTCTCCTTCTTCCACTTGCACTTCTTCCTTTTCTTCTCGTTCTTCCACTTCTTCTACTTCCTCTTCTTCTCCTTCTGCCACCTCTTCTCCCTCCTCCCGTTCTCCTTCTTCCACTTCTTCTTCTTCATCTCCTTTCATTCCACTACTTCTACCACTTCTTCTACTCTACTCGTTGTTCTTCTTCATTTTCGTCTCCTTCTTCGCTTCTTCTGATTACACTTCTTCTTCTTCCATTTCTTCTCCTTCCACAAGTTCTTTTTTCCTTTCCGTCTTCCTTCCTTTTTTCTCCATCCCCCACTTCTATTGCTTCCCATTGTTGCTCTTCCTCTTCCTCTCCTTCCCCCAAATCTTATGCTTACACTTCTTCGTCTTCTTCCTCTTCTCCTCCAAATTCCACTTCTTCTGCTTCTTCTTCCCTTCCCTTCCCCTTCTTCTTCGTTTTCCTCCTTTTCTCCTTGTTCCAATTCGTCTTCTTCATCTCACCTCTTTCCACTACTTCTTCTTCCTCCTCTTGTTCACCTTCTTCAACCTCTTCACTTTCCACATTTTCTTCTTCTTCCTTTTCTTCTCCTTTTTCCACTTCTTCTAGTTACTCTCCTTCTTCTTCCTCTTCTTATCTTTCTTGCACTTCTCCTGCCCCATCTTGTTCTCTTTCTTCCACTTCTTCTTCATCCACTCCTTTCCTTTCTTTTCTTCCTCTTCATCTCCTTCTTCTTCTTCCTTTCCTTCGTCATATCCCTCTTTTTCTCCTTCTTCTGCTTCCACTTGCATTTCTATCTCTTGTTTTCCTTCTTCCACTTCTTCTCCATCATCCCCACTCCTTCAACTACTTCTTCTTCTTCCTCTTGTTCACCTTCTTCAAATTCTACTACATGCACTTGTTGTTCTTCTTCCCTGTCTTCTCCTTCTTGCCCTTCTTCTGCCTACACTACTTCTTCTTCCTCCCCTTCTTCTTCTCCTCCTTGTTCCACTTCTTCTTCATCCCCTTTCCTTCCATTGCTTCTTCTTCCTCCTCTTTTTCTTATTCTTCCACTTCTTCTTCTTCTTCCTATTGTTCTCCTTCTTCCATTTGCACTTCTTCCTATTCTTCTCGTTCTTCCACTTCTTCTTCTTCCTCTTCTTCTCCTTCTGCCACCTCTTCTCCCTCCTCCTGTTCTCCTTCTTCCACTTCTTCTTCTTCATCTCCTTTCATTCCGCTACTTCCTCCTATTTATTCTCTCCTTCTACGAGTTCTTCTACTTTTACTTGTTGTTCTTCTTCATTTTCGTCTCTTTCTTCCGCTTCCTCTGCTTACACTTCTTCTTCTTCCTCTTCTTCCATTTCTTCTCCTTCCACAACTTCTTCTTGCCTTTCCGTCTTCTCCTTCCTATTTTTCTCCATCCCCCACTTCTGTTGCCTCCCATTGTTGCTCTTCCTCTTCTTCTCCTTCCCCCAAATCTTATGCTTACACTTCTTCTTCTTCTTCCTCTTCTCCTCCAGATTCCACTTCTTCTGCTTCTTCTTCCCTTCCCTTCGCCTCCTTCCTTTTTCTCATTTTCTCCTTGTTCCAATTCTTCTTCTTCATCTCACCTCCTTCCACTACTTCTTCTTCCTCCACTTGTTCACCTTCTTCAACTTCTTCACTTTCAACATCTTCTTCTTCTTCCTTTTCTTCTCCTTCTTCCACTTCTTCTAGTTACTCTCCTTCTTCTTCCTCTTCTTATCTTTCTTCCACTTCTCCTGCCTCCTCTTGTTTTCTTTCTTCCACTTCTTCCTCATCCTCTCCTTTCCTTTATTTTCCTCCTCTTCATCTCCTTCTCCTTCTTCCATTCCTTCGTCATATCCCTCTTTTTCTCCTTCTTCTGCTTCCACTTGCATTTCTACCTCTTGTTCTCCTTCTTCCACTTCTTCTCCATCATCCCCACTCCTTTAACTATTTCTTCTTCTACCTCTTGTTCACCTTCTTCCACCTCTACTACATCCACTTGTTCTTCTTCTTCCCTCTTTTCTCATTCTTGCCCTTCTTTTGCCTACACTACTTCTTCTTCCTCCCCTTCTTCTTCTCCTCCTTGTTCCACTTCTTCTTCATCCTCTTTCCTTCCATTGGTTCTTCTTCCTCCTATTTTTCTCATTCTTCCACTTCTTCTTCCTCTTCATATTGTTCTCTTTCTTCCACTTGCACTTCTTCCTTTTCTTCTCGTTCTTCCACTCCTTCTTCTTCCTCTTCTTCTCCTTCTGCCACTTCTGCTCCCTCCTCCCGTTCTCCTTCTTCCACTTCTTCTTCTTCATCTCCTTTCATTCCACTACTTCCTCCTATTCCTCTTATTCTCTCCTTCTACCACTTCTTATGCTTCTACTTGTTGTTCTTCTTTCATTTTCGTCTCCTTCTTCCACGTCGTCTGCTTACACTTCTTCTTCTTCCTCTTCTTCCTCTTCTTCCATTTCTTTAACTTCGACAACTTCTCTTTCATTCCTTTCCGTCTTCTCCTTCCTCTTTTTCTCCATCCCCCACTTCTGTTGCTTCCCATTGTTGCTCTTTCTCTTCTTCTCTTTCCCCCAAATCTTATGCTTACATTTCTTCTTCTTCTTCCTCTTCTCCATCAGATTCCACTTATTCTGCTTCGTCTTCCCTTCCCTTCCCCTCCTTCTTCCTTTTCCTCATTTTCTCCTTGTTCCAATTCTTCTTCTTCATCTCACCTGCTTCCACTACTTCTTCTTCCTCCACTTGTTCACCTTCTTCAACTTCTTCACTTTCCACATCTTCTTCTTCTTCCTTTTCTTCTCCTTCTTCCACTTCTTCTAGTTACTCTCCTTCTTCTTCCTCTTCTTATCTTTCTTGCACTTCTCCTGCCCCCTCTTGTTCTCTTTCTTCCACTTCTTCTTCATCCACTCCTTTCCTTTCTTTTCTTCCTCTTCATCTCCTTGTTCTTCTTCCTTTCCTTCGTCATATCCCACTTTTTCTCCTTCTTCTGCTTCCACTTGCATTTCTACCTCTTGTTCTCCTTCTTCCACTTCTTCTCCATCATCCCCACTCCTTCAACTACTTCTTCTTCTTCCTCTTGTTCACCTTGTTCAACTTCTACTACATCCACTTGTTCTTCTTCTTTCCTCTCTTCTCCTTCTTGCCCTTCTTCTGCCTACACTACTTCTTCTTCCTCCCCTTCTTCTTCTCCTCCTTGTTCCACTTCTTCTTCATCCCCTTTCCTTCCATTGCTTCTTCTTCCTCCTCTTTTTCTCATTCTTCCACGTCTTCTTCTTCTTCCTATCGTTCTCCTTTTTTCCACTTGCACTTCTTCCTTTTCTTCTCTTTCTTCCACTTCTTCTACTTCCTCTTCTTCTCCTTCTGCCACCTCTTCTCCCTCCTCCCGTTCTCCTTCTTCCACTTCTTCTTCTTCATCTCCTTTCATTCCACTACTTCTACCACTTCTTCTTCTTCTTCCTCCTCTCCTCCAGATTCCACTTCTTCTGCTTCTTCTTCCTTTCCCTTCCCCTCCTTCTTCCTTTTCCTCCTTTTCTCCTTGTTCCAATTCTTCTTCTTCATCTCACCTCCTTCCACTACTTCTTCTTTCTCCTCTCGTTCACCTTCTTCAACTTCTTCACTTTCCACATTTTCTTCTTCTTCCTTTTCTTCTCCTTCTTCGACTTCTTCTAGTTACTCTCGTTGTTCTTCCACTTCTTATCTTTCTTCCACTTCTCCTGCCTCCTCTTGTTCTCTTTCTTCAAATTCTTCTTCATCCTCTCCTTTCCTTTCTTTTCTTCCTCTTCATCTCCTTCTTCTTCTTCCTTTCCTTCGCCATATCCCTCTTTTTCTCCTTCTTCTGCTTCCACTTGCAGTTCTACCTCTTGTTCTCCTTCTTCCACTTCTTCTCCATCATTCCCACTCCTTGAACTACTTCTTCTTCTTCCTCTTGTTCACCTTCTTCCAGTTCTACTAGATCCACTTGTTCTTCTTCTTCCCTCTCTTCCCCTTTTTGCCCTTCTTCTGCCTACACTACTTCTTCTTCCTCCCCTTCTTCTTCTCCTCCTTGTTCCACTTCTTCTTCATCCCCTTTCCTTCCATTGCTTCTTCTTCCTCCTCTTTTTCTGATTCTTCCACTTGCACTTCTTCCTTTTCTTCTCGTTCTTCCACTTCTTCTACTTCCTCTTCTTCTCTTTCTGCCACCTCTTCTCCCTCCTCCCGTTCTCCTTCTTCTACTTCTTCTTCTTCATCTCCTTTCATTCCACTACTTCTACCACTTCTTCTACTTCTACTTGTTGTTCTTCTTCATTTTCGTCTCCTTCTTCTGCTTACACTTCTTCTTCTTCCATTTCTTCTCCTTCCACAACTTCTTCTTTCCTTTCCGTCTTCCTTCCTCTTTTTCTCCATCCCCCACTTCTGTTGCTTCCCATTGTTGCTCTCCCTCTTCCTCTCCTTCCCCCAAATCTTATGCTTACACTTCTTCTTCTTCTTCCTCTTCTCCTCCAAATTCCAGTTCTTCTGCTTCTTCTTCCCTTCCCTTCCCCTTCTTCTTCCTTTTCCTCCTTTTCTCCTTGTTCCAATTCTTCTTCTTCATCTCACCTCCTTCCACTACTTCTTCTTCCTATTCTCGTTCACCTTCTTCAACCTCTTCACTTTCCACACTTTCTTCTTCTTCCTTTTCTTCTCCTTCTTCCACTTCTTCTAGTTACCCTCCTTCTTCTTCCTCTTGTTATCTTTCTTCCACTTCTCCTGCCTCGTTTTGTTCTCTTTCTTCCACTTCTTCTTCATCCTCTCCTTTGCTTTCTTTTCTTCCTCTTCATCTCCTTCTTGTTCTTCCTTTCCTTCATCATATCCCTCTTTTTCTCCTTCTTCTTCTTCCACTTGCATTTCTACCTCTTGTTCTCCTTCTTCCACTTCTTCTCCATCATCCCCACTCCTTCAACTACTTCTTCTTCTTCCTCTCGTTCACCTTCTTCCACTTCTACTACATCCAATTGGTCTTCTTCTTCCCTCTCTTCTCCTTTTTGCCCTTCTTCTGCCTACACTACGTCTTCTTCCTCCCCTTCTTCTTCTCCTCCTTGTTCCACTTCTTCTTCATCCCCTTTCCTTCGATTGCTTCTTCTTCCTCCTCTTTTTCTCATTCTTCCAATTCTTCTTCCTCTTCCTATTGTTCTCCTTCTTCCACTAGCACTTCTTCCTTTTCTTCTCGTTCTTCCACTTCTTCTACTTTCTCTTCTTCTCCTTCTGCCACCTCTTCTCCCTCCTCCCGTTCTCCTTCTTCCAGTTCTTCATTTTCGTCTCCTTCTTCCGCTTCTTCTGCTTACACTTCTTCTTCTTCCATTTCTTCTCCTTCCAGAACTTCTTCTTTGCTTTCCGTCTTCTCCTTCCTCTTTTTCTCCATCCCCCACTTCTGTTGCTTCCCATTGTTGCTCTTCCTCTTCTTCTCATTCCCCAAATCTTATGCTTACACTTCTTCTTCTTCTTCCTCTTCTCCTCCAGATTCCACTTCTTCTTCCCTTCCCTTCCCCTCCTTCTTCCTTTTCCTCCTTTTCTCCTTGTTCCAATTCTTCTTCTTCATCTCACCTCCTTCCACTACTTCTTCTTCCTCCTCTTGTTCACCTTCTTCACTTTCCACATTTTCTTCTTCTTCCTTTTCTTCTCCTTCTTCCACTTCTTCTAGTTACTCTCCTTCTTCTTCCTCTTCTTATATTTCTTCCACTTCTGCTGCCTCTTCTTGTTCTCTTTCTTCCACTTCTTCTTCATCCTCTCCTTTCCTTTCTTTTGTTCGTCTTCATCTCCTTCTTCTTCTTCCTTTCCTTCGTCATATCACTCTTTTTCTCCTTCTTCTGCTTCCACTTGCATTTCTATCTCTTGTTTTCCTTCTTCCACTTCTTTTCCATCATCCCCACTCCTTCAACTACTTCTTCTTCTTCCTCTTGTTCACCTTCTTCAAATTCTACTACATGCACTTGTTGTTCTTCTTCCCTCTCTTCTCCTTCTTGCCCTTCTTCTGCCTACACTACTTCTTCTTCCTCCCCTTCTTCTTCTCCTCCTTGTTCCACTTCTTCTTCATCCCCTTTCCTTCCATTGCTTCTTCTTCCTCCTCTTTTTCTTATTCTTCCACTTCTTCTTCTTCTTCCTATTGTTCTCCTTCTTCCACTTGCACTTCTTCCTATTCTTCTCGTTCTTCAACTTCTTCTTCTTCCTCTTCTTCTCCTTCTGCCACCTCTTCTCCCTCCTGTTCTCCTTCTCCCACTTCTTCTTCTTCATCTCCTTTCATTCCGCTACTTCCTCCTATTTATTCTCTCCTTCTACCAGTTCTTCTAATTCTACTTGTTGTTTTTCTTCATTTTCGTCTCCTTCCGCTTCTCCTGCTTACACTTCTTCTAGTTACTCTCCTTCTTCTTCCTCTTCTTATCTTTCTTCCACTTCTCCTACCTCCTCTTGTTCTCTTTCTTCCACTTCTTCTTCATCCTCTCCTTTCCTTTCTTTTCTTCCTCTTCATCTCCTCCTTCTTGATCCTTTCCTTTGTCATATCCCTCTTTTTCTATTTCCTCTGCTTCCACTTGCATTTCTACCTCTTGTTCTCCTTCTTCCACTTCTTCTCCATCATCCCCACTCCTTCAACTACTTCTTCTTCTTCCTCTTGTTCACCTTCTTCCACCTCTACTACATCCACTTCTTCTTCTTCTTCTTCCCTCTCTTCTCCTTCTTGTCGTTCTTCTACCTACACTACTTCTTCTTCCTCCCCTTCTTCTTCTGCTCCTTGTTCCACTTCTTCTTCATCCCCTTTCCTTCCATTGCTTCTTCTTCCTCCTCTTTTTCTCATTCTTCCACTTCTTCTTCTTCCTATTGTTCTTCTTCTTCCATTTACACTTCTTCCTTTTCTTCTCGTTCTACACTTCTTCTTGTTCCTCTTCTTCTCCTTCTACCACCTCTTCTACCTCCTCCTGTTCTCCTTCTTCCACTTCCTCTTCTTCATGTCCTTTCATTCCACTACTATTCCTCTTATTCTCTCCTTCTACCACTTCTTCTATTTCTACGTGTTGTTCTTCTTCATATTCGTCTCCTTCTTCCGCTTCTTCTGCTTACACTTGTTCTTCTTCCTCTTCTTCCATTTCTTCTCCTTCCACAACTTCTTCTTCTTTCTTTTCTGTCTTCTCCTTTCTCTTTTTCTCCATCCCCCACTTCTGTTGCTTTCCATTGTTGCACTTCCTCTTCTTCTCCTTCCCCCAAATCTTATGCTTACACTTCTTCTTCTTCCTCTTCTCCTCCAGATCCCACTTCTTCTGCTTCTTCTGCACTTCCCTTCCCCTCCTTCTTTCTCTTCCTCATTTTCTCCTTGTTCCAATTCTTCTTGTTTATCTCACCTCCTTCCACTACTTCTTCTTCCTCCTCTTGTTCACCTTCTTCAACTTCTTCACTTTCCGCATCTTCTTCTTCTTCCTTTTCTTCTCCTTCTTCCACTTCTTCTAGTTACTCTCCTTCTTCTTCCTCTTCTTCTCCTTCTGCCACCTCTTGTTCCTCCTCCCGTTCTCCTTCTTCCACGTCTTCTTCTTCATCTCCATTCATTCCACTTCGTCTCCTTCTTCCGCTTCTTCTACTTACACTTCTTCTTCTTCTTTCCTTTCCGTCTTCTCCTTCCTCTATTTCTCCATCCCCCACTGTTGTTGCGTCCCATTGTTGCTCTTCCTCTTCTTCTCCTTCCCCCAAATCTTATGCTTACACTTCTTGTTCTTCTTCCTCTGCTCCTCCAGATTCCACTTCTTCTGCTTCTTCTTCCCTTCCCTTCCCCTCCTTCTTCCGTTTCGTCCTTTTCTCCTTGTTCCAATTCTTCATCTTCATCTCACCTCTTCCACTACTTCTTCTTCCTCCTTTTCTTCACCTTCTTCACTTTCCACATCTTCTTCTTCTTCCTTTTCTTCTCCTTCTTCAACTTCTTCTAGTTACTCTCCTTCTTCTTCCTCTTCTTATCTTTCTTCCACTTCACCCGCCTCCTCTCGTTCTCTTTCTTCCACTTCTTCTTCATCCTTTCCTTTCCTTTCTTTTCTTCCTCTTAATCTCATTCTTCTTCTTCCTTTCCTTCGTCATATCCCTCTTTTTCTCCTTCTTCTGCTTCCACTTGCATTTCTACCACTTGTTCTCCTTCTTCCACTTCTACTACATCCACTTGTTCTTCTTCTTCCCTCTGTTCTCCTTCTTCTGCCTACACTACTTCTTCTTCCTCCCCTTCTTCTTCTCCTCCTTGTTCCACTTCTTCTTCATCCCTTTTCCTTCCACTGCTTCTTCTTCCTCCTCTTTTTCTCATTCTTCAACTTCTTCTTCTTCTTCCTATTGTTCTCCTTCTTCCACTTGCACTTCTTCGTTTTCTTCTCCTTCTTCCACTTCTTCTTCTTCCTCTTCTTCTCCTTCTGCCACCTCTTCTCCCTCCTCCAGTTCTCCTTCTTCTACTTCTTCTTCTTCATCTCCTTTCATTCCACTACTTCTACCACTTCTTCTACTTCTACTTGTTGTTCTTCTTCATTTTCGTCTCCTTCTATCGCTTCTTCTGGTTACACTTCTTCTTCTTCCTCTTCTTCTATTTCTTCTCCTTCCACAACTTCTTCTTCTTTCCTTTCCGTCTTCCCCTTCCTCTTTTTCTCCATCCCCCACTTCTGTTGCTTCCCATTGTTGCTGTTCCTCTTCTTCTCCTTCCCCCAAATCTTATGCTTACACTTCTTGTTCTTCTTCCTCTGCTCCTCCAGATTCCACTTCTTCTGCTTCTTCTTCCCTTCCCTTCCCCTCCTTCTTCCTTTTCCTCCTTTTCTCCTGGTTCCAATTCTTCTTCTTCATCTCACCTCCTTCCACTACTTCTCCTGCCTCCTCTTGTTCTCTTTCTTCCACTACTTCTTCATCCTCTCCTCTCCTTTCTTTTCTTCCTCTTCATCTCCTTCTTCTTCTCCCTTTCCTTCGTCATATCCCTCTTTTTCTCCTTCTTCTGCTTCCACTTGCATTTCTACCTCTTCTTCTCCTTCTTCCACTTCTTCTCCATCATCCCCACTCCTTCAACTACTTCTTCTTCTTCGTCTTGTTCACCTTCTTCCACTTCTACTACATCCACTTGTTCTTCTTCTTCCCTCTCTTCTCCTTCTGGCCGTTCTTCTACCTACACTACTTCCTCTTCCTCCCCTTCTTCTTCTCCTCCTTGTTCCACTTCTTCTTCATCCCCTTTCCTTCCATTGCTTCTTCTTCCTCCTCTTTTTCTCATTCTTCCACTTCTTCTTCTTCCTATTGTTCTCCTTCTTCCACTTGCACTTCTTCCTTTTCTTCTCGTTCTTCCACTTCTTCTTCTTCCTCTTTTTCTCCTTCTCCCACCTCTTCTCCCTCCTGTTCTCCTTCTTCCACTTCTTCTTCTTCATCTCCTTTCATTCCACTACTTCCTCTTATTCTCTCCTTCTACCACTTCTTCTAATTCTACTTGTTGTTCTTCTTCATTTTTGTCTCCTTCTTCGGCTTCTTCTGCTTACAATTCTTCTCCTTCCACAACTTCTTCTTCTTTCCTTTCTGTCTTCTCCTTCCTCTTTTTCTCTATCCCCCACTTCTGTTGCTTCCCATTGTTGCTCTTCCTCTTCTCCTCCTTCCCCCAAATCTTACGCATACACTTCTTCCTCTTTTTCTTCTTTTTTATTTTTTTTCAAGAACAGTCCACACAATGTAGCAAAAATTTGGTGTATCAGACTTCAAACACCACTACCTCACAAAATAGCGAACGCAAAAGGCCAAACAAAAACAAAACTCTAATACAATTTAAAACAGTTGCAGAAACAATCCTTCACAAAAACAGCCAATAGATCACCTTACAATTGGTTAAGTTTCTGTCCTACATAGATGAATCATTCCGCCACAACCTTTTCTTTTATTTTTTTTTTTTCTTTCTTTTGTGTTTTTTTTATAGGCTTAACTTTTGCAATGACTTAGGCAGGGTGATTATCAATATCAGATGATGTTATTGGCACTAAGAACAAAAGGAAGGATGTTACCAATTTCTCCAAGCCAGCCAATGTCACGCCACTGTATCTCACGCTGCATAACTCCGAAGTGAACGATTCGACATCCAGGTGAAAGTTCACGTTCTGAGGAGCAATTTCCACTCATGAATCACCGAAATTGACTCTGTAAAACCTGAGTTATGAGTGAAAGGAAATTGCGTCTCAGACAGCCAAGAACTGCGCCCTAGAACCTTTAAGCAGTGTCCAAAACCTAGTCCTAACAACTAGCTCTGATACCAAATGATGTGAATTCCCCTTTCCACGAATTCAGAACGGGCCGATTAGGACTATTTGTTAGAATGGAAAAACAAAAAGGTAAAAATTGGGGATGATGGTGGTTTTGGGGGAGACGCCACTTCCGGAAAGGAAGATAAGTCTCAAAGACGCCACAAGGGGTGGAAGGCCCTTGATAAGTCTCAAGCTTGGTTCAGCCAAGAACCTAGGAGATACACTCTCTCAAGAAAAGTTTTATCCAAAGCCAAGTCTGTCTATTTCCATTGAAATGCAATACATATAGGAATTCCATAAAGCCAAGAAATAAACCCACCATTTACTAACATTGATTGAGGTTTATTTATTAAATAACCACCCTACTAGTGCATATGAAAAGGCAACAGCCACACTGAAGGAAAACTAGACAACCACTAAAATTCAACACTCTAAAATAAAAGAAAAATTAAAATAAACTGTTTTTAAAGCATGGCAAATAACACAACAGTACCAACACTTTTTACAACTTTATTTAATTAAACCCACTTTGATTAAAATAACTTTGCAGGAACATCCTCTATTTCATGAATCTTCAATGATGACCATGTATTGAATTAATTTTGCCTCTATGTCCTTTTCATTAGGTGCAGCTTCCAGAATTGTTGCTACCACTTGTTGTAAAGCTTCTCTTGCTTTCCTAGCTCTTGCCTTTGACATAGGTGTCCCAATTCCTTCAAGCACCTTACTGTCTTTGTTTGTAGCTGTGTCCTCATCACTCTCCTTCTTCTACCTCTTCTTATCTTTCTTCCACTTCTCCTGCCTCCTCTTGTTTTCCTTCTTCCATTTCTTCTTCATCCTCTCCTTTCCTTTCTTTTCTTCCTCTTCATCTCCTTCTTCTTCTTCCTTTCCTTCTTCTTCTTCCTTTCCTTCGTCATATCCCTCTTTTTCTCCTTCTTCTGCTTCCACTTGCATTTCTACCTCTTGTTCTCCTTCTTCCACTTCTTCTCCATCATCCCCACTCCTTCAACTACTTCTTCTTCTTCCTCTTGTTCACCTTCTTCCACTTCTACTAGATCCACTTGTTGTTCTTCTTCCCTCTCTTCTCCTTCTTGCCCGTCTTCTACCTACACTACTTCTTCTTCCTCCCCTTCTTCTTCTCCTCCTTGTTCCACTTCTTCCTCATCCCCTTTCCTTCCATTGCTTCTTCTTCTTCCTATTTTTCTCATTCTTCCACTTCTTCTTCTTCTTCCTATTGTTCTCCCTCTTCCACTTGCACTTCTTCCTTTTCTTCTCATTCTTCCACTTCTTCTTCTGCTTCTTCCTTTTTCCTCTTCTTCGGCTTACACTACTTCTTCTTCCTCCTCTTGTTCACCTTCTTCACTTTGAACATCTTCTTCTTCTTCCTTTTCTTCTCCTTCTTCCAGTTCTCCTGCCTCCTCTTGTTCTCTTTCTTCTACTTCTTCTTCATCCTCTCCTTTCCTTTCTTTCTTCCTCTTCATCTCCTTCTTCTTCTTCCTTTCCTTCGTCATATCCCTCTTTTTTCCTTCTTCTGCTTCCACTTGCATTTCTACCTCTTGTTCTCCTTCTTCCACTTCTTCTGCATCATCCCCACTCCTTCAACTACTTCTTCTTCGTCCTCTTGTTCACCTTCATCCACTTCTACTACATCAACTTGTTCTTCTTCTTCCCTCTCTTCTCCTTCTTGCCCTTCTTCTGCCTACATTACTTCTTCTTCCTCCCCTTCTTCTTCTCCTCCTTGTTCCACTTCTTCTTAATCCCCTTTCCTTTCATTGCTTCTTCTTCCTCCGTTTTTCTCATTCTTCCACTTCTTCTTCTTCCTATTGTTCTCCTTCTTCCACTTGCACTTCTTCCTTTTCTTCTCGTTCTTCAACTTCTTCTTCTTCCTCTTCTTCTCCTTCTACCACCTCTTCTTCCTCCTCCCGTTCTCCTTCTTCCACTTCTTCTTCTTCATCTCCTTTCATTCCACTACTTCCTCTTATTCCTCTTATTCTCTCCTTCTACCACTTCTTCTAATTCTACTTGTTGTTCTTCTTCATTTTTGTCCCCTTCTTCCGCTTCTTCTGCTTATAATTCTTCTCCTTCCACAACTTATTCTTCTTTCCTTTTTGTCTTCTCCTTCCTCTTTTTCTCTATCCCCCACTTCTGTTGCTTCCCATTGTTGCTCTTCCTCTTCCCCTCCTTCCCCCAAATCTTACGCATATACTTCTTCTTCTTCTTCCTCTTCTCCACCAGATTCCACTTCTTCTGCTTCTTCTTCCCTTCCCTTCCCCTTCTTCTTCCTTTTCCTCCTTTACTCCTTGTTCCAATTCTTCTTCTTCATCTCACCTCCTTCCACTGCTTCTTCTTCCTCCTCTTGTTCACCTTCTTCAACTTCTTCACTTTCCACATGTTCTTCTTCTTCCTTTTCTTCTCCTTCTTCCACTTCTTCTAGTTACTCTCCTTCTTCTTCCTCTTCTTATCTTTCTTCCACTTCTCCTGCCTCCTCTAGTTCTCTTTCTTCCATTTCTTCTTCATCCTCTCCTTTCCATTCTTTTCTTCCTCTTCATCTCCTTCTTCTTCTTCCTTTCCTTCGTCATATCCCTTTTTTTCTCCTTCTTCTGCTTCCACTTGCATTTCTACCTCTTGTTCTCCTTCTTCCACTTCTTCTCCATCATCCACACTACTTCAACTACTTCTTCTTCCTCTTGTTCACCTTTTTCCACTTCTACTACATCCACTTGTTCTTCTTCTTCCCTCTCTTCTCCTCTTGCCCTTCTTCTACCTACACTACTTCTTCTTCCTGCCCTTCTTCTTCTCGTCCTTGTTCCACTTCTTCTTCATCCCCTTTCCTTCCATTGCTTCTTCTTCCTCCTCTTTTTCTCATTCTTCCACTTCTTCTTCTTCTTCTTCCTATTATTCTCCTTCTTCCACTTGCACTTCTTCCTTTTCTTCTCGTTCTTCCACTTCTTCTCCTTCTGCCACCTCTTCTCCCTCCTCCTGTTCTCCTTCTTCCACTTCTTCTTCTTCATCTCCTTTCATTCCACTACTTCCTCCTATTCCTCTTATTCTCTCCTTCTACCACTTCTTCTACTTCTACTTGTTGTTCTTCTTCATTTTCGTCTCCTTCTTCCGCTTCTTCGGCTTACACTTCTTGTTCATCCTCTTCTTCCATTTCTTCTCCTTTCACAACTTCTTCGTCTTTTCTTTCTGTCTTCTCCTTCCTGTTTTTATCCATCCCCCACTTCTGTTGCTTCCCATTGTTACTCTTCCTCTTCTTCTCCTTCGCCCAAATCTTATGCTTACACTTCTTCTTCTTCTTCCTCTTCTCCTCCAGATTCCACTTCTTCTGCTTCTTATTCCCTTCCCTTCCCTTCCTTCTTCGTCTTCCGCCTTTTCTCCTTATTCGAATTCTTCTTCTTCATCTCACCTCCTTCCACTACTTCTTCTTCCTCCTCTTGTTCACCTTCCTCAACTTCTTCACTTTCCACATCTTCTTCTTCTTCCTTTTTTTCTCCTTCTTCCACTTTTAGTAGTTACTCTCCTTCTTCTTCCTCTTCTTATCTTTCTTCCACTTCTTCTTCATCCTCTCATTTCCTTTCTTTTCTTCCTCTTCATCTCCTTCTTCTTCTTCCCTTCCTTCGTCATATCCCTCTTTTTCTCCTTCTTCTGCGTCGACTTGCATTTTTACCTCTTGTTATCCTTCCGCCACTTCTTCTCCATCATCCCCACTCCTTCAACTACTTCTTCTTCTTCCTCTTGTTCACCTTCTTCCACCTCTACTACATCCACTTGTTCTTCTTCTTCCCTCTCTTCTCCTTCTTGCCCGTCTTCTGCCTACACTACTTCTTCTTCCTCCCCTTCTTCTTCTCCTCCTTGTTCCACTTCTTCCTCATCCCCTTTCCTTCCATTGCTTCTTCTTCTTCCTATTTTTCTCATTCTTCCACTTCTTCTTCTTCTTCCTATTGTTCTCCCTCTTCCACTTGCACTTCTTCCTTTTCTCCTTGTTCCAATTCTTCTTCTTCATCTCACCTCCTTCCACTACTTCTTCTTCCTCCTCTTGTTCACCTTTCTCAACTTCTTCACTTTCCACATCTTCTTCTTCTTCCTTTTCTTCTCCTTCTTCCACTTCTTATAGTTACTCTCCTTCTTCTTCCTCTTCTTATCTTTCTTCCGCTTCTCCTGCCTGCTCTTCTTCTCTTTCTTCTACTTCTTCTTCATCCTCTCCTTTCCTTTCTTTTCTTCCTCTTCATCTCCTTCTTCTTCTTACTTTCCTTCGTCATATCCCTCTTTTTCTCCTTCTTCCACTTCTTCTTCATCATCCCCACTCCTTCAACTACTTCTTCTTCTTCCTCTTGTTCACCTTCTTCCACTTCTACTACATCCATTTGTTCTTCTTCTTCCCTGTCTTCTCCTTCTTGCCCTTCTTCTGCCTACACAACTTCTTCTTCCTCCCCTTCTTGTTCACCTCCTTGTTCGACTTCTTATTCATCCCGTTTCCTTCCATTGCTTCTTCTTCCTCCTCTTTTTCTCATTCTTCCACTTCTTCTTCTTCTTCCTATTGTTCTCCTTCTTCCACTTGCACTTCTTCCTTTTCTTCACGTTCTTCTTCTGCTTCTGCCACCTCTTATTCCTCCTCCTGTTCTCCTTCCTCCACTTCTTCTTCATCTCCTTTCATTCCACTACTTCCTCCTATTCTGATAGAAATCCAAAGGGGTTGGATTCGTTTTACGGATCTATCTAGGTTGGAAGGTAATAAGTTAACAAAACAATGAGAGTTGGAAGGTAATAAGTCCTCCTTTTTTCCTTGTTCCAATTCTTCTTTTTCATCTCACCTCCTTCCAGTACTTCTTCTTCCTCCTCTTGTTCACCTTCTTCAACTTCTTCATTTTCCACATCTTCTTCTTCTTCCTTTGCTTCTCCTTCCTTCACTTCTTCTAGTTACTCTCCTTCAACTACTTCTTCCTCTTCCTCTTGTTCTCTTTCTTCCACTTCTTCTTCATCCTCTCCTTTCCTTTCTTTTCTTCCTCTTCATCTCCTTCTTCTTCTTCCTTTCCTTCCTCATATCCCTTTCTTTCTCCTTCTTCTCCTCCTTGTTGCACTTGTTCTTTATCCCCATTCCATTGCTTCTTCTTCCTTCTCTTTTTCTCATTCTTCCACTTCTTTTTCTTCTTCCTATTGTTCTCATTCTTCCACTTCTTCTTCTTCCTCTCGTTCTCCTTCTTCTACTTCTTCTTCTTCATCTCCTTTCATTCCACTACTTCCTCCTATTCCTCTTATTCTCTCCTTCTACCACTTCTTCTACTTCTACTTGTTGTTCGTGTTCATTTTCGTCTCCATCTTCCACTTCTTCTGCTTACACTTCTTCTTCTTCCTCTTCTTCCATTTCTTCTCCTTCCACAACTTCTTCTTCTTTCCTTTCCGTCTTCTCCTTCCTCTTTTTCTCCATTCCCCACTTCTGTTGCTTCCCATTGTTGCTCTTCCTCTTCTTCTCCTTCCCCCAAATCTTATGCTTACACTTCTTCTTCTTCTTCCTCTTCTCCTCCAGATTCCACTTCTTCTGCTTCTTCTTCCCTTCCCTTCGCCTCCTTGTTCCTTTTCCTCCTTTTCTCCTTGTTCCAATTCTTCTTCTTCATCTCACCTCCTTCCACTACTTCTTCTTCCTCCTCTTCTTCACCATTTTCAACTTCTTCACTTTCCACATCTTCTTCTTCTTCCTTTTCTTCTCCTTCTTCCACTTCTTATAGTTACTCTCCTTCTTCTTCCTCTTCTTATCTTTCTTCCGCTTCTCCTGCCTGCTCTTCTTCTCTTTCTTCTACTTCTTCTTCATCCTCTCCTTTCCTTTCTTTTCTTCCTCTTCATCTCCTTCTTCTTCTTACTTTCCTTCGTCATATCCCTCTTTTTCTCCTTCTTCCACTTCTTCTTCATCATCCCCACTCCTTCAACTACTTCTTCTTCTTCCTCTTGTTCACCTTCTTCCACTTCTACTACATCCATTTGTTCTTCTTCTTCCCTGTCTTCTCCTTCTTGCCCTTCTTCTGCCTACACAACTTCTTCTTCCTCCCCTTCTTGTTCACCTCCTTGTTCGACTTCTTCTTCATCCCGTTTCCTTCCATTGCTTCTTCTTCCTCCTCTTTTTCTCATTCTTCCACTTCTTCTTCTTCTTCCTATTGTTCTCCTTCTTCCACTTGCACTTCTTCATTTTCTTCACGTTCTTCTTCTGCTTCTGCCACCTCTTATTCCTCCTCCTGTTCTCCTTCCTCCACTTCTTCTTCATCTCCTTTCATTCCACTACTTCCTCCTATTCTGATAGAAATCCAAAGGGGTTGGATTCGTTTTACGGATCTATCTAGGTTGGAAGGTAATAAGTTAACAAAACAATGAGAATTGGATAAACAAGAAAATGGAAAGGATGAAAATGGTTTAACGAAAAGATAGATGACGCCACTTCCAAGGATGGAAGATAAGTCATATGACGCCACATGATTAATTGCATGTTACATTAATTCCTAAATTAATGAAACGTTACAAAAAATGAAAAGTCATTGTCTTCGGCATTCACATCATTCCCTCCTTCTTCGAAAAGATTCGTCCCTGAATCTATGACTTTATTTTCCTACAAATTTTATTCACTTATAACAAACAAAACAACCTCCAGGATCAAATACAACTTGTAAAAAATCATGCATCAAAGAATTTCTCCTTTTTGGTGCCCAGACCCAGACTTGAAAATTTTTCTCATGAGTTTGAATTTCAACAGTGGACTCGATGTACAATGACGCTCTAGGAGTAATATCAATATTTTTCTTCCTTACCCATGACCATTTGTGCATTGTATACTCATGATCCTGTGCATTTATAATATCAAGAGAAGAAGAAAAATCAATAGCAGTTAAAGTTTTATAGTTCTTTTTCTGTCTTTCTCTTTCCTTTTCTCTCTCTTCTTCTTCACTCTTTTCTTTTCCTATTTTTCTCTTTTCTTCTCTCTCTTTTTCTATTTTCTCCTTCAACTTAAGTTGATCATCACAAACTTCACTTGGTGTCAGAAATTTCAAATTAAGTTGGCGTCCTTCATGCACCAAAGAAACTGAAAGTCTTTCATAATTTATCCTTTTACCCTGCAACCAAGGTTTCCCTAAAAGAAAAGGACATGAGTCCATGGGAGCAATATCGCATGTCACTTCCTCCACATATTTTCCAATAGTGAATCTAAACTTAGTTTGCCTAGGATGAAGACTCGTTGGTAAGTTAAGTTTATTCACCAATCTTTCGCTCACCATGTTGCTATAACTTTCTTCATCAACTGCAAATAAACACAAATGACCTTCGATTAAACACCTTGTATAAAAAATATCCACCATAGTTCCAAACCTAGAGTCGAAGCTCTGATACCAACTGATAGAAATCCAAAGGGGTTGGGTTCGTTTTGCGGATCTATCTAGGTTGGAAGGTAATAAGTTAACAAAACAATGAGAATTGGATAAACAAGAAAATGGAAAGGATGAAAACGGTTTAACGAAAAGATAGATGACGCCACTTCCAAGGATGGAAGATAAGTCATATGATGCCACAAGGGTGGTGATTTACCCTTGATAAGTCTAGGAGAACGCCACAAGGAAAAATTCCTTGATAAGTTCTAAAGAGAAATTCATCTCTGACAAAAGGGTAAAACCTAAATATAATTTCACTAATTCAATGGTTCTCCTTAGAGTACAATTCAGCCCCTATTTATAGAATTAGGTGACTGTTCAAAATCGTAACTCCCAAAAGAAAATTAAATACTCTATTATCACGCAATTATCACACATGATTAATTGCATGTTACATTAATTCCTAAATTAATGAAACGTTACAAAAAATGAAAAGTCATTGTCTTCGGTAGTCACATCACACTTGTTCTTCTTCTTCCCTCTCTTCTCCTTCTTGCCGTTCTTCTGCCTACACTACTTCTTCTTCCTCCCCTTCTTCTTCTCCTCCTTGTTCCACTTCTTCTTCATCCCCTTTCCTTCCATTGCTTCTTCTTCCTCCTCTTTTTCTCATCCTGCCACTTCTTCTTCTTCTTCCTCTTGTTCTCCTTCTTCCACCTGCACTTCTTCCTCTTCTTCTGCTTCTGCCACCTCTTCTCCCTCCTCTCGTTCTCCTTCTTCCACTTCTTCTTCTTCATCTCCTTTCATTCCACTACTTCCTCCTGCTCCTCTTATTCTCTCCTTCTACCACTTCTTCTACTTCTACTATTGTTCTTCTTGATTTTCATCTCCTTCGTCCGCTTCTTCTGCTTGCACTTATTCTTCTTCGTCTTCTTCCATTTCTTCTCCTTCCATAACTGCTTCTTCTTTCCTTTCCGTCTTCTCCTTCCTCTTTTTCTCCATCCCCCACTTCTATTGCTTCCCATTGTTGCTCTTCCACTTCTTCTCCTTCCCTCAAATCTTATGCTTACACTTCTTCTTTTTCCTGTTCTCCTCCAGATTCCACTTCTTCTGCTTCTTCTTCCTTTCCCTTCCCCTCCCTCTTGCTTTTCCTCCTTTTCTCCTTGTTCCAATTTTTCTTCTTCATCTCACCTCCTTCCACTACTTGTTCTTCCTCCTCTTGTACACCTTCTTCACTTTCCACATTTTCTTCTTCTTCCTTTTCTTCTCCTTCTTCCACTTCTTCTAGTTACGCTCCTTCTTCTTGCTCTTCTTATCTTTCTTCCACTTCTCCTGCCTCGTCTTGTTCTCTTTCTTCGACTTCTTCTTCATCCTCTGCTTTCCTTTCTTTTCTTCCTCTTCATCTCCTTCTTCTTCTTCCTTTCCTTCGTCATATCCCTCTTTTTCTCCTTCTTCTGCTTCCACTTGCATTTCTACCTCTTGTTCTCCTTCTTCCACTTCTTCTCCATCAACCCCACTCCTTCAACTACTTCTTCTTCTTCCTCTTGTTCACCTTCTTCCATCTCTACTACATCCACTTGTTCTTCTTCTTCCCTCTCTTCTCCTTCTTGCCCTTCTTATGCCTACACTACTTCTTCTTCCTCCCCTTCTTGTTCTCCTCCTTGTCAAACTTCTTCTTCATCCCTTTTCCTTCCATTGCTTCTTCTTCCTCCTCTTTTTCTCATTCTTCCACTTCTTCTTCTTCTTCCTATTGCTCTCCTTCTTCCACTTGCACTTCTTCCTTTTCTTCTCGTTCTTCCACTTCTTCTTCTTCCTCTTCTTCTCGTTCTGCCACCTCTTCTCCCTTCTCCTGTTATCCTTCTTCCACTTCTTCTTCTTCATCTCCTTTCATTCCACTACTTCCTCCTATTCCTCTTATTCTCTCCTTCTACCACTTCTTCTACTTCTACTTGTTGTTCTTCTTCATTTTTGTCTCCTGCTTCTGCTTCTTCTGCTTACAATTCCTCTTCTTCCTCTTCTTCCATTTCTTGTCCTTCCACAACTTCTGTTTCTTTCCTTTCCGTCTTCTCCTTCCTCTTTTTCTCCATCCCCCACTTCTGTTGCTTCCCATTGTTGCTCTTCCTCTTCTCCTCAAATTCCACTTCTTCTGTTTCTTCTTCCCTTCCCTTCCCCATCCCTCCTTCTTCCTTTTCCTCCTTTTCTCCTTCTTCCAATTTTTCTTCTTCATCTAACCTCCTTCCACTACTTCTTCTTCCTCCTCTTGTTCACCTTCTTCATTTTCCACATCTTGTTCTTCTTCCTTTTCTTCCTCTTCTTCCACTTCTTCTAGTTACTCTCCTTCTTCTTCCTCTTCTTATCTTTCTTTCACTTATCCTGCCTCCTCTTGTTCTCTTTCTTCCACTTCTTCTTCATCCTCTCCTTTCCTTTCTTCTCTTCCTCTTCATCTCCATCTTCTTCTTCCTCTTGTTCATCTTCTTCCACCTCTACTACATCCACTTATTCTTCTTCTTCCTTCTCTTCTCCTTCTTGCCCTTCTTCTGCCTACACTACTTCTTCTTCATCCCCTTCTTCTTCTCCTCCTTGTGCCACTTCTTCTTCATTCCCTTTCCTTCCATTGCTTCTTCTTCCTCCTCTTTTTTCTCATTCTTCCACTTCTTCTTCTTCTTCCTATTGTTCTCCTTCTTCCACTTTCACTTCTTCCTTTTCTTCTCATTCTACCACTTCTTCTTCTTCCTCTTCTTCTCCTTCTGCCACCTCTTCTCCCTCCTCCTGTTCCCCTACTTCCAGTTCTTCTTCTTCATCTCCTTGCATTCCACTACTTCCTCCTATTCCTCTTATTCTCTCCTTCTACCACTTCTTCTACTTCTACTTGTTGTTCTTCTTCATTTTCGTCTCCTTCTTCCGCTTCTTTTTCTTACACTTCTTCACCTTCCACAACTTCTTCTTCTTTCCTTTCCATCTTCTCTTTCCTCTTCTTCTCCATCCCCTACTTCTGTTGCTTCCCATTGATGCTCTTCCTCTTCTTCTCCTTCCCCCAAATCTTATGCTTACACTTCTTCTTCTTCTTCCTCTTCTCCTCCGGATTCCACTTCTTCTGCTTCTTCTTCCCTTCCCTTCCCCTCCTTCTTCCTTTTCCTCCTTTACTCCTTGTTCCAATTCTTCTTTTTCATCTCACCTCCTTCCAGTACTTCTTCTTCCTCCTCTTGTTCACCTTCTTCAACTTCTTCACTTTCCACATCTTCTTCTTCTTCCTTTGCTTCTCCTTCCTTCACTTCTTCTAGTTACTCTCCTTCTTCTTCCTCTTCTTGTCTCTCTTCCACTTCTCCTGCCTCCTCTTGTTCTATTTCTTCCACTTCTTCTTCATCCTCTCCTTTCCTTTCTTTTCTTCCTCTTCATCTCCTTGTTCTTCTTCCTTTCCTTCGTCATATCCCTCTTTTTCTCCTTCTTCTGCTTCCACTTGCATTTCTACCTATTGTTCTCCTTCTTCCATTTCTTGTCCATCATCCCCACTCCTTCAACTACTTCTTCTTCTTCCTCTTGTTCACCTTCTTCCACATCTACTACATCCACTTGTTCTTCTTCTTCCCTCTCTTCTCGTTCTTGCCCGTCTTCTGCCTACACTACTTCTTCTTCCTCCCCTTCTTCTTCTCGTCCTTGTTCCACTTCTTCTTCATCCCCTTTACTTTCATTGCTTCTTCTTCCACTTCTTCTTCTTCTTCCTGTTGTTCTCCTTCTTCCACTTGCAATTCTACCTTTGCTTCTCGTTCTTCCACTTCTTCTTCTTCCTATCCTTCTCCTTCTGCCACCTCTTCTCCCTCCTCCCGTTCTCCTTCTTCCACTTCTTCTTCTTCATCTCGTTTCATTCCACTACTTCCACCTATTCCTCTTATTCTCTCCTTGTTCCACTTCTTCTTCATCCGTTTTCCTTCCATGGCTTCTTCTTCCTCCTCTTTTTGACATTCTTCAAGTTCTTCTTCTTCTTCCTATTGTTCTCCTTCTTCCACTTGCACTTCTACCTTTTCTTCTTGTTCTTCCACTTCTACTTCTTCCTCTTCTTCTCCTTCTGCCACCTCTTCTCCCTCCTCCCATTCTCCTTCTTCCGCTTATTCTTCTTCATCTCGTTTCATTCCACTACTTCTACCACTTCTTCTACTTCTACTTGTTGTTCTTCTTCATTTTCGTCTCCTTCTTCCGCTTCTTCTGCTTACACTTCTTCTTCTTCCTCTTCTTCCATTTCTTCTCCTTCCACAACTTATTCTTCTTTCCTTTTCGTCTTCTCCTTCCTCTTTTTCTCCATCCCCCACTTCTGTTGCTTCCCATTATTGCTCTTCCTCTTCTTCTCCTTCCCCCAAATCTTATGCTTACACTTCTTCTTCTTGTTCCTCTTCTCCTCCAGCTTCCACTTCTTCTGCTTCTTATTCTCTTCCCTTCCCCTCCCCTCCTTCTTCCTTTTCCTCCTTTTCTCCTTGTTCCAATTCTTCTTCTTCAGCTCAGCTCCTTCCACTACTTCTTCTTCCTCCTCTTGTTCACCTTCTTCAACTTCTTCACTTTCCACATCTTCTTCTTCTTCCTTTTCTTCTCCTTCTTCCACTTCTTCCAGTTACTCTCCTTCATCTTCCTCTTCTTATCTTTCTTCCACTTCTCCTGCCTCCTCTTGTTCTCTTTCTTCCACTTCTTCTTCATCCTCTCCTTTCCTTTCTTTTCTTCCTCTTCATCTCCTTCTTCTTCTTCCTTTCCTTCGTCATATCCCTTTCTTTCTCCTTCTTCTCCTCCTTGTTGCACTTGTTCTTTATCCCCATTCCATTGCTTCTTCTTCCTTCTCTTTTTCTCATTCTTCCACTTCTTTTTCTTCTTCCTATTGTTCTTATTCTTCTACTTCTTCTTCTTCCTCTCGTTCTCCTTCTTCTACTTCTTCTTCTTCATCTCCTTTCATTCCACTACTTCCTCCTATTCCTCTTATTCTCTCCTTCTACCACTTCTTCTACTTCTACTTGTTGTTCGTGTTCATTTTCGTCTCCATCTTCCACTTCTTCTGCTTACACTTCTTCTTCTTCCTCTTCTTCCATTTCTTCTCCTTCCCCTTCTTCTTCTCCTCCTGGTTCCGCTTCTTCTTCATCCCCTTTCCTTCCATTGCTTCTTCTTCCTCCTCTTTTTCTCATTCTTCCACTTCTTCTTCTTCTTCTTATTGTTCGCCTTCTTCCACTTGCACTTCTTCCTTTTCTTCTCGTTCTTCCACTTCTCTTCTTCCTCTTCTTCTCCTTCTGCCACCTCTTCTCCATCCTCCTGTTCTCCTTCTTCCACTTCTTCTTCATCCCCTTTCATTCCACTGTTTCCTCCTATTCCTCCTATTCTCTCCTTCTACCACTTCTTCTACTTGTTGTTCTTCTTCATTTTCATCTCCTTCTTCCGCTTCTTCTGCTTACACTTGTTCTTCTTCCTCTTCTTCAATTTCTTCTCCTTCCACAACTTCTTCTTCTTTCCTTTCCGTCTTCTCCTTCCTTTTTTTTTCCATCCCCCACTTCTTTTGCTTCCCATTGTTGCTCTTCCTCTTCTTGTCCTTACCCCAAATCTTATGCTTACACTTCTTCTTCTTCTTGCTCTTCTCCTCCAGATTCTACTTCTTCTGCTTCTTCTTCCCTTCCCTTCCCCTCCTTCTTCCTTTTCCACCTTTTCTCCTTGTTCCAATTCATCTTCTTCATCTCACCTCCTTCCACTACTTCTTATTCCTCCTCTTGTTCACCTTCTTCAACTTCTTCACTTTCCACATCTTCTTCTTCTTCCTTTTCTTCTCTTTCTTCCACTTCTTCTAGTTACTCTCCTTCTTCTTCCTCTTCTTATCTTTCTTCCACTTCTCCTGCCTCCTCTTGTTCTCTTTCTTCCACTTCTTCTTCATCCTCTCGTCTCCTTTCTTTTCTTCCTCTTCATCTCCTTCTTCTTCTTCCTTTCCTTCATCATATCCCTCTTTTTCTCCTTCTTTTGCTTCCACTTGCATTTCTACCTCTTGTTCTCCTTCTTTCACTTCTTCTTCTTCATCTCCTTTCATTCCACTACTTCCTCATGTTCCTCTTATTCTCTCCTTCTACCACTTCTTCTACTTTTACTTTTTCTTCGTCTTCATTTTCGTCTCCTTCTTCCGCTTCTTCTGCTTACCCTTCTTCTTATTCCTCTTCTTCCATTTCTTCTCCTTTCAGAACTTCTTCTTCTTTCCTTTCCGTCTTCTCCTTCCTCGTTTTCTCCATCCCCCACTTCTGTTACTTCCCATTTTTGCTCTTCCTCTTCTTCTCCTTACCCCAAATCTTATGCTTACACTTCTTCTTCTTCTTTGTCCTCTCCTCCAGATTCCACTTCTTGTGCTTCTTCTTCCCTACCCTTCCCTTCCTTCTTCCTTTTCCTCCTTTTCTCCTTGTTCCAATTCTTCTTCTTCATTACCTCCTTCCACTACTTCTTCTTCCTCCTCTTGTTCACCATCTTCAACTTCTTCACTTTCCACATCTTCTTCTTCTTCCTTTTCTTCTCGTTCTTCCACTTCTTCTAGTTACTCTCCTTCTTCTTCCTCTGCTTATCTTTCTTCCAGTTCTCCTGCCTGCTCTTTTTCTCTTTCTTCCACTTCTTCTTCATCCCCTTTCCTTCCGTTGCTTCTTCTTCCTCCTATTTTTCTCATTCTTCCACTTCTTCTTGTTCTTCCTATTGTTCTCCCTCTTCCACTTGCACTTCTTCCTTTTCTTCTCATTCTTCCACTTCTTCTTCTGCTTCTTCCTTCTTCCTTTTGTTCCGCTTACACTACTTCTTCTTCCTCCTCTTGTTCACCTTCTTCACTTTCAACATCTTCTTCTTCTTCCTTTTCTTCTCCTTCTTCCAGTTCTCCTGCCTCCTCTTGTTCTCTTTCTTCTACTTCTTCTTCATCCTCTCCTTTCCTTTCTTTTCTTCCTCTTCATCTCCTTCTTCTTCTTCCTTTCCTTCGTCATATCCCTCTTTTTCTCCTTCTTCTGCTTCCACTTGCATTTCTACCTCTTGTTCTCCTTCTTCCACTTCTTCTCCATCATCCCCACTCCTTCAACTACTTCTTCTTCTTCCTCTTGTTCACCTTCTTGCACTTCTACTACATCCACTTGTTCTTCTTCTTCCCTCTCTTCTCCTTCTTGCCCTTCTTCTCTGCCTACACTACTTCTTCTTCCTCCCCTTCTTCTTCTCCTCCTTGTTCCACTTCTTCTTCACTCCCTTTCCTTCCATTGCTTCTTCTTCCTCCTCTTTTTCTCATTCTTCCACTTCTTCTTCTTCTTCCTATTGTTCTCCTTGTTCCACTTGCACTTCTTCCATTTCTTCTCCTTCTTCCACTTCTTCTTCTTCCTCTTCTTCTCCTTCTGCCACCTCTTCTCCTTCTTGCCCTTATTTTGCCTGCACTACTTCTTCTTCCTCCCCTTCTTCTTCTCCTCCTTGTTCCACTTCTTCTTCATCCCCTTTCCTTCCATTGCTTCTTCTTACTCCTCTTTTTCTCATTCTTCCACTTCTTCTTCTTCTTCCTATTGTTCTCCTTCTTCCACTTGCACTTCTTCCTTTTCTTCTCGTTCTTCCACTTCTTCTTCTTCCTCTTTTTCTCCTTCTGCCACCTTTTCTTCCTCCTCCCGTTCTCCTTCTTCCACTTCTTCTGCTTCATCTCCTTTCATTCCACTACTTCCTCTTATTCCTCTTATTCTCTCCTTCTATCACTTTTTCTAATTATACTTGTTGTTCTTCTTCATTTTTGTCTCCTTCTTCCGCTTCTTCTGCTTACAATTCTTCTCCTTCCACAACTTCTTCTTCTTTCCTTTCCGTCTTCTCCTTCCTCTTTTTCTCTATCCCCCACTTCTGTTGCTTCCCATTGTTGCTCTTCCTCTTCTCCTCCTTCCCCCAAATCTTACGCATACACTTCTTCTTCTTCTTCCTCTTCTCCTCCAGATTCCACTTCTTCTGCTTCTTCTTCCCTTCCCTTCCCCTCCTTCTTCCTTTTCCTCTTTTACTCCTTGTTCCAATTCTTCTTCTTCATCTCACCTCCTTCCACTGCTTCTTCTTCCTCCTCTTGTTCACCTTCTTCAACTTCTTCACTTTCCACATCTTCTTCTTCTTCCTTTTCTTCTCCTTCTTCCACTTCTTCTAGTTACTCTCCTTCTTCTTCCTCTTCTTATCTTTCTTCCACTTCTCCTGCCTCCTCTTGTTCTCTTTCTTCCACTTCTTCTTCATCCTCCCCTTTCCTTTGTCATATCCCTCTTTTTCTATTTCTTCTGCTTCCACTTGCATTTCTACCTCTTGTTCACCTTCTTCCACCTCTACTACATCCACTTCTTCTTCTTCTTCTTCCCTCTCTTCTCCTTCTTGTCGTTCTTCTGCCTACACTACTTCTTCTTCCTCCCCTTCTTCTTCTGCTCCTTGTTCCACTTCTTCTTCATCCCTTTCCTTCCATCGCTTCTTCTTCCTCCTCTTTTTCTCATTCTTCCACTTCTTCTTCTTCCTATTGTTCTCCTTCTTCCATTTGCACTTCTTCCTTTTCTTCTCGTTCTACACTTCTTCTTCTTCCACTTCTTCTCCTTCTGCCACCTCTTCTACCTCCTCCTGTTCTCCTTCTTCCACTTCTTCTTCTTCATGTCCTTTCATTCCACTACTATTCCTCTTATTCTCTCCTTCTACCACTTCTTCTACTTCTACTTGTTGTTCTTCTTCATTTTCGTCTCCTTCTTCGGCTTCTTCTGCTTACACTTCCTCTTCTTCCATTTCTGTCTTCTCCTTCCTCTTTTTTTCCATCCCCCACTTCTTTTGCTTCCCATTGTTGCTCTTCCTCTTCTTGTCCTTCCCCCCAAATCTTATGCTTACACTTCTTCTTCTTCCTCTTCTCCTCCAGATTCCACTTCTTCTGCTTCTTCTGCCCTTCCTTTCCCCTCCTTCTTTCTTTTCCTTGTTTTCTCCTTCTTCCAATTCTTCCTGTTTATCTCACCTCCTTCCACTACTTCTTCTTCCTCCTCTTGTTCACCTTCTTCAACTTCTTCACTTTCCGCATCTTCTTCTTCTTCCTTTTCTTCTCCTTCTTCCACTTCTTCTAGTTACTCTCCTTCTTCTTCCTCTTCTTCTCCTTCTGCCACCTCTTGTTCCTCCTCCCGTTCTCCTTCTTCCACTTCTTCTTCCTCATCTCCTTTCATTCCACTACTTCCTCCTATTCCTCTTATTCTCCCCTTTTACCACTTCTTCTACTTCTACTTGTTGTTCTTCTTCATTTTCGTCTCCTTCTTCCGCTTCTTCTACTTACACTTCTTCTTCTTCCGCTTCTCCTCCAGATTCCACTTCTTTTGCTTCTTCTTCCCTTCCCTTCCCCTCCTTCTTCCTTTTCCTCCAATTCTTCTTCTTCCATTCCTTGGTTATATCCCTCTTTTTCTCCTTCTTCTGCTTCCACTTGCATTTCTACCTGTTGTTCTCCTTCTTCCACTTCTTCTCCATCATCCCCACTCCTTCAACTACTTCTTCTTCTTCGTATTGTTCACCTTCTTCCACTTCTACTACATCCACTTGTTCTTCTTCTTCCCTCTCTTCTCCTTCTTGCCCTTCTTCTGCCTATACTAGTTCTTCTTCCTCCCCTTCTTCTTCTCCTCCTTGTTCCACTTCTTTTTCATCCTTTTTCCTTCCATTGCTTCTTCTTCATCCTCTTTTTCTCATTCTTCCAGTTCTTCTTCTTCTTCCTATTGTTCTCCTTCTTCCACCTGCACTTCTTCCTTTTCTTCTCCTTCTTCCACTTCTTCTTCTTCCTATTCTTCTCCTTCTGCCACCTCTTGTCCCTCCTCTCGTTCTCCTTCTTCCACTTCTTCTTCTTCATCTCCTTTCATTCCACTACTTCTACCACTTCTTCTACTTCTACTTGTTGTTCTTCTTCATTTTCGTCTCCTTCTTCCGCTTCTTCTCCTTCGACAACTTCTTCTTCTTTCCTTTCCGTCTTTTCCCTCCTCTTTTTTTCCATCCCCCACTTCTGTTGCTTCCCATTGTTGCTCTTCCTCTTCTTCTCCTTCCCTCAAATCTTATGCTTACACTTCTTCTGCTTCTTCCTCTTCTCCTCCAGATTCCACTTCTTCTGCTTCTCCTTCCCTTCCCTTCCCCTCCTTCTTCCTTTTCCTCCTTTTCTCCTTGTTCCAATTCTTCTTCTTCATCTCACCTCCTTCCACTACTTCTTCCTCCTCCTCTTGTTCACCTTCTTCCACTTCTACTACATCCACTTGTTCTTCTTCTTCCTTCTCTTGTCCTTCTTGCCCTTCTTCTGCCTACACTACTTCTTCTTCCTCCCCTTCTTCTTCTCCTCCATGTTCCACTTCTTCTTCATCCCCTTTCCTTCCATTGCTTCTTCTTCCTCATCTTTTTCTCGTTCTTCCACTTCTTCTTCTTCTTCATATTGTTCTCCTTCATCCACTTGCACTTCTTCCTTTTCTTCTCGTTCATCCACTTCCTCTTCCTGCTCTTCTTATCTTTCTTCCACTTCTCGTGCCTCCTCTTGTTCTCTTTCTTTCACTTCTTCTTCATCCTCTCCTTTCCTTTCTTTTCTACCTCTTCATCTCCTTCTTCTTCCTTTCCTTCGTAATATCCCTCTTTTTCTCCTTCTTCTGCTTCCACTTGCATTCTACCTCTTGTTCTCCTTCTTCCACATCTTCTCCATCATCCCCACTCCTTCAACTACTTCTTCTTCTTCCTATTGTTCATCTTCTTCCACCTCTACTACATCCACTTGTTCTTCTTCTTCCCTCTCTTCTCCTTCTTGCCCTTCTTCTGCCTACACTACTTCTTCTTCCTCCCCTTCCTCTTCTCCTCCTTGTTCCACTTCTTCTTCATCCCCTTTTCTTCCATTGCTTCTTCTTCCTACTTTTTTTCTCATTCTTCCACTTCTTCTTCTTCTTCCTCTTCTTCTTCTTCCACTTCCTCTTGTTCTCCTTCTGCCACCTCTTCTCCCTCCTCCCGTTCTCCTTCTTCCACTTCTTCTTCTTCATCTCCTTTCATTCCACTACTTCTACCACTTCTTCTACTTCTACTTATTGTTCTTCTTCATTTCCGTCTCCTTCTTCCGCTTCTTCTGCTTACACTTCTTCTTCTTCCCCTTCTTCCGTTTCTTCTCCTTCCACAACTGCTTCTTCTTTCCTTGCCGTCTTCTCTTTCCTCTTTTTCTCCATCCCCCACTTCTGTTGCTTCCCATTGTTGCTCTTCCTCTTCTTCTCCTTCCCTCAAATCTTATGCTTACACTTCTTCATCCCCTTTCCTTCCATTGCTTCTTCTTCCTCATCTTTTTCTCGTTCTTCCACTTCTTCTTCTTCTTCATATTGTTCTCCTTCATCCACTTGCACTTCTTCCTTTTGTTCTCGTTCGTCCACTTCCTCTTCCTGCTCTTCTTATCTTTCTTCCACTTCTCGTGCCTCCTCTTGTTCTCTTTCTTCCACTTCTTCATCATCCTCTCCTTTCCATTCTTTTCTTCCTCTTCATCTCCTTCTTCTTCCTTTCCTTCGTAATATCCCTCTTTTTCTCCTTCTTCTGCTTCCACTTGCATTTCTACCTCTTGTTCTCCTTCTTCCATTTCTTCTCCATCATCCCCACTCCTTCAACTACTTCTTCTTCTTCCTCTTGTTCACCTTCTTCCACTTCTACTACATCCACTTGTTCTTCTTCTTCCCTCTCTTCTCCTTCTTACCGTTCTTCTGCCTACACTACTTGTTCTTCCCTCCCCTTCTTCTTCTCCTCCTTCTACCACTTCTTCTACTTCTACTTGTTGTTCTTCTTCATTTTCGTCTCCTTCGTACGCTTCTTCTGCTTGCACTTATTCTTCTTCCTCTTCTTCCTTTTCTTCTAGTTACTCTCCTTCTTCGTCCTCTTCTTATCTTTCTTTCACTTATCCTGCCTCCTCTTGTTCTCTTTCTTCCACTTCTTCTTCATCCTCTCCTTTCCTTTCTTCTCTTCCTCTTCATCTCCATCTTCTTCTTCCTCTTGTTCATCTTCTTCCACCTCTACTACATCCACTTGTTCTTCTTCTTCCCTCTCTTCTCCTTCTTGCCCTTCTTCTGCCTACACTACTTCTTCTTCATCGCCTTCTTCTTCTCCTCGTTGTTCCACTTCTTCTTCATCCCCTTTCCTTCCATTGCTTCTTCTTCCTCCTCTTTTTTCTCATTCTTCCACTTCTTCTTCTTCTTCCTATTGTTCTCCTTCTTCCACTTGCACTTCTTACTTTTCTTCTCATTCTACCACTTCTTCTTCTTCCTCTTCTTCTCCTTCTGCCACCTCTTCTCATTCTTGTTCCAATTCTTCTTTTTCACTCACCTCCTTCCAGTACTTCTTCTTCCTCCTCTTGTTCACCTTCTTCAACTTCTTCACTTTCCACATCTTCTTCTCCTTCCTTTGTTTCTCCTTCCTTCACTTCTTCTAGTTACTTTCCTTCTTCTTCCTCCTCTTATCTCTCTTCCACTTCTCCTGCCTCCTCTTGTTCTATTTCTTCCACTTCTTCTTCATCCTCTCCTTTCCTTTCTTTTCTTCCTCTTCATCTACTTCTTCTTCTTCTTTCCTTTCCGTCTTCTCCTTTTTCTTTTTCTCCATCCCCCACTTCTGTTGCTTCCCGTTGTTGCTCTTCCTCTTCATCCCCTTCTTCTTCTTCTTCCTTTCCTTCGTCATATCCCTCTTTTTCTACTTCTTTTGCTTCCACTTGCATTTCTACCTATTGTTCTCCTTCTTCCACTTCTTCTCCATCATCCCCACTCCTTCAACTACTTCTTCTTCTTCCTCTTGTTCACCTTCTTCATCTTCTACTACATCCACTTGTTCTTCTTTTTCCCTCTCTTCTCCTTCTTGCCCTTCTTCTGCCTACACTACTTCTTCTTCCTTCCCTTCTTCTTCTCCTCCTTGTTCCACTTCTTCTTCATCCCCTTTCCTTCCATTGCTTCTTATTCCTCCTCTTTTTCTCATTCTTCCACTTCTTCTTCTTCTTCCTATTCTTCTCCTTCTTCCACTTGCACTTCTTCGATTTCTTCTACTTCTTCCACTTCTTCTTCTTCCTCTTCTTCTCCTTCTGCCACCTCTTCTCCCTCCTCCCGTTCTCCTTCTTCCACTTCTTCTTCATCCTCTCCTTTCCTTTCTTTTCTTCCTCTTCATCTCCTTCTTCTTCTTCCTTTCCTTCGTCATATCCCTCTTTTTCTCCTTCTTCTGCTTCCACTTGCATTTCTACCTCTTGTTCTCCTTCTTCCACTTCTTCTCCATCATCCCTACTCCTTCAAGTACTTCTTCTTCTTCCACTTCTACTACATCCACTTGTTCTTCTTCTTCCCTCTCTTCTCCTTCTTGCCCTTCTTCTGCCTACGCTGCTTCTTCTTCCTCCCCTTCTTCTTCTCCTCCTTGTTCCACTTCTTCTTCATCCCCTTTCCTTCCATTGCTTCTTATTCCTCCTCTTTTTCTCATTCTTCCACTTCTTCTTCTTCTTCCTATTGTTCTCCTTCTTCCACTTGCACTTCTTCCATTTCTTCTCCTTCTTCCACTTCTTCTTCTTCCTCTTCTTCTCCTTCTCCCACCTCTTCTTCCTCCTCCCGTCCTCCTTCTTCCACTTCTTCTTCATCCTCTCCTTTCCTTTCTTTTCTTCCTCTTCATCTCCTTCTTCTTCTTCCTTTCCTTCGTCATATCCATCTTTTTCTCCTTTTTCTGCTTCCACTTGCATTTCTACCTCTTGTTCACCTTCTTCCACTTCTACTACATCCACTTGTTCTTCTTCTTCCCTCTCTTCTCCTTCTTGCCCTTCTTCTGCCTACACTACTTCTTATTCCTCCCCTT
Organism: Psophocarpus tetragonolobus; assembly: GCA_037954015.1. NCBI lineage: Eukaryota > Viridiplantae > Streptophyta > Magnoliopsida > Fabales > Fabaceae > Psophocarpus > Psophocarpus tetragonolobus. The sequence goes on along the minus strand of CM075693.1, from coordinate 45,785,267 downwards.
CTTCTTCTCCTCCTTGTTCCACTTTTTCTTCATCCCCTTTCCTTCCATTGCTTCTTCTTCCTCCTCTTTATCTCATTGTTCCACTTCTTCTTCTTCTTCCTATTGTTCTCCGTCTTCCACTTGCACTTCTTCCTTTTCTTCTCATTCTTCCACTTCTTCTTCTTCCTTTTCTTCTCCTTCTTCCACTTCTTCTAGTTACTCTCCTTCTTCTTCCTCTTCTTATCTTTCTTCCACTTCTCCTGCCTCCTCTTGTTCTCTTTCTTCCACTTCTTCTTCATCCTCTCCTTTCCTTTCTTTTCTTCCTCTTCATCTCCTTCTTCTGCTTCCTTTCCATCGTCATATTCCTCCTTTTCCCCTTGTTCCAATTCTTCTTCTTCATCTCACCTCCTTCCATTACTTCTTCTTACTCCTCTTGTTCACCTTCTTCAAGTTCTTCACTTTCCACATCTTCTTCGTCTTCCTTTTCTTCTCCTTCTTCCACTTCTTCTAGTTACTCTCCTTCTTCTTCCTCTTCTTATCTTTCTTCCACTTCTCCTTCCTTCTCTTATTCTCTTTGTTCCACTTCTTCTTCATCCTCTCCTTTCCTTTCTTTTCTTCCTCTTCATCTCCTTCTTCTTCTTCCTTTCCTTCGTCATATCCCTCTTTTTCTCCTTACTCTGCTTCCACTTGCATTTCTACCTCTTGTTCTCCTCCTTCCACTTCTTCTCGATCATCCCCACTCCTTCAACTACTTCTTCTTCTTCTTCCTCTTGTTCCCCTTCTCCCACTTCTACTACATCCACTTGTTCTACTCCTTCCCTCTCTTCTCCTTCTTGCCCTTCTACTGCCTACACTACTTCTTCTTCCTCCCCTTCTTCTTCTCCTCCTTGTTCCACTTCTTCTTCAGCCCCTTTCCTTCCATTACTTCTTCTTCCTCCTCTTTCTCTCATTCTTCCACTACTTCTTCTTCTTCCCATTGTTCTCCTTCTTCCACTTGCACTTCTTCCTTTTCTTCTCTTTCTTCCACTTCTTCTTCTTCCTCTTCTTCTCCTTCTACCACCTTTTCTCCCTCCTCCATCCTCCAGTTCTCCTTCTTCCACTTCTTCTTCTTCATCTCCTTTCATTCCACTACTTCCTACTATTCCTCTTATTCTCTCCTTCTACCACTTCTTCTACTTCTACTTGTTGTTCTTCTTCATTTTCGTCTCCTTCTTCCGCTTCTTCCGCTTACACTTCTTCTTCTTCCTCTTCTTCCATTTCTTCTCCTTCCACAACTTCTTCTTATTTCCTTTCTGTCTTCTCCTTCCTCTTTTTCTCCATCCCCCACTTCTATTGCTTCCCATTGTTGCTCTTTCTCTTCTTCTCCAGATTCCACTTCTTCTGGTTCTTCTTCCCTTCCCCTCCTTCTTCTTTTTCCTCCTTTTCTCCTTGTTCCAATTCTTGTTCTTCATCTCACCTCCTTCCACTACTTCTTCTTCCTCCTCTTGTTCACCTTCTTCACTTTCCACATCTTCTTCTTCTTCCTTTTCTTTTCCTTCTTCCACTTCTTCTATTTATTCCCCTTCTTCTTCCTCTTCTTATCTTTCTTCCACTTCTCCTGCCTCCTCTTGTTCCCTTTTTTCCACTTCTTCTTCATCCTCTCATTTCCTTTCTTTTCTTCCTCTTCATCTGCTTCTTCTTCGTCGTTTCCTTCGTCATATCCCTCTTTTTCTCCTTCTTCTGCTTCCACTTGCATTTCTACATCTTGTTCTCCTTCTTCCACTTCTTCTCCATCATCCCCACTCCTTCAACTACTGCTTCTTCTTCCTCTTGTTCACCTTCTTCCACCTCTAATACATACACTTGTTCTTCTTCTTCCCTCTCTTCTCCTTCTTGCCGTTCTTGTGCCTACACTACTTCTTCTTACTCCCCTTCTTCTTCTCCTCCTTCTTCCACTTCTTCTTCATCCCTTTTCCTTCCATTGCTTCTTCTTCCTCCTCTTTTTCTCATTCTTCCACTTCTCCTTCTTCTTCCTATTGTTCTCCTTCTTCCACTTGCACTTCTTACTTTTCTTTTCTTTCTTCCACTTCTTTTTCTTCCTCTTCTTCTCGTTCTGCCACCTCTTCTCCTTCTTCCTTCCTTCCGTTGTCCTTCTTCCACTTCTTCTTCTTCATCTCCTTTAATTCCACTACTTCCTCCTATTCCTCTTATTCTCTCCTTCTACCACTTCTTCTACTTCTACTTGTTGTTCTTCTTCATTTTCGTCTCCTTCTTCCGCTTCTTCTACTTACACTTCTCCTTTTTCCATTTCTTTTCCTTCCACAACTACTTCTTATTTCCTTTCCGTCTTCTCCTTCCTCTTTTTCTCCATCCCCCACTTCTGTTGCTTCCCATTGTTGCTCTTCCTCTTCTTCTCCTTCCCCCAAATCTTAAGCTTACATTTCTTCTTCTTCTTCCTCTTCTCCTCCAGATTCCACTTGTTCTGGTTCTTCTTCCCTTCCCCTCCTTCTTCCCTTTTCTCCTTGTTCCAATTCTTCTTGTCCATCTCACTTTCTTCCACTACTTCTTCTTCCTCCTCTTATTCACGTTCCTCACTTTGCACATCCTCTTCATCTCCTTCTTTTGCTTCCTTTCCTTCGTCATATCCCTCTTTTTCTCCTTCTTCTGCTTCCACTTGCATTTCTACCTCTTGTTCTCCTTCTTCCACTTCTTCTCCATCATCCCCACTCCTTCAACTACTTCTTCTTCTTCCTCTTATTCACCTTCTTCCACCTCTACTACATCTACTTGTTCCTCTTTTCATTCTTGCCCTTCTACTGCCTACACTACTTCTTCTTCCTCCCCTTCTTTTTCTCCTCCTTGTTCCACTTCTTCTTCATCCGCTTTCCTTCCATTGCTTCTTGTTCCTCCTCTTTTTCTCATTCTTCCACTTCTTCTTCTTCTTCCTATTGTTCTCCGTCTTCCACTTGCACTTCTTCCTTTTCTTCTCGTTCTTCCACTTCTTCTTCTTCCTTTTCTTCTCCTTCTTCCACTTCTTCTAGTTACTCTCCTTCTTCTTCCTCTTCTTATCTTTCTTCCACTTCTCCTGCCTCCTCTTGTTCTCTTTCTTCCACTTCTTCTTCATCCTCTCATTTCCTTTCTTTTCTTCCTCTTCATATCGCTTCTTCTTCGTTTCCTTCGTCATATCCCTCTTTTTCTCCTTCTTCTGCTTCCACTTGCATGTCTACCTCTTGTTCTCCTTCTTCCACTCCTTCTCCATCATCCCCACTCCTTCAACTACTTATTTTTCTTCCTCTTGTTCACCTTCTTCCACTTCTACTACATCCACTTGTTCTTCTTCTTCCCTCTCTTCTCCATCTTTCCCTTCTTCTGCCTACACTACTTCTTCTTCCTCCCCTTCTTCTTCTCCTCCTTGTTCCACTTCTTCTTCATCCCCTTTCCTTCCATTGCTTCTTCTTCCTCCTCTTTTTCTCATTCTTCCACTTCTTCTTCTTCTTCCTATTGTTCTCCTTCTTCCACTTCTTCTTGCACTTCTTCTCCTTCTTCCTATTGTTCTCCTTCCCCCAAATCTTATGCTTACACTTCTTCTTCTTCTTCCTCTTCTCCTCCAGATTCCACTTCTTCTGCTTCTTCTTCCTTTCCTTCTTCCTTTTCCTCCTTTTCTCCTTGTTCCAATTCTTCTTCTTCATCTCACCTCCTTCCACTACTTCTTCTTCCTCCTCCTGTTCACCTGCTTCAACTTCTTCAATTTCCACATCTTCTTCTTCTTCCTTTTCTTCTCCTTGTTCCACTTCTTCCAGTTACTTGCCTTTTTCTTCGTCTAATTATCTTTCATCCACATCTCCTGCCTCCTCTTGTTCTCCTTCTTCCACTTCTTCTTCATCCTCTCCTTTCCTTTCTTTTCTTCCTCTTCATCTCCTTCTTCTTCTTCCTTTCCTTTAGCATATCCCTCTTTTTCTCCTTCTTCTGCTTCCACTTGCATTTCTACCTCTTGTTCTCCTTCTTCCACTTCTTCTCCATCATCCCCACTCTTTCAACTACTTGTTCTTCTTCCTCTTGTTCACCTTCTTCCACTTCTACTACATCCACTTGTTCTTCTTCTTCCCTCTCTTCTCCTTCTTGCCCTTCTTCTGCTTACACTACTTCTTCTTCCTCCCCTTCTTCTTCTCGTCCTTGTTCCGCTTCTTCTTCATTCCCCTTTCCTTCCATTTCTTCTTCTTCGTCCGATTTTTCTCATTCTTCCACTTCTTCTTCTTCTTCCTATTGTTCTCCTTCTTCCACTTGCACCTCTTCCTTTTCTTCTCGTTCTTCCACTTCTTCTTCTGCCTCTTCTTCTCCTTCTGCTACCCCTTCTTCCTCCTCCCGTTCTCCTTCTTCCACTTCTTATTCTTCATCTCCTTTCATTCCACTACTTCCTGCTATTCCTCTTATTCTCTTCTTCTACCACTTCTTCTACTTCTACTTGTTGTTCTTCATTTTCGTCTCCTTCTTCCGCTTCTTCTGCTTACACTTCTTCTTCTTCCTCTTGTTCCACTTCTTCTCCTTCAACTACTTCTTTTTCCTCCTCTTGGTTACCTTCTTCACTTTCCACATCTTCTTCTTCATCCTTTTCTTCTCCTTCTTCCTCTTCTGCTAGTTACTCGCCTTCTTCTTCCTCTTCTTATCTTTCATCCACTTCTCCTGCCTCCTCTTGTTCTCTTTCTTCCACTTCTTCTTCATCCTCTCTTTTCCTTTTTTTTCTTCCTCTTCTTCTTCCTTTCCTTTGTCATATCCCTCTTTGTCTCCTTCTTTGCTTCCACTTGCATTTCTACCTCTTGTTCTCATTCTTCCACTTCTTCTCCATCATCCCCACTACTTCAACTTCTTCTTCTTCTTCCTCTTGTTCACCTTCTTCTACTTCTACTACATCCACTTGTTCTTCTTCTTCCCTCTCTTCTACTTCTTGCCCTTCTTCTGCCTATACTACTTCTTCTTCCTCCCCTTCTTCTTCTCTTCCTTGTTCCACTTCTTCTTCATCCCCTTTCCTTCCATTGCTTCTTCTTCCTCCTCTTTTTCTCATTCTTCCACTTCTTCTTCTTCTTCCTATTGTTCTCCTTCTTCCACTTTTACTTTTTCCTTTTCTTCTTGGTCTTCCACATCTTCTTCTTCCTCTTCTTCTCCTTCTGCCACCTCTTCTCACTCCTCCCGTTCTCCTTCTTCCACTTCTTATTCTTCATCTCCTTTCATTCCACTACTTCCTCCTATTCCTCTCATTCTCTCCTTCTACCACTTCTTCTACTTCTAGTTGTTGTTCTTCTTCATTTTCGTCTCCTTCTTCTGCTCTTCTGCTTACACTTCTTCTTCTTCCCTTTCTTCTCCTTCACAACTTCTTCTTCTTTGCATTCCGTCTTCTCCTTCCGCTTTTTCTCCATCCCCCACTGTTGTTTCTTCCCATTGTTGCTCTTCCTCTTCTTCTCCTGCCCCTATATCTTATGCTTACACTTCTTCTTCTTCTTCCTCTTCTTGTCCAGATTCCACTTCTTCTGCTTCTTCTTCCCTTCCCTTCCCCTCCTTCTTCCTTTTCCTCCTTTTCTCCTCGTTCCAATTCTTCTTCTTCATCTCACCTCCTTCCACTACTTCTTCTTCCTCCTCTTGTTCACCTTCTTCAATTTCTTCACTTTCCACATCTTCTTCTTCTTCCCTCTCTTCTATTTCTTGCCCTTCTTCTGCTTATACTACTTCTTCTTCCTCCCCTTCTTCTTCTCCTCCTTGTTCCACTTCTTCTTCATCCCCTTTCCTGCCATTGCTTCTTCTTCCTCCAATTTTTCTCATTCTTCCACTTCTTCTTCTTCTTCCTATTGTTCTCCTTCTTCCACTTACACTTCTTCCTTTTCTTATTGTTCTTCCACTTCTTCTTCTTCCTCTTCTTCTCCTTCTGCCACCTCTTCTCCCTCCTCCCGTTCTCCTTCTTCCTCTTCTTCTTCTTCATCTCCTTTCATTCCACTACTTCCTCTTATTCCTCTTATTCTCTCCTTCTACCACTTCTTCTACTTCTACTTTTTGTTCTTCTTCATTTTCGTCTCCTTCTTCTGCTTCTTCGGCTTACACTTCTTTTTCCATTTATTCTCCTTCCACAACTTCTTCTTCTTTCCTTTCCGTCTTCTCCTTCCTCTTTTTCTCCATCCCCCACTTATGTTGTTTCCCATTGTTGCTCTTCCTGTTCTTCTCCTGTCCCCAAATCTTATGCTTACACTTCTTCTTCTTCTTCCTCTTCTCCTCCAGCTTCCACTTCTTCTGCTTCTTCTTCCCTTCCTTTCCCCTCCTTCTTCCTTTTCCTCCTTTTCTCCTTGTTCCAAGTCTTCTTCTTCATCTTACCTCCTTCCATTACTTCTTCCTCCTCTTGTTCACCTTCTTCAACTTCTTCACCTTCCACATCTTCTTCTTCTACCATTTCTTCTCCTTCTTCCACTTCTTCTAGCTACTCTCCTTCTTCTTCGTCTTCTTATCTTTCTTCCACTTCTCCTTCCTCCTCTTGTTCTCTTTCGTCTAGGAGAAGTGGAAGAAAGATAAGAAGAGGAAGAGGAAGAAGAAGGAGGGTAACTAGAAGAAGTGGAAGAAGGAGAAGAAAAGGAAGAAGAAGAAGATGTGGAAAGTCAAGAAGTTGAAGAACGTGAACAAGAGGAGGAAGAAGAAGTAGTGGAAGGAGGTGAGATGAAGAAGAAGAATTGGAACAAGGAGAAAAGAAGGAAAAGGAAGAAGGAGGGGAAGGGAAGGGAAGAAGAAGCAGAAGAAGTGGAATCTGGAGGAGAAGAAGAAGAAGAAGAAGAAGTGTAAGCATAAGATTTGGGGGAAGGAGAAGAAGAGGAAGAGCAAGAATGGGACGCAACAGAAGTGGGGGATGGAGAAAAAGAGGAAGGAGAAGACGGAAAGGAAAGAAGAAGAAGTTGTGGAAGGAGAAGAAATGGAAGAATAGGAAGAAGAACAAGTGTAAGCCAAAGAAGCGGAAGAAGGAGACGAAAATGAAGAAGAACAACAAGTAGAAGTAGAAGAAGTGGTAAAAGGAGAGAATAAGAGGAATAGGAGGAAGTAGTGGAATGAGAGGAGATGAAGAAGAAGAAGTGGAAGAAGGAGAACGGGAGGAGGGAGAAGAGGTGGCAGAAGGAGAAGAAGAGGAAGAAGTAGAAGTGGAAGAATGAGAAAAAGATGAGGAAGAAGAAGCAATGGAAGCAAAGGGGATGAAGAAGAAGTGGAACAAGGAGGAGAAGAAGAAGGGGAGGAAGAAGAAATAGTATAGGCAGAAGAAGGGCAAGAAGGAGAAGAGAGGGAAGAAGAAGAACAAGTGGATGTAGTAGAAGTGGAAGAAGGTGAACAAGAAGAAGAAGACGAAGTAGTTGAAGGAGTGGGGATGATGGAGAAGAAGTGGAAGAAGGAGAACAAGAGGTAGAAATGCAAGTAGAAGCAGAAGAAGGAGAAAAAGAGGGATATGACAAAGGAAAGGAAGAACAAGAAGGAGATGAAGAGGAAGAAAAGAAACGAAAGTTGAGGATGGAGAAGAAGTGGAAGAAAGAGAAAAAGATGAGGCAGGAGAAGTGGAAGAAAGATAAGAAGAGGAAGAAGAAGGAGGGTAACCAGAAGAAGTGGAAGAAGGAGAAGAAAAGGAAGAAGAAGAAGATGTGGAAAGTCAAGAAGTTGAAGAACGTGAACAAGAGGAGGAAGAAGAAGTAGTGGAAGGAGGTGAGATGAAAAAGAAGAATTGGAACAAGGAGAAAAGGAGGAAAAGGAAGAAGGAGGGGAAGGAAAGGGAAGGGAAGAAGAAGCAGATGAAGTGGAATCTGGAGGGAAAGAGGAAGAAGAAGAAGTGTAAGCATAAGATTTGGGGGAAGGAGAAGAAGAGGAAGAGCAACAATGGGACGCAACAGAAGTGGGGGATGGAGAAAAAGAGGAAGGAGAAGACGGAAAGGAAAGAAGAAGAAGTTGTGGAAGGAGAAGAAATGGAAGAAGAGGAAGAAAAAGAAGTGTATGCAGAAGAAGCGCAAGAAGGAGACGAAAATGAAGAAGAACAACAAGTAAAAGTAGAAGAAGTGGTAGAAGTAATGGAATGAAAGGAGATGAAGAAGAAGTGGAACAAGGAGGAGAAGAAGAAGGGGAGGAAGAAGAAGTAGTGTAGGCAGAAGAAGGGCAAGAAGGAGAAGAGAGGGAAGAAGAAGAACAAGTGGATGTAGTAGAAGTGGAAGAAGGTGAACAAGAGGAAAAAGAAGTGGAAGAAGGAGAACAAGAGGTTGAAATGCAAGTGGAAGCAGAAGAAGGAGAAAAAGAGGGATATGACGAAGGAAAGGAAGAAGAAGAAGGAGATGAAGAGGAAGAAAAGAAAGGAAAGGAGAGGATGAAGAAGAAGTGGAAGAAAGAGAAGAAGAGGAGACAGAAGTGATATAAATCCAAAAGGGTTGGATTCGTTTTGCGGATCTATCTAGGTTGGAAGGTAATAAGTTAACATAACAATGAGAATTGGGTAAACAAGAAAATGGAAAGGATGAAAATGGTTTAACGAAAAGATAGATGACGCCACTTCCAAGGATGAAAGATAAGTCATATGACGCCACAAGGGTGGTGATTTACCCTTGATAAGTCTAGGAGAACGCCACAAGGAAATATTCCTTGATAAGTTCTAAAGAGAAATTCATCTCTCACAAAAGGGTAAAACCCAAATATAATTTCACTAATTCAATGGTTCTCTTTAGAGTACAATTCAGCCCCTATTTATAGAATTAGGTGACTGTTCAAAATCGTAACTCCCAAAAGAAAAATTAAATACTCTATTATCATGCAATTATCACACATGATTAATTGCATGTTACATTAATTCCTAAATTAATGAAACGTTACAAAAAATGAAAAGTCATTGTCTTCGGTATTCACATCATTCCCTCCTTCTTCAAAAAGATTCATCCCCGAATCTATGACTTTATTTTCCTACAAATTTTATTCACTTATAACGAACAAAACAACCTCCAGGATCAAATACAACTTGTAAAAAATCATGCATCAAAGAATTTCTCCTTTTTGGTGCCCAGACCCAGACTTGAAAATTTTTCTCATGAGTTTGAATTTCAACAGTGGACTCGATGTACAATGACGCTCTAGGAGTGATATCAATATTTTTCTTCCTTACCCATGACCATTTGTGCGTTGTATACTCATGATCCTGTGCATTTATAATATCAAGAGAAGAAGAAAAATCAATAGCAGTTAAAGTTTTATAGTTGTTTTTCTGTCTTTCTCTTTGCTTTTCTCTCTCTTCTTCTTCACTCTTTTCTTTTTCTATTTTTCTCTTTTCTTCTCTCTCTTTTTCTATTTTCTCCTTCAACTTAAGTTGATCATCACAAACTTGGCTTGGTGCCAGAAATTTCAAATTAAGCTTGCGTCCTTCATGCACCAAAGAAACTGAAAATTTTTCAAGATTAATCTTTTTATCCTTTAGCCAAGATCTCCCTAAAAGAAAATGACATGAGTCCATGGGAGCAATATCGCATGTCACTTCATCCACAAATTTTCCAACAGTGAATTTAAACTTAGTTTGTCTAGGATGAAGACTCATCGATAAGTTGAGTTTCAAACCTTGTATAAAAACACCTTGTATAAAAAATATCCACCATAGTTTCAAACCTAGAGCCGAAGCTCTGATACCAACTGATATAAATCTAAAGGGGTTGGATTCGTTTTGCAGATCTATCTAGGTTGGAAGGTAATAAGTTAACAAAACAATGAGAATTGGGTAAACAAGAAAATGGTTTAACGAAAAGATAGATGACGCCACTTCCAAGGATGGAAGATAAGTCATATGACGCCACAAGGGTGGTGATTTACCCTTGATAAGTCTAGGAGAACGCCACAAGGAAAAATTCCTTGATAAGTTCTAAAGAGAAATTCATCTCTCACAAAAGGGTAAAACCCAAATATAATTTCACTAATTCAATGGTTCTCTTTAGAGTACAATTCAGCCCCTATTTATAGAATTAGGTGACTGTTCAAAATCGTAACTCCCAAAAGAAAAATTAAATACTCTATTATCATGCAATTATCACACATGATTAATTGCATGTTACATTAATTCCTAAATTAATGAAACATTACAAAAAAATGAAAAGTCATTGTCTTCCGCATTCACATCAAGAAGTGGAAGAAAGATAAGAAGAGGAAGAAAAAGGAGAGTAACTAGAAGTAGTGGGAGAAGGAGAAGAAAAGGAAGAAAAAGAAGATGTGAAAATTGAAGAAGTTGAAAAAGGTGAACAAGAGGAGGAAGAAGAAGTAGTGGAAGGAGGTGAGATGAAGAAGAAGAATTGGAACAACGAGAAAAGGAGAAAAAGGAAGAAGGAGGGGAAGGGAAGGGAAGAAGAAGCAGAAGAAGTGGAATCTGGAGGAGAAGAGGAAGAAGAAGAAGAAGTGTAAGCATAAGATTTGGGGGAAGCAGAAGAAGAGGAAGAGTAACAATGGGAAGCAACAGAAGTGGGGGATGGAGAAAAACAGGAAGGAGAACACAGAAAGGAAAGAAGAAGTTGTGGAAGGAGAAGAAATGGAAGAAGAGTGTGAAGAAGAAGTGTAAGCAGAAGAAGCAGAAGAAGAAGATGAAAAAAATGAGGAAGAACAACAAGTAGAAGTAGAAGAAGTGGTAGATAGAGAGAATAAGGGGAATAGGAGGAAGTAGTGAAATGAAAGGAGATGAAGAAGAAGAAGTGGAAGAAGGAGAACGGGAGGAGGGAGAAGAGGTGGCAGAAGGAGAAGAAGAGGAAGAACAAGAAGTGGAAGAACAAGAAGAAAAGGAAGAAGGGCAAGTGGAAGAAGGAGAATAATAGGAAGAAGAAGAAGTGGAAATATGAGAAAAAGAGGAGGAAGAAGAAGTAATGGAAGGAAAGGGGATGAAGAAGAAGTGGAACAAAGAGGTGAAGAAGAAGGGGAACAAAGATAAGAAGAGGAAGAAGAAGGAGAGTAACTAGAAGAAGTGGAACAAGGAGAAGAAAAATAAGAAGAAGAAGATGTCGAAAGTGAAGAAGGTGAACAAGAGGAGGAAGAAGAAGTAGTGGAAGGAGGTGAGATGAAGAAGAAGAATTGGAACAAGGAGAAACGGAGGAAAAGGTAGAAGGAGGGGAAGGGAAGGGAAGAAGAAGCAGAAGAAGTGGAAGCTATAGGAGAAGAGGAAGAAGAAAAAGAAGTGTAAGCATAAGATTTGGGGGAAGGAGAAGAAGAGGAAGAGCAACAATGGGAAGCAACAGAAGTGGGGGATGGAGAAAAAGAGGAAGGACAAGACGGAAAGGAAAGAAGCAGAAGTTGTGGAAGGAGAAGAAATGGAAGAAGAGGAAGAAGAAGAAGTGTAACCAGAAGAAGCGATAGAAGGAGACGAAAATGAAGAAAAACAACAAGTAGAAGTAGAAGAAGTGGTAGAAGTAGTGGAATGAAAGGAGATGAAGAAGAAGAAGTGGAGGAAGGAGAAAGGCAGGAGGGAGAAGAGGTGGCAGAAGGAGAAGAAGAGGAAGAAGAACAAGTGGAAGAAGGAGAAGAAAAGGAAGAAGTGCAAGTGGAAGAAGGAGAACAATAGGAAGAAGAAGAAGAAGTGGAAGAATGAGAAAAAGAGGAGTAAGAAGAAGCAATGGAAGGAAAGGGGATGAAGAAGAAGTGGAACAAGGAGGAGAAGAAGAAGGGGAGGAAGAAGAAGTAGTGCAGGCAAAATAAGGGCAAGAAGGAGAAGAGAGGGAAGAAGAAGAACAAGTGGATGTAGTAGAAGTGGAACAAGGTGAACAAGAGGAAGAAAAAGAAGTAGTTAAAGGAGTGGGGATGATGGAGAAGAAGTGGAAGAAGGAGAACAAGAGGTAGAAATGCAAGTGGAAGCAGAAGAAGGAGAAAAAGAGGGATATTACGAAGGAATGGAAGAAGAAGAAGGAGATGAAGAGGAAGAAAAGAAAGGAAAGGAGAGGATGAAGAAGAAGTAGAAGAAAGAGAACAAGAGAAGGCAGGAGAAGTGGAAGAAAGATAAGAAGAGGAAGAAGAAGAAGACTAACAAGAAGAAGTGGAAGAAGGAGAAGCAAAGGAAGAAGAAGAAGATGTGGAAAGTGAAGAAGGTGAACAAGAGGAGGAAGAAGAAGTAGTGGAAGGAGTTGAGATGAAGAAGAAGAATTGGAACAAGGAGAAAGGGGGGAAAAGGAAGAAGGAGGGGAAGGGAAGGGAAGAAGAAGCAGAAGAAGTGGAATCTGAAGGAGAAGAGGAAGAAGAAGAAGAATTGTAAGCATAAGATTTGGGGGATGGAGAAGAAGAGGAAGAGCAACAATGCGAAGCAACAGAAGTGGGCGAGGGGGAAAAAGAGGAAGCAGAAGACAGAAAGGAAAGAACAAGAAGTTGTGGAAGGAAAAGACGGAAAGGAAAGAAGAAGAAGTTGTGGAAGGAGAAGAAATGGAAGAAGAAAAAGAAGAAGAAGTGTAAGCAGAAGAAGCGGAAGAAGGAGAAGAAAATGAAGAAGAACAATCAGTAGAAGTAGATGAAGTGGTAGAAGTAGTGGAATGAAAGGAGATGAAGAAGAAGAAGTGGAAGAAGGAGAACGTGAGGAGGGAGAAGAGGTGGCAAAAGGAGAACAACAGGAAGAAGAACAAGTGGAAGAAGGAGAAGAAAAGGAAGAACTGTAAGTGGAAGAAGGAGAACAATAGGAAGAAGAAGAAGAAGTGGAAGAATGAGAAAAAGAGGAGGAAGAAGAAGCAATGGAAGGAAAGGGGATGTATAAGAAGTGGAACAGGTAGGAGAAGAAGAAGGGGAGGAAGAAGAAGTAGTGTAGGCAGAAGAAGGGCAAGAAGGAGAAGAGAGGGAAGAAGAAGAACAAGTGGATGTAGTAGAAGTGGAAGAAGGTGAACAAGAGGAAGAAGAAGAAGTAGTTGAAGGAGTGGGGATGATGGAGAAGAAGTGGAAGAAAGAGAACAAGAGGTAGAATTACAAGTGGAAGCAGAAGAAGGAGAAAAAGAGGGATATGACAAAGGAAAGGAAGAAGAAGAAGGAGATGAAGCGGAAGAAAAGAAAGGCAAGGAGAGGATGAAGAAGAAGTGGAAGAAAGAGAACAAGAGGAGGCAGGAGAACTGGAAGAAAGATAAGAAGAGGAAGAAGAAGGAGAGTAACTAGAAGAAGTGGAAGAAGGAGAAGAAAAGGAAGAAGAAGAAGATGTGGAAAGTGAAGAAGGTGAACAAGAGGAGGAAGAAGAAGTAGTGGAAGGAGGTGAGACGAAGAAGAAGAATTGGAACTAGGAGAAAAGGAGGAAAAGGAAGAAGGAGGGGAAAGAAAGGGAACAAGAAGCAGAAGAAGTGGAATCCAGATAAGAGGAAGAAGAAGAACTGTAAGCATAAGATTTGAGGGAAGGAGAAGAAGAGGAAGAGCAACAATGGGAAGCAACAGAAGTCGGGGATGGAGAAAAAGAGGAAGGAGAAGATGGAAAGGAAAGAAGAACAAGTTGTGGAAGGAGAAGAAATAGAAGAAGAGGAAGAAGAAGAAGTGTAAGCAGAAGAGGCGGAAGAAGGAGACGAAAATGAAGAAGAACAACAAGTAGAAGTAGAAGAAGTGGTAGAAGTAGCGGAATGAAAGGAGATGAAGAAGAAGAAGTGGAAGAAGGAGAACGGGTGGTGGCAGAAGGGGAAGAAGAGGAAGAAGAAGAAGTGGAAGAACGAGAAGATAGGGAAGAAGTGCAAGTGGAAGAAAGAGATGAAGAGGAAGAAAAGAAAGGAAAGGAGAGGATAAAGAAGCAGTGGAAGAAAGAGAACAAGAGGAGGCAGGAGAAGTAGAAGAAAGATAAGAAGAGGAAGAAGAAGGAGAGTAACTAGAAGAAGTGGAAGAAGGAGAAGAAAAGGAAGAAGAAGAAGATGTGGAAAGTGAAGAAGTTGAAGAAGGTGAACAAGAGAAGAAGAAGAAGTAGTGGAAGGAGGTGAGATGAAGAAGAAGAATTGGAACAAGGAGAAAAGAAGGAAAAGGAAGAAGGAGGGGAAGGGTAGGGAAGAAGAAGCAAAAGAAGTGGAATCTGGAAAAGAAGAGGAAGAAGTAGAAGAAGTGTAAGCATAAGATTTGGGGGAAGGAGAAGAAGAGGAAGAGCAACAATGGGAAGCAACAGAAGTGGGGGATGGAGAAAAAGAGGAAGGAGAAGATAGAAAGGAAACAAGAAGAAGTTGTGGAAGAAGAAGACATGGAAGAAGAGGAAGAAGAAGAAGTGTAAGCAGAAGAAGCTGAACAAGGAGACAAAAATGAAGAAGAACAACAAGTAGAAGTATAACTAGAAGAAGTGGTAGAAGAAGAGAATAAGAGGAAGTAGTGGAATGAAAGGAGATGAAGAACAAAAAAGTGGAAGAAGGAGAACGGGAGGAGGAAGAAGAGGTGGCAGAAGGAGAAGAAGAGGAAGAAGAAGAAGTGGAAGAACGAGAAGGAAAGGAAGAATTGCAAGTGGAAGAAGGAGAACAATAGGAAGAAGAAGAAGAAGTGGAAGAATGAGATAAAGAGGAGTAAGAAGAAGAATTGGAAGGAAAAGGGATGAAGAAGAAGTGGAACAAGGAGGAGAAGAAGAAGGGGAGGAAGAAGAAGTAGTGTAGGCAGAAGAAGGGCAAGAAGGAGAAGAGAGGGAAGAAAAAGAACAAGTGGATGTAGTAGAGGTGGAAGAAGGTGAACAAGAGGAAGTAGAAGAAGTAGTTGAAGGAGTGGGGATGATGGAGAAGAAGTGGAAGAAAGAGAACAAGAGGTAGAATTACAAGTGGAAGCAGAAGAAGGAGAAAAAGAGGGATATGACAAAGGAAAGGAAGAAGACGAAGGAGATGAAGAGGAAAAAAAAGAAAGGAAAGGAGAGGATGAAGAAGTAGCGGAAGAAAGAGAACAAGAGGAGGCAGGAGAAGTGGAAGAAAGATAAGAAGAGGAAGAAAAAGGAGAGTAACTAGAAGAAGTGGAAGAAGGAGAAGAAAAGGAAGAAGAAGAAAACGTGGAATGTGAATAAGGTGTACAAGAAGAGGAGGAAGAAGTAGTGGAAGGAGGTGAGATGAAGAAGAAAAATTGGAACAAGGAGAAAAGGAGGAAAAGGAAGAAGGAGGGGAAGGGAAGAAGAAGCAAAAGAAGTGGAATCTGGAGGAGAAGAGGAAGAAGAAGAAGAAGTGTAAGCATAAGATTTGAGGGAAGGAGAAGAAGTCGAAGAGCAACAATGGGAAGCAACAGAAGTGGGGGATGGAGAAAAAGAGGAAGGAGATGACGGAAAGGAAAGAAGAAGCAGTTATGCAAGGAGAAGAAATGGAAGAAGAGGAAGAAGAAGAAGTGTAAGCAGAAGAAGCGGACGAAGGAGACAAAAATGAAGAAGAACAACAAGTAGAAGTAAAAGAAGTGATAGAAGGAGAGAATAAGAGGAATAGGAGGAAGTAATGGAATAAAAGGAGATGAAGAAGAAGAAGTGGAAGAAGGAGAATGGGAGGAGGCGGAAGAGGTGGCGGAAGGAGAAGAAGAGGGAGAAGAAGAAGTGGACGAACGAGAAGAAAAGGAAGAAGTGCAAGTGGAAGAAGGAGAACAATAGGAAGAAGAAGAAAAAGTGGAAGGATGAGAAAAAGAGGAGGAAGAAGAAGCAATGGAAGGAAAGGGGATGAAGAAGAAGTGGAACAAGGAGGAGAAGAAGAAGGGGAGGAAGAAGAACTAGTGTAGGCAGAAGAACGGAAAGAAGGAGAAGAGAGGGAAGAAGAAGAACAAGTGGATGTAGTAGAAGTGGAAGAAGGTGAACAAGAGTAAGAAGAAGAAGTAGTTGAAGGAGTGGGGATGATGGAGAAGAAGTGGAAGAAGGAGAACAAGAGGTAGAAATGCAAGTGGAAGCAGAAGAAGGAGAAAAAGAGGGATATTACGAAGGAAAGGAAGAAGAAGGAGATGAAGAGGAAGAAAAGAAAGGAAAGGAGAGGATGAAGAAGAAGTGGAAGAAAGAGAAGAAAATGAGGCAGGAGAAGTGGAAGAGAGAGAACAAGAGGAGGTAGGAGAAGTGGAAGAAAGATAAGAAGAGGAAGAAGAAGATGTGGAAGAACGAGAAGAAAAAGAATAAGTGCAAGTGGATGAAGGAGAACAATACGAAGAAGAAGAAAAAGTGGAAGAATGAGAAAAAGAGGAGGAAGAAGAAGCAATGGAAGGAAAGGGGATGAAGAAGAAATGGAACATGGAGGAGAAGAAGAAGGGGAGGAAGAAGAAGTAGTGTAGGCAGAAGAAGGGCAAGAAGGACAAGAGAAGGAAGAAGAAGAACAAGTGGATGTAGTAGAAGTGGAAGAAGGTGAACAAGAGGAGGAAGAAGATGTAGTGGAAGGAGGTGAGATGAAGAAGAAGAATTAGAACAAGGAGAAAAGGAGGAAAAGGAAGAAGGAGGGGAAGGGAAGGGAAGGGAAGGGAAGAAGAAGCAAAAGAAGTGGAATCTGGAGGAGAAGAGGAAGAAGCAGAAGAAGTGTTAGGATAAGATTTGAGGAAAGGAGAAGAAGAGGAAGAGCAACAATGGGAAGCAACAGAAGTGGGGGATGGAGAAAAAGAGGAAGGGGAAGACGAAAGGGAAAGAAGAAGCAGTTGTGGAAGGAGAAGAAATGGAAGAAGAGGAAGAAGAAGAAGTGTAAGCAGAAGAAGCAGAAGAAGGAGACGAAAATGAAGAAGAACAACAAGTAGAAGTAGAAGAAGTGGTAGAAGTACTGGAATGAAAGGAGATGAAGAAGAAGAAGTGGAAGAAGGAGAACGGGAGAAGAAGAGGAAGAAGAAGAAGTGGAAGAAGGAGAAGAAAAGGAAGAAGTGCAAGTGGAAGAAGGAGAACAATAGGAAGGAGAAGAAGAAGTGGAAGAATGAGAAAAAGAGGAGGAAGAAGAAGCAATGGAAGGAAAGGGGATGAAGAAGAAGTGGAACAAGGAGGAGAAGAAGAAGGGGAGGAAGAAGAAGTAGTGTAGGCAGAAGAAGGGCAAGAAGGAGAAGAGAGGGAAGAAGAAGAATAAGTGGATGTAGTAGAAGTGGAAGAAGGTGAACAAGAGGAAGAAGAAGAAGTAGTGGAAGGAGTTGAGATGAAGAAGAAAAGTTGGAACAAGGAGAAAAGGAGGAAAAGGAAGAAGGAGGGAAAGGGAAGGGAAGTAGAAGCAGAAGAAGTGGAATCTGGAGGAGAAGAGGAAGAAGAAGAAGAAGTGTAGGCATAAGATTTGAGGGAAGGAGAAGAAGTGGAAGAGCAACAATGGGAAGCAACAGAAGTGGGGGATGGAGAAAAAGAGGAAGGAGAAGACGGAAAGGAAAGAAGAAGCAGTTATGCAAGGAGAAGAAATGGAAGAAGAGGAAGAAGAAGAAGTGTAAGCAGAAGAAGCGGACGAAGGAGACAAAAATGAAGAAGAACAACAAGTAGAAGTAGAAGAAGTGGTAGAAGGAGAGAATAAGAGGAATAGGAGAAAGTAGTGGAATAAAAGGAGATGAAGAAGAAGAAGTGGACGTACGAGAAGAAAAGGAAGAAGTGCAAGTGGAAGAAGGAGAACAATAGGAAGAAGAAGAATAAGTGGAAGGATGAGAAAAAGAGGAGGAAGAAGAAGCAATGGAAGGATTTGGATGAAGAAGAAGTGGAGGAAGAAGAACTAGTGTAGGCAGAAGAACGGTAAGAAGGAGAAGAGAGGGAAGAAGAAGAACAAGTGGATGTAGTAGAAGTGGAAGAAGGTGAACAAGAGGTAGAAATACAAGTGGAAGCAGAAGAAGGAGAAAAAGAGGGATATTACCAAGGAAAGGAAGAAGAAGGAGATGAAGAGGAAGAAAAGAAAGGAAAGGAGAGGATGAAGAAGAAGTGGAAGAAAGAGAACAAGAGGAGGCAGGAGAAGTGGAAGAAAGAGAACAAGAGGAGGCAGGAGAAGTGGAAGAAAGATAAGAAGAGGAAGAAGAAGATGTGGAAGAACGAGAAGAAAAGGAAGAAGTGCAAGTGGATAAAGGAGAACAATACGAAGAAGAAGAACTGGAAGAATGAGAAAAAGAGAAGGAAGAAGAAGCAATGGAAGGAAAGGCGATGAAGAAGAAATGGAACATGGAGGAGAAGAAGAAGGGGAGGAAGAAGAAGTAGTATAGGCAAAAGAAGGGCAGGAAGGACAAGAGAAGGAAGAAGAAGTAGTGGAAGGAGGTGAGATGAAGAAGAAGAATTGGAACAAGGAGAAAAGGAGGAAAAGGAAGAAGGAGGGGAAGGGAAGAAGAAGCAGAAGAAGTGGAATCTGGAGGTGAAGAGGAAGAAGTAGAAGAAGTGTAAGCGTTAGAATTGAGGGAAGGAGAAGAAGAGGAAGAGCAACAATGGGAAGCAACAGAAGTGGGGGATAGAGAAAAGGAGGAAGGGGAAGACGGAAGGGAAAGAAGAAGCAGTTGTGGAAGGAGAAGAAATGGAAGAAGAGGGAGAAGAAAAAGTGTAAGCAGAAGAAGCAGAAGAAGGAGACGAAAATGAAGAAGAAGAAGAATAGGAAGTGGAAGAAGAAGAAGAGGAAGAAGAAGAAGTGGAAGAACGAGACGAAAAGGAAGAAGTGCAAATGGAAGAAGGAGAAGAATAGGAAGAAGAAGAAGAAGTGGAAGAATGAGAAAAAAAGGAGGAAGAAGAAGCAATGGAAGGAAAAGGGATGAAGAAGAAGCGGAACAAGGAGGAGAAGAAGAAGGGGAGGAAGAAGAAGTAGTGTAGGCAGAAGAAGGGCAAGAAGGAGAAGAGAGGGAAGAAGAAGAACAAGTGGATGTACTAGAGGTGGAAGAAAGTGAACAAGAGGAAGAAGAAGAAGTAGTTGAAGGAGTGGGCATGATTGAGAAGAAGTGGCAGAAGGAGAACAAGAGGTAAAAATGCAAGTCGACGCAGAAGAAGGAGAAAAAGAGGGATATGACGAAGGAAAGGAACAAGAAGAAGGAGATGAAGAGGAAGAAAAGTAAGGAAAGGAGAGGATGAAGAAGAAGTGGAAGAAGGAGAAGAAGAGGAGGCAGGAGAGGTGGAAGAAAGATAAGAAGAGGAACAAGAAGGAGAGTAACTAGAAGAAGTGGAAGAAGGAGAAGAAAGGAAGAAGAAGAAGATGTGGAAATTGAAGAAGTTGAAGAAGGTGAATAAGAGGAGGAAGAAGAAGTAGTGGAAGGAGGTGAGATGAAGAAGAAGAATTGGAACAAGGAGAAAATGAGGAAAAGGAAGAAGGAGGGGAAGGCAAAGGAAAAAGAAGGAGAAGAAGTGGAATCTGGAGGAGAAGAGGAAGAAGAAGAAGAAGTGTAAGCATAAGATTTGGGGGAAGGAGAAGAAGAGCAAGAGCAACAATGGGAAGGAACAGAAGTGGGGGATGGAGAAAAAGAGGAAGGAGAAGACGAGAAGGAAAGAAGAAGAAGTTGTGGAAGGAGAAGAAATGGAAGAAGGGGAAGAAGAAGAAGTATAGGCAGAAGAACGGCAAGAAGGAGAAGAGAGGGAAGAAGAAGAACAAGTGGATGTAGTAGAAGTGGAAGAAGGTGAACAAGAGGAAGAAGAAGAAGTAGTTGAAGGAGTAGGGATGATGTAGAAGAAGTGGAAGAAGGAGAACAAGAGGTAGAAATGCAAGTGAAAGCAGAAGAAGGAGAAAAAGAGGGATATGACGAAGCAAGGGAAGAAGAAGAAGGAGATGAAGAGGAAGAAAAGAAAGGAAAGGAGAGGATGAAGAAGAAGTGGAAGAAGGAGAAGGGGAGGAGGGAGAAGAGGTGGCAGAAGGAGAAGAAGAGGAAGAAGAAGAAGTGGAAGAAGGAGAAGAAATGGAAGAAGTGCAAGTGGAAGAAGGAGAACAATAGGAAGAAGAAGAAGAAGTGGAAGAATGAGAAAAAGAGGAGGAATAAGAAGCAATGGAAGGAAAGGGGATGAAGAAGAAGTGGAACAAGGAGGAGAAGAAAAAGGGGAGGAAGAAGAAGTAGTGTAGGCAGAAGACGGGCAAGAAGGAGAAGAGAGGGAAGAAGAAGAACAAGTGGATGTAGTAGAAGTAGAAGAGGTGAACAAGAGGAAGAAGAAAAAGTAGTTGAAGGAGTGGGGATGATGGAGAAGAAGTGGAAGAAGGAGAACAAGAGGTAGAAAAGCAAGTGGAAGCAGAAGAAGGAGAAAAAGAGGCATATGACGAAGGAAAGGAAGACGAAGAAGGAGATAAAGAGGAAGAAAAGAAAGGAAAGGAGAGGATGAAGAAGTAGCGGAAGAAAGAGAACAAGAGGAGGCAGGAGAACTGGAAGAAAGATAAGAAGAGGAAGAAGAAGGAGAGTAACTACAAGAAGTGGAAGAAGGAGAAGAAAAGGAAGAAGAAGAAGATGTGGAAAGTGAAGAAGTGTAAGAAGGTGAATAAGAGGTGGAAGAAGAAGCAATGGAAGGAAAGGGGATGAAGAAGAAGTGGAACAAGGACGAGAAGAAGAAGGGGACGAAGAAGAAGTAGTGTAGGCAGAAGAAGGGCAAGAAGGAGAAGAGAGCGAAGAAGAAGAAGGAGAAAAAGAGGCATATGACGAAGGAAAGGAAGAAGAAGAAGGAGGTGAAGAGGAAGAAAAGAAAGGAAAGGAGAGGATGAAGAAGAAGTGGAAGAAAGAGAACAAGAACAAGCAAGAGAAGTGGAAGAAACATAAGAAGAGGAAGAAGAAGGAGAGTAACTAGAAGAAGTGGAGGAAGGAGAAGAAAAGGAAGAAGAAGAATATGTGGAAAGTGAAGAAGTTGAAGAAGGTGAACAAGAGGAGGAAGAAGAAGTAGTGGAAGGAGGTGAGATGAAGAAGAAGAATTGGAACAAGGAGAAAAGGAGGAAAAGGAACAAGGAGAGGAAGGGAAGGGAAGGGAAGGGAAGGGAAGAAGAAGCAGAAGAAGTGGAATCTGGAGGAGAAGAGGAAGAAGAAGAAGAAGTGTAAGCATAAGATTTGGGGGAAGGAGAAGAAGAGGAAGAGCAACAATGGGAAGCAACCGAAGTTGCGGATGGAGAAAAAGAGGAAGGAGAAGACAAAAAGGAAAGAAGAAGTTGTGGAAGGAGAAGAAATGGAAGAAGAGGAAGAAGAAGAAGTGTTGTGTAGGCAGAAGAAGGGCAAGAAGGAGAAGAGAGGGAAGAAGAAGAACAAATGGATGTAGTAGAAGTGGAAGAAGGTGAACAAGAGGAAGAAGAAGAAGTAGTTGAAGGAGTGGAGATGATGGAGAAGAAGTGGAAGAAGGAGAACAAGAGGAAAAAGAAGGAGAGTAACTAGAAGAAGTGGAAGAAAGAGAAGAAAAGGAAGAAGAAGAAGATGTGGAAAGTGAAGAAGTTGAAGACGGTGAACAAGAGGAGGAAGAAGAAGTAGTGGAAGGAGGTGAGATGAAGAAGAAGAATTGGAACAAGGAGAAAAGGAGGAAAAGGAAGAAGGAGGGGAAGGGTAGGAAAGAAGAAGGAGAAGAAGTGGAATCTGGAGGAGAAGACGAAGAAGAAGAAGAAGGAGATGAAGAGGAAGAAAAGAAAGGAGAGGAGAGGATGAAGAAGAAGTGGAAGAAAGAGAATAAGAGGAGGCAGGAGAAGTGGAAGAAAGATAAGAAGAGGAAGAAGAAGGAGAGTAATTAGAAGAAGTGGAAGGAAGAGAAGAAAAGGAAGAAGAAGAAGATGTGGAAAGTGAAGAAGTTGAAGAAGGTGAACAAGAGGAGGAATAAGAAGTAGTGGAAGGAGGTGAGATGAAGAAGATGAATTGGAACAAGGAGAAAAGGAGGAAAACGAAAAAGGAGGGGAAGGGAAGGAAAGAAGAAGCAGAAGAAGTGGAATCTGGAGGAGAAGAGGAAGAAGAAGAAGAAGTGTAAGCATAAGATTTGGGGGAAGGACAAGAAGAGGAAGAGCAACAATGGGAAGCAAAAGAAGTGGGGGATGGAAAAAAAGAGGAAGGAGAAGACGGAAAGGAAAGAAGAAGAAGTTGTGGAAGGAGAAGAATTGGAAGAAGAGGAAGAAGAACAAATGTAAGTAGAAGAAGCGGAAGAAGGAGATGAAAATGAAGAAGAACAACAAGCAGAAGTAGAAGAAGTGCTACAAGTAGTGGAATGAAAGGAGATGAAGAAGAAGAAGTGGAAGAAGGAGAACGGGAGGAGGGAGAAGAGGTGGCAGAAGGAGAAGAAGAGGAAGAAGAAGAAGTGGAAGAAGGAGAACGGGAGGAGGGAGAAGAGGTGGCAGAAGGAGAAGAAGAGGAAGAAGAAGAAGTGGAAGAAGGAGAACGAGAGGAGGGAGAAGAGGTGGCAGAAGGAGAAGAAGAGGAAGAAGAAGAAGTGGAAGAAGGAGAAGAAATGGAAGAAGTGCAAGTGGAAGAAGGAGAACAATAGGAAGAAGAAGAAGAAGTGGAAGAATGAGAAAAAGAGGACGAATAAGAAGCAATGGAAGGAAAGGGGATGAAGAAGAAGTGGAACAAGGAGGAGAAGAAGAAGGGGAGGAAGAAGAAGTAGTGTAGGCAGAAGAAGGCCAAGAAGGAGAAGAGAGGGAAGAACAAGAACAAGTGGATGTAGTAGAGGTGGAAGAAGGTGAACAAAAGGAAGAAAAGGAAGTAGTTGAAGGAGTGGGGATGATGGAGAAGAAGTGGAAGAAGGAGAACAAGAGGTAGAAATGCAAGTGGAAGCAGAAGAAGGAGAAAAAGAGGGATATGACGAAGGAATGGAAGAAGAAGAAGGAGATTAAGAGGATGAAAAGAAAGGAAAGCAGAGGATGAAGAAGAAGTGGAAGAAAGATAAGAAGAGGAAGAAGAAGGAAAGTAACTGGAAGAAGTGGAAGAAGGAGAAGAAAAGGAAGAAGAAGAAGATGTGGAAAGTGAAGAAGTTGAAGATGGTGAACAAGAGGAGGAAGAAGAAGTGGAAGAAGGAGAAGAAAAGGAAGAAGAAGAAGATGTGGAAAGTGAAGAAGGAGAAGATGAGGAAGAAGAAGTAATGGAAGGAGGTGAGATGAAGAAGAAGAATTGGAACAAGGAGAAAAGGAAGAAAAGGAAGAAGGAGGGGAAGGGAAGGGAAGAAGAAGCAGAAGAAGTGGAAGCCAGAGTAGAAGAGGAAGAAGAAGAAGAAGTGTAAGCATAAGATTTGGGGGAAGGAGAAGAAGAGGAAGCGCAACAATGGGAAGCAATAGAAGTGGGGAATGGAGAAAAAGAGCAAGGAGAAGACGGAAAGGAAAGAAGAAGAGGTTGTGGAAGGAGAAGAAATGGAGGAAGAGGAAGAAGAAGAAGTCTAACCAGAAGGAGGGAAAGAAGGAGACGAAAGTAGAGGATGAAGAAGAAGTGGTAGAAGGAGAACGGGAGGAGGGAGAAGAGGTGGCAGAAGGAGAAGAAGTGGAAGAAGGAGAACAATAGGAAGAAGAAGAAGAAGTGGAAGAATGAGAAAAAGAGGAGGAATAACAAGCAATGGAAGGAAAGGGGATGAAGAAGAAGTGGAACAAGGAGGAGAAGAAGAAGGGGAGGAAGAAGAAGTAGTGTAGGCAGAAGAAGGGCAAGAAGGAAAAGAGATGGAAGAAGAAGAACAAGTGGATGTAGTAGAAGTGGAAGAAGGTTAACAAGAGGAAGAAGAAGAAGTAGTTGAAGGAGTAGGGATGATGGAGAAGAAGTGGAAAAAGGAGAACAAGAGGTAGAAATGCAAGTGGAAACAGAAGAAGGAGAAAAAGAGGGATATGATGAAGGAAAGCAAGAAGAAGAACGAGATGAAGAGGAAGAAAAGAAAGGAAAGGAGAAGATGAAGAAGAAGTGGAAGAAGGAGAACGGGAGGAGGGAGAAGAGGTGGCAGAAGGAGAAGAAGAGGAAGAAGAAGAAGTGGAAGAAGGAGAAGAAACGGAAAAAGTGCAAGTGGAAGAAGAAGTGGAAGAATGAGAAAAAGAGGAGGAATAACAAGCAATGGAAGGAAAGGGGATGAAGAAGAAGTGGAACAACGAGGAGAAGAAGAAGGGGAGGAAGAAGAAGTAGTGTAGGCAGAAGAAGGGCAAGAAGGAGAAAAGAGGGAAGAACAAGAACAAGTGGATGTAGTAGAGGTGGAAGAAGGTGAACAAGAGGAAGAAAAGGAAGTAGTTGAAGGAGTGGGGATGATGGAGAAGAAGTGGAAGAAGGAGAACAAGAGGTAGAAATGCAAGTGGAAGCAGAAGAAGGAGAAAAAGAGGGATATGACGAAGGTAAGGAAGAAGAAGCACGAGATGAAGAGGAAGAAAAGAAAGGAAAGGAGAGGATGAAGAGGAAGTGGAAGAAAGAGGACAAGAGGAGGCAGGAGAAGTTGAAGAAAGATAAGAAGAGGAAGAAGAAGGAGAGTAACTAGAAGAAGTCGAAGAAGGTGAAGAAAGGGAAGAAGAAGAAGATGTGGAAAGTGAAGAAGATGAACAAGAGGAGGAAGAAGAAGTAGTGGAAGGCGGTGAGATGAAGAAGAAGAATTGGAACAAGGAGAAAAGGAGGAAAAGGAAGAAGAGGGGAAGGGAAGGGAAGAAGAAACAGAAGAAGTGGAATCTGGAGGAGAAGAGGAAGAACGAGAAGAAAAGGAAGAAGTGCAAGGGGAAGAAGGAGAACAATAGGAAGAAGATGAAGAAGTGGAAGAATGAGAAAAAGAGGAGGAAGAAGAAGCCATGGAAGGAAAGGGGATAAAGAAGAAGCGGAACAAGCAGCAGAAGAAGAAGGGGAGGAAGAACAAGTAGTGTAGGCAGAAGAAGGGCAAGAAGGAGAAGAGAGGGAAGAAGAAGAACAAGTGGATGTAGTAGAAGATGAAGAAGGTGAACAAGAGGAAGAAGAAGAAGTAGTTGAAGGAGTGGGGATGATGGAGAAGAAGTGGAAGAAGGAGAACAATAGGTAGAAATGCAAGTGGAAGCAAAAGAAGCAGAAAAAGAGGGATATGACGAAGGAATGGAAGAAGAAGAAGGAGATGAAGAGGATGAAAAGAAAGGAAAGAAGAGGATGAAGAAGAAGTGGAAGAAAGAGAAAAAGAGGAGGCAGGAGAAGTGGAAGAAAGATAAGAAGAGGAAGAAGAAGGAGAGGAACTGGAAGAAGTGGAAGAAGGAGAAGAAAAGAAAGAAGAAGAAGATGTGGAAAGTGAAGAAGGTGAACAAGATGAGGAAGAAGAAGTAATGGAAGGAGGTGAGATGAAGAAGAAGAATTGGAACAAGGAGAAAAGGAAGAAAAGGAAGAAGGAGGGGAAGGGAAGGGAAGAAGAAGCAGAAGAAGTGGAAGGTGGAGGAGAAGAGGAAAAAGAAGAAGAAGTGTAAGCATAAGATTTGGGGGAAGGAGAAGAAGAGGGAGAGCAACAATGGGAAGCAACAGAAGTGCGGGATGGAGAAAAAGAGGAAGGAGAAGAAATGGAAGAAGAGGAAGAAGAAGAAGTGTAACCAGAAGATGCGAAAGAAGGAGACGAAAATTAAGAAGAACAACAAGTAGAAGTAGAAGAAGTGGTAGAAGTAGTGGAATGAAAGGAGATGAAGAAGAAGAAGTGGAAGAAGGACAACGGGAGGAGGGAGAAGAGGTGGCAGAAGGAGAAGAAGAGGAAGAAGAAAAGTGGAAGAACGAGAAGAAAAAGAAGAAGTGCAAGTGGAAGAAGGAGAACAATAGGCAGAAGAAGAAGAAGAAGTGGAAGAATGAGATAAAGAGGAGGAAGAAGAAGCAATGGAAGGAAAGGGGATGAAGAACAAGTGGAATAAGGAGGAGAAGAAGAAGGGGAGGAAGAAGAAGTAGTGTAGGCAGAAGAAGGGCAAGAAGGAGAAGAAAGGGAAGAAGAAGAACAAGTAGATGTAGTAGAAGTGGAAGAAGGTGAACAAGAGGAAGAAGAACTAGTTGAAGGAGTGGGGATGATGGAGAAGAAGTGGAAGAAGGAGAACAAGAGGTAGAAATGCAAGTAGAAGCAGAAGAAGGAGAAAAAGAGGGATATGACGAAGGAAAGGAAGAAGAAGAAGGAGATGAAGAGGAAGAAAAGAAAGGAAAGGAGAGGATGAAGAAGAAGTGGAAGAAAGAGAACAAGACGAGGCAGGAGAAGTGGAAGAAAGATAAGAAGAGGAAGAAGAAGGAGAGTAACTGGAAGGAGGGGAAGAAGGAGAAGAAAAGGAAGAAGAAGAAGATGTGGTATGTGAAGAAGGTGAACAAGAGGAGGAAGAAGAAGTAGTGGAAGGAGGTGAGATGAAGAAGAAGAATTGGAACAAGGAGAAAAGGAGGAATAGGAAGAAGCAGGGGAAAGGAAGGGAAGAAGAAGCTGAAGAAGTGAAATCTGGAGGAGAAGAGGAAGAAGAAGAAGAACTATAAGCATAAGATTTGCGGGAAGGAGAAGAAGAGGAAGAGCAACAATGGGAAGCAACAGATGTGGGGGATGGAGAAAAAGAGGAAGGAGAAGACGGAAAGGAAAGAAGAAGAAGTTGTGGAAGGAGAAGAAATGGAAGAAGAGGAGGAAGAAGAAGTGTAAGCAGCAGAAGCGGAAGAAGGAGACGAAAATGAAGGAGAAAAAGAGGGATATGACGAACGAAAGGAAGAAGAAGAAGAAGGAGATGAAGAGGAAGAGCAACAATTGGAAGCAACAGAAGTGGGGGATGGAGAAAAAGAGGAAGGAGAAGACGGAAAGGAAAGAAGAAGAAGTTGTGGAAGGAGAAGAAGTGTAAGCAAAAGACAAAAATGAAGAAGAACAACAAGTTGAATTAAAAGAAGTGGTAGAAGGAGAGAATAAGAGGAATAGGAGGAAGTGGTGGAATGAAAGGAGATGAAGAAGAAGAAGTGGAAGAAGGAGAACGGGAGGAGGAAGAAGAGGTGGCAGAAGGAGAAGAAGAGGAAGAAGAAGAAGTGGAAGAACGAGAAGAAAAGGAAGAAGTGCAAGTGGAGGAAAGAGAACAATAGGAAAAAGAAGAAGAAGTGGAAGAATGAGAAAAAGAGGAGGAAGAAGAAGCAATGGAAGGAAAGGGGATGAAGAAGAAGTGGAACAAGCAGGAGAAGAAGAATGGGAGGAAGAAGAAGTAGTGTAGGCAGAAGAAGGGCAAGAAGGAGAAGAGAGGGAAGAAGAAGAACAAGTGGATGTAGTAGAAGTGGAAGAAGGTGAAAAAAAGGAAGAAGAAGAAGTAGTTGAAGGAGTGGGGATGATGGAGAAGTGGAAGAAGGAGAACAAGAGGTAGAAATGCAAATGGAAGCAGAAGAAGGAGAAAAAGAGGGATATGACAAAGGAAAGGAAGAAAAAGAAGGAGATGAAGAGGAAGAAAAGAAAGGAAAGGAGAGGATGAAGAAGAAGTGGAAGAAAGAGAACAAGAGGAGGCAGGAGAAGTGGAAGAAAGATAAGAAGAGGAAGAAGAAGGAGAGCAACTAGAAGAAGTGGAAGAAGGAGAAGAAAAGGAAGAAGAAGAAGATGTGGAAAGTGAAGAAGGTGAACAAGGGGAGGAAGAAGAAGTAGTGGAAGCTTAGATGATGATGAGGACATGAAGCTTGAAGGACTTGGAGGCCTATGACAAGGGGAAGGACAAGAAGAGCTAAGGAAGCTATTCAACAAGTATTGGCAGCCCTTTTGCAAAAAGAGCCAAACATTGAAGAAATAAAGTTTAAAATTGTTAATTGTCTCAGGACTGAAGAGAGTAATACTTGACCTTAATGGAAGAGAAGTATGGAATAAATTAAACTCATTTTCTTGGAGTTTACTTAGTTAATGGTGGGGAACTAGAATTGTCTAATTAAAGTTGCAGCCACCTATGTTATCAATTCTAATTAGTATACATGTTTAATTTGCTTTGGCAGTTACACTTTGTTATTAACTGCCCATTATTAGTTTTTATTATTTTGTAACTTCAGCTGAATTTAGAAAGCCACTAAACCTACACAAGCTGAGTTTATTAGGCATATAAATTTGGGCAAAGACTGAGATGTAAGGCAGAATATTTTGGAAATAAAAAACTAGTTGAGTTTTCTCTCCTTTGGGTTCTTGACAATCCAAAATCTTTTGAGATTTATCAAAGGTAATTCACCCCTTTGTGTGTGCAATCTCGTAGACATATCTTCCATCCTTGGAAGTGTGGAGTTTATCAATTCCAATTCCATTTTCTGTCTTTTCCATTCATACTCAATTCTGCCCAGCAAACTCTATGACAGGAAAGTCCTACACTATTTGAAAACTCGTTTAATCGTTGAATTTCAATAACTTTTAATTTTCATTCTGTGTCTAAAAGTTTGATAGTAATTCTATTCAATTTATTTTTTGCAATTGTTTGCATTCCACGTTGATTAATTTTGTTAACGCGGCAAGCTAAATTCCTAGGGTTCTTTTAGAATCCTAAACTGACAGCGGATTCATATCAGATGAAGAAGAAGAATTGGAGCAAGGAGAAAAGGAGGAAAAGGAAGAAGGAGGGGAAGAAGAAGCACAAGAAGTGGAATCTGGAGGAGAAGAGGAAGAAGAAGAAGAAGTGTAAGCATAAGATTTAGGGGAAGGAGAAGAAGAGGAAGAGCAACAGTGGGAAGCAACAGAAGTGAGGGATGGAGTAAAAGAGGAAGGAGAAGAGGAAAGGGAAGAAGAAGAAGTTGTGAAAGGAGAAGAAATGGAAGAAGAGGAAGAAGAAGAAGTGTAAGCAGAAGAAGCGGAAGAAGGAGACGAAAATGAAGAAGAACAACAAGTAGAAGTAGAAGAAGTGGTAGAAGTAGTGGAATGAAACGAGATGAAGAAGAAGAAGTGGAAGAAGGAGAACGGGAGGAGGCAGAAGAGGTGGCAGAAGGAGAAGAATAGGAAGAAGAAGAAGTGGAAGAACGAGAAGAAAAGGTAGAATTGCAAGTGGAAGAAAGAGAACAATAGGAAGAAGAAGAAGAAGTGGAAGAATGAGAAAAAGAGGAGGAAGAAGAAGCAATGGAAGGAAAGGGTATGAACAAGAAGTGGAGCAAGGACGAGAAGAAGAAGGGGAGGAAGAAGAAGTAGTGTAGGCAGAAGACGGGCAAGAAGGAGAAGAGAGGGAAGAAGAAGAACAAGTGGATGTAGTAGATGTGGATGAAGGTGAACAAGAGGAAGAAGAAGAAGTAGTTGAAGGAGTGGGGATGATGGAGAAGAAGTGGAAGAAGGAGAACAAGAGGTAGAAATGCAAGTGGAAGCAGAAGAAGGAGAAAAAGAGGGATATGACGAAGGAAAGGAAAAAGAAGAAGGAGATGAAGAGGAAGAAAAGAAAGGAAAGGAGAGGATGAAGAAGAAGTGGAAGAAATAGAACAAGAGGAGGCAGGAGAACTGGAAGAGAGATAAGAAGAGGAAGAAGAAGGAGAGTAACTAGAAGAAGTGAAGGAAGGAGAAGCAAAGGAAGAAGAAGAAGATGTGGAAAGTGAAGAAGTTGAAGAAGGTGAACAAGAGGAGGAAGAAGAAGTACTGGAAGGAGGTGAGATGAAAAAGCAGAATTGGAACAAGGAGAAAAGGAGGAAAAGGAAGAAGGAGGGGAAGGAAAGGGAAGAAGAAGCAGAAGAAGTGGAATCTGGAGGAGAAGAGGAAGAAGAAGAAGAAGTGTAAGCATAAGATTTGGGGGAAGGAGAAGAAGAGGAAGAGCATCAATGGGAAGCAACAGAAGTAGGGGATGGAGAAGAAGAGGAAGGAGAAGACGGAAAGGAAAGAAGAAGAAGTTATGGAAGGTGAAGAAGTGTAAGAAAAAGAAGCGGAAGAAGGAGACGAAAATGAAGAAGAACAACAAGTAGAAGTAGAAGAAGTGGTAGAAGGAGAGAATAAGAGGAATAGGAGGAAGTAGTGGAATGAAAGGAGATGAGGAAGAAGAACTGGAAGTAGGACAACGGGAGGAGGGAGAAGAGGTGGCAGAAGGAGAAGAAGAGGAAGAAGAAGAAGTGGAAGAACAAGAAGAAAAGGTAGAAGTGCAAGTGGAAGAAGGAGAGCAATAGGAAGAAGAAGAAGAAGTGGAAGGATGAGAAAAAGAGGAGGAAGAAGAAGCAATGGAAGGAAAGGGGATGAAGAAGAAGTGGAACAAGGAGGAGAACAAGAAGGGGAGGAAGAAGAAGTAGTGTAGGCAGAAGAATGGCAAGAAGGAGAAGAGAGGGAAGAAGAAGAACAAGTGGATGTAGTAGAAGTGGAAGAAGCTGAACAAGAGGAAGAAGAAGAAGTAGTTGAAGGAGTGGGGATGATGGAGAAGAAGTGGAAGAAGGAGAACAAGAGATAGAAATGCAAGTCGAAGCAAAAGAAGGAGAAAAAGAGGGATATGACGAAGGAAAGGAAGAAGAAGAAGGAGATGAAGAAGAAGAAAAGAAAGGAAAGGAGAGGATGAAGAAGAAGTGGAAGAAAGAGAACAAGAGGAGGCAGGAGAAGTGGAAGAAAGATAAGAAGAGGAAGAAGAAGGGGAGTAACTAGAAGAAGGGTAAGAAGGAGAAGAGAAGGAAGACGAAGAAGATGTGGAAAGTCAAGAAGGTGAACAAGAGGAGGAAGAAGAAGTAGTGGAAGGAGGTGAGATGAAGAAGACGAATTGGAACAAGGAGAAAAGGGGGAAAAGGAAGAACGAGGGGAAGGGAAGGAAGAAGAAGCAGAAGAAGTGGAATTTGGAGGAGAAGAGGAAGAAGAAAAAGAAGTGTAAACATAAGATTTGGGGGAAGGAGAAGAAGAGGAAGAGCAACAATGGGAAGTAACAGAAGTGGAGGATGGAGAAAAAAAGGAAGGAGAAGACGGAAAGGAAAGAAGAAGAAGTTGTGGAAGGACAAGAAATGGAAGAAGAGGAAGAAGAGGAATTGTAAGCAGAAGAAGCAGAAGAAGGAGACGAAAATGAAGAAGAACAACAAGTAGAAGTAGAAGAAGTGGTAGAAGGAGAGAATAAGAGGAATAGGAGGAAGTAGTGGAATGAAAGGAGATGAAGAAGAAGAAGTGGAAGAAGGAGAACGGGAGAAGGCAGAAGAGGTGGCAGAACGAGAAGAAGAGGAAGAAGAAGAGGTGGAAGAACGAGAAGAAAAGGAAGAAGTGCAAGTGGAAGAAGGAGAGCAATAGGAAGAACAAGAAGAAGTGGAAGGATGAGAAAAAGAGGAGGAAGAAGAAGCAATGGAAGGAAAGGGGATGAAGAAGAAGTGGAACAAGGAGGAGAACAAGAAGGGGAGGAAGAAGAAGTAATGTAGGCAGAAGAACGACAAGAAGGAGAAGAGAGGGAAGAAGAAGAACAAGTGGATGTAGTAGAAGTGGAAGAAGGTGAACAAGAGGAAGAAGAAGAACTAGTTGAAGGAGTTGGGATGATGGAGAAGAAGTGGAAGAAGGAGAACAAGAGGTAGAAATGCAAGTGGAAGCAGAAGAGGGAGAAAAAGAGGGATATTACGAAGGAAAGGAAGAAGAAGGATGAAGAAGAAGTGGAAGCAAGAGAGCAAGAGGAGGCAGGAGAAGTGGAAGAAAGAGAACAAGAGGAGGCACGAGAAGTGGAAGAAAGATAAGAAGAGGAAGAAGAGGAAGTGGACGAATGAGAAGAAAAGGAAGAAGTGCAAGTGGATGAAGGAGAACAATATGAAGAAGAAGAAGAAGTGGAATAACGAGAAAAAGAGGAGGAAGAAGAAGCAATGGAAGGAAAGGGGATGAAGAAGAAGTGGAACATGGAGGAGAAGAAGAAGGGGAGGCAGAAGAAGTAGTGTAGGCAGAAGAAGGGCAAGAAGGAGAAGAGAAGGAAGAAAAAGAATAAGTGGATGTAGTAGAAGTGGAAGAAGGTGAACAAGAGGAGGAAGAAGAAGTAGTGGAAGGAGGTGAGATGAAGAAGAAGAATTGGAACAAGGAGAAAAGGAGGAAAAGGAAGAAGGAGGGGAAGGGAAGGGAAGGAGAAGCAGAGGAAGTGGAATCTGAAGGAGAAGAGGAAGAAGTAGAAGAAGTGTAAGCATAAGATTTGAGGGAAGGAGAAGAAGAGGAACAGCAACAATGGGAAGCAACAAAAGTCGGGGATGGAGAAAAAGAGGAAAAGAAGACGGCAAGGAAAGAAGAAGCAGTTGTGGAAGGAGAAGAAATGGAAGAAGAGGAAGAAGAAGAAGTGTAAGAAGAAGAAGCGGAAGAAGGAGACGAAAATGAAGAAGAACAACAAGAAGAAGTAGAAGAAGTGGTAGAAGTAGTGGAATGAAAGAAGATGAAGAAGAAGAAGTGGAAGAAGGAGAACGGGAGGAGGGAGAAGAGGTGGCAGAAGGAGAAGAAGAGGAAGTGGAAGAAGAAGAAGAGGAAGAAGAAGAAGTGGAAGAACGAGAGGAAAAGGACGAAGTGCAAGTGGAAG
The DNA here is from genome assembly GCA_037954015.1 of Psophocarpus tetragonolobus. NCBI lineage: Eukaryota > Viridiplantae > Streptophyta > Magnoliopsida > Fabales > Fabaceae > Psophocarpus > Psophocarpus tetragonolobus. The sequence continues at coordinate 45,753,225 of CM075693.1, read as the reverse complement.
AAGGAGAAGAATAGGAAGAAGAAGAAGAAGTGGAAGAATGAGAAAAAAAGGAGGAAGAAGAAGCAATGGAAGAAAAGGGGATGAAGAAGAAGTGGAACAAGGAGGAGAAGAGGAAGGGGAGGAAGAAGAAGTAGTGTAGGCTGAAGAAGGGCAAGAAGGAGAAGAGAGGGAAGAAGAAGAACAAGTGGATGTAGTAGAGGTGGAAGAGGATGAACAATAGGAAGAAGAAGAAGTAGTTGAAGGAGTGGGGATGATGGAGAAGATGTGGAAGAAGGAGAACAAGAGGTAGAATGCAAGTGGGAGCAGAAGAAGGAGAAAAAGAGGGATATTATGAAGGAAAGCAAGACGAAGGAGATGAAGAGGAAGAAAAGAAAGGAAACGAGAGGATGAAGAAGAAATGGAAGAAAGAGAACAAGAGGAGGCAGGAGAAGTGGAAGAAAGATAAGAAGACGAAGAAGAAGGAGAGTAACTAGAAGAAGTGGAAGAAGGAGAAGAAAAGGAAGAAGAAGAAGATGTGGAAAGTGAAGAAGGTGAACAAGATGAGGAAGAAGAAGTAATGGAAGGAGGTGAGATGAAGAAGAAGAATTGCAACAACGAGAAAAGGAGGAAAAGGAAGAAGGAGGGGAAGAGAAGGGAAGAAGAAGCAGAAAAAGTGGAATCTAGAGGAGAAGAGGAAGAAGAAGAAGAAGTGTAAGCATAAGATTTGGAGGAAGGAGAAGAAGAGGAAGAGCAACAATGGGAAGCAACAGAAGTGGGGGATCGAGAAAAAGAGCAAGGAGGAGAACGGGAGGAGGGAGAAGAGGTGGCAGAAGGAGAAGAAGAGGAAGAAGAAGAAGTGGAAGAACGAGAAGAAAAGGTAGAAGTGCAAGTGGAAGAAGGAGAACAATAGAAAGAAGAAGAAGAATTGGAAGAATGAGAAAAAGAGGAGGAAGAAGGAGCAATGGAAGGAAAGGGGATGAAGAAAAAGTGGAACAAGGAGGAGAAGAAGAAGGGGAGGAAGAAGAAGTAGTGTAGGCAGAAGAAGGGCAAGAAGGAGAAGAGAGGGAAGAAGAAGAACAAGTGGATCTAGTAGAAGTGGAAGAAGGTGAACAAGGGGAAGAAGAAGAAGTAGTTGAAGGAGTGGGGATGATGGAGAAAAAGTGGAAGAAGGAGAACAAGAGGTAGAAATCCAAGTCGAAGCAGAAGAAGAAGAAAAAGAGGGATATTACGAAGGAAAGGAAGAAGAAGAAGGAGATGAAGAGGAAGAAAAGAAAGGAAAGGAGAGGATGAAGAAGAAGCGGAAGAAAGAGAACAAGGGGAGGCAGGACAAGTGGAAGAAAGATAAGAAGAGGAAGAAGAAGGAGAGTAACTAGAAGAAGAGGTGGCAGAAGGAGAAGAAGAGGAAGAAGAAGATGTGGAAGAACGAGAAGAAAAGGAAGAAGTGCAAGTGCAAGAAGGAGAACAGTAGGATGGAGAAGAAGAAGGGGAAGAATAAGAAAAAGAGGAGGAAGAAGAAGCAATGGAAGGAAAAGGGATGAAGAAGAAGTGGAATAAGGAGGAGAAGAAGAAGGGGAGGAAGAAGAAGTAGTGTAGGCAGAAGAAGGGGAAGAAGGAGAAGAGAGGGAAGAAGAAGAAGTGGATGTAGTAGAAGTGGAAGAAGGTGAACAAGAAGAAGAAGTAGTTGAAGGAGTGGGGATGATGGAGAAGAAGTGGAAGAAGGAGAACAAGAGGTAGAAATGCAAGTGGAAGCAGCAGAAGGATAAAAGGAGGGATATGACGAAGGAAAGGAAGAAGAAAAAGGAGATGAAGTGGAAGAAAAGAAGGGAAAGCAGAGGATGAAGAAGAAGTGGAAGAAAGAGAACAAGAGGAGGCAAGAGAAGAGGAAGAAAGATAAGAAGAGGAAGAAGAAGGAGAGTAAATAGAAGAAGTGGAACAAGGAGAAGAAAAGGAAGAAGGAGATGATGTGGAAAGAAGAGGGTGAACAAGAGGAGGAAGAAGAAGTAGTGGAAGGAGGTGAGATGAAGAAGAAGAATTGGATCAAGGAGAAAAGGAGGAAAAGGAAGAAGGAGGGGTAGGGAAGGGAAGGGAAGAAGAAGCAGAAGAAATGGAATCTGGAGAAGAAGAGGAAGAAGAAGAAGAAGTGTATGCATAAGATTTGGGGGAAGGAGAAGAAGAGGAAGAGCAGCAATCGGAAGCAACAGATGTGGGGGATAGAGAAAAAGAGGAAGGAGAAGACGGAAAGTAAAGAAGAAGAAGTTGTGGAAGGAGAAGAAATGGAAGAAGAGGAAGAAGAAGAAGAAGTGTAAGCAGAAGAAGCGGAAGAAGGAGACAAAAATGAACAAGAACAACAAGTAGAAGTAGACGAAGGAGATGAAAAGGAAGAAGAAGAAGATGTGGAAAGTGAAGAAGTTGAAGAAGGTGAACAAGAGGCGGAAGAAGAAGTAGTGGAAGGAGGTGAGGTGAAGAAGAAGAATTGGAACAAGCAGAAAAGGAGGAAAAGGAAGAAGGAGGGGAAGGGAAGGGAAGAAGAAGCAGAAGAAGTGGAATCTGGAGGAGAAGAGGAAGAAGAAGAAGAAGTGTAAGCATCAGATTTGGGGGAAGGAGAAGAAGAGGAAGAGCAACAATAGGAAGTACCAGAAGTGGGGGATGGAGAAAAAGAGGAAGGAGAAGACAGAAAAGAAAGAAGAAGAAGTTGTGGAAGGAGAAGAAATGGAAAAAGAGGAAGAAGAAGAAGTGTATGCAGAAGAACCGCAAGAAGGAGACGAAAATGAAGAAGAACAACAAGTAGAAGTAGAAGAAGTGGTAGAAGGAGAGAATAAGAGGAATAGGAGGAAGTAGTGGAATGAAAGGAGAACGGGAAGAGGGAGGAGGGAGAAGAGGTTGCAGAAGGAGAAGAAGAGGAAGAAGAAGAAGTGGAAGAAAGATAAGAAAAGGAAGAAGTGCAAGTGGAAAAAGGAGAACGATAGGAAGAAGAAGAAGCAGTGGAAGAATGAGAAAAAGAGGAGGAAGAAGAAGCAATGGAAGGAAAGGGGATGAAAGAGAAATGGAACAAGGAGGAGAAGAAGAAGGGGAGGAAGAAGAAGTAGTGTAGTCAGAAGAAGGGCAAGAAGGAGAAGAAAGGGAAGAAGAATAACAACTGGATGTAGTAGAAGTGGAAGAAGGCGAACAAGAGGAAGAAGAAGAAGTACTTGAAGGAGTGGGGATGATGGAGAAGAAGTGGAAGAAGGAGAACAAGAGGTAGAAATGCAAGTGGAAGAAGAAGAAGGAGAAAAAGAGGGATATGATGAAGGAAAGGAAGAAGAAGAAGGAGATGAAGAGGAAGAAAAGAAAGCAAAGGAGAGGATGAAGAAGAAGTGGAAGAAAGAGAACAAAACGAGGCAGGAGAAGTGGAAGAAAGATAAGAAGAGGAAGAAGAAGGAGAGTAACTAGAAGAAGTGGAAGAAGGAGAAGAAAAGGAAGAAGAAGAAAGTGTGGAAAGTGAAGAGGTTGAAGAAGGTGAACAAGAGGAGGAAGAAGAAGTAGTGGAAGGAAGTGAGATGAAGAAGAAGAATTGGAACAAGGAGAAAAGGAGGAAAAGGAAGAAGAAGGGGAAGGGAAGGGAAGAAGAAGCAGAAGAACTGGAATTTGGAGGACAAGAGGAAGAAGAAGAAGAAGTGTAAGCATAAGATTTGGGGGAAGGAGAGGAAGGGGAAGAGCAACAATGGGAAGCAACAGAAGTGGGGGATGGAGAAAAAGAGGAAGGAAGACGGAAAGGAAAGAAGAAGTTGTGGAAGGAGAAGAAATGGAAGACGAAGAAGTGTAAGCAGAAGAAGGAGACGAAAATCAAGAAGAACAACAAGTAGAAGTAGAAGAAGTGGTAGAAGTAGTGGAATGAAAGGAGATGAAGAAGAAGAAGTGGAAGAAGGAGAACGGGAGGAGGGAGAAGAGGTGGCAGAAGGAGAAGAAGAGGAAGTAGAAGAAGTGGAAGAACGAGAAGAAAAGGAAGAAGTGCAAGTGGAAAAATCAGAAAAAGAGGAGGAAGAAGAAGCAATGGAAGGAAAGGGGATGAAGAAGAAGTGGAACAAGGAGGAGAAGAAGAAGGGCAAAAAGGAGAAGAGAGGGAAGAAGAAGAACAAGTGGATGTAGTAGAAGTGGAAGAAGGTGAACAAGAGGAAGAAGAAGAAGTAGTTGAAGGAGTGGGGATGATGGAGAAGAAGTGGAAGAAGGAGAACAAGAGGTAGAAATGCAAGTGGAAGCAGAAGAAGGAGAAAAAGAGGGATATGACGAAGGAAAGGAAGAAGAAGAAGGAGATCAAGAGGAAGAAAAGAAAGCAAAGGAGAGGATGAAGAAGAAGTGGAAGCAAGAGAACAAGAGGAGGCAGGAGAAGTGGAAGAAAGATAAGAAGAGGAAGAAGAAGGAGAGTAACTAGAAGAAGTGCAAGAAGGAGAAGAAAAGGAAGAAGAAGAAAATGTCGAAAGTGAAGAGGTTGAAGAAGGTGAACAAGAGGAGGAAGAAGAAGTAGTGGAAGGAGGTGAGATGAAGAAGAAGAATTGGAACAAGGAGAAAAGGAGGAAAAGGAAGAAGAAGAGGAAGGGAAGGGAAGAAGAAGCAGAAGAAGTGGAATCTGGAGGAGAAGAGGAAGAAGAAGAAGAAGTGTAAGCATAAGATTTGAGGGAAGGAGAGGAAGAGGAAGAGAAACAATGGGAAGCAACAGAAGTGGGGGATGCAGAAAAAGAGGAAGGAAGACGGAAAGGAAAGAAGAAGTTGTGGAAGGAGAAGAAATGGAAGAGGAAGAAGTGTAAGTAGAAGAAGCGGAAGAAGGAGACGAAAATGAAGAAGAACAACAAGTAGAAGTGGAAGAAGTGGTAGAAGTAGTGGTATGAAAGGAGATGAAGAAGAAGAAGTGGAAGAAGGAGAACGGGAGGAGGGAGAAGAGGTGGCAGAAGGAGAAGAAGAGGAAGTAGAAGAAGTGGAAGAACGAGAAGGAAAGGAAGAAGTGCAAGTGGAAGAATCAGAAAAAGAGGAGGAAGAATAAGCAATGGAAGGAAAGGGGATGAAGAAGAAGTGGAACAAGGAGGAGAAGAAGAAGGGCAAAAAGGAGAAGAGAGGGAAGAAGAAGAACAAGTGGATGTAGTAGAAGTGGAAGAAGGTGAACAAGAGGAAGAAGAAGAAGTAGTTGAAGGAGTGGGGATGATGGAGAAGAAGTGGAAGAAGGAGAACAAGAGGTAGAAATGCAAGTGGAAGCAGAAGAAGGAGAAAAAGAGGGATATGACGAAGGAAAGGAAGAAGAAGAAGGAGATCAAGAGGAAGAAAAGAAAGCAAAGGAGAGGATGAAGAAGAAGTGGAAGCAAGAGAACAAGAGGAGGCAGGAGAAGTGGAAGAAAGATAAGAAGAGGAAGAAGAAGGAGAGTAACTAGAAGAAGTGCAAGAAGGAGAAGAAAAAGAAGAAGAAGAAAATGTCGAAAGTGAAGAGGTTGAAGAAGGTGAACAAGAGGAAGAAGAAGAAGTAGTGGAAGGAGGTGAGATGAAGAAGAAGAATTGGAACAAGGAGAAAAGTAGGAAAAGGAAGATGAAGAGGAAGGGAAGGGAAGAAGAAGCAGAAGAAGTGGAATCTGGAGGAGAAGAGGAAGAAGAAGAAGAAGTGTAAGCATAAGATTTGCGGGAAGGAGAGGAAGAGGAAGAGAAACAATGGGAAGCAACAGAAGTGGGGGATGGAGAAAAAGAGGAAGGAAGACGGAAAGGAAAGAAGAAGTTGTGGAAGGAGAAGAAATGGAAGAGGAAGAAGTGTAAGTAGAAGAAGCGGAAGAAGGAGACGAAAATGAAGAAGAACAACAAGTAGAAGTAGAAGAAGTGGTAGAAGTAGTGGAATGAAAGGAGATGAAGAAGAAGAAGTGGAAGAAGGAGAACGGGAGGAGGGAGAAGAGGTCGCAGAAGGAGAAGAAGTGGAAGTAGAAGAAGTGGAAGAACGAGAAGGAAAGGAAGAAGTGCAAGTGGAGGAAGGAGAACAATAGGAAAAAGAAGAAGAAGTGGAAGAATGAGAAATAGAGGAGGAAGAAGAAGCAATGGAAGGAAAGGGGATGAAGAAGAAGTGGAACAAGGAGGAGAAGAAGAAGGGGAGGAAGAAGAAGTAGTGTAGGCAGAAGAACGACAAGAAGGAGAAGAGAGGGAAGAAGAAGAACAAGTGGATGTAGTAGAAGTGGAAGAAGGTGAACAAGAGGAAGAAGAAGAAGTAGTTGAAGGAGTGGGGATGATGGAGAAGAAGTGGAAGAAGGAGAACAAGAGGTAGAAATGCAAGTGGAAGCAGAAGAACGAGAAAATGGGGGATATAACGAAGGAAAGGAAGAAGAAGAAGGAGATGAAGAGGAAGAAAAGAAAGGAAAGGAGTGGATGAAGAAGAAGTGGAAGAAAGAGAACAAGAGGGGGCAGGAGAAGTGCAAGAAAGATAAGAAGAGGAAAAAGAAGGAGAGTATCTAGAAGAAGTCGAAGAAGGAGAAGAAAAGGAAGAAGAAGAAAATATGGAAAGTGAAGAAGTTGAAGAAGGTGAACGAGAGGAGGAAGAAGAAGTAGTGGAAGGAGGGGAGATGAAGAAGAAGAATTGGAACAAGGAGAAAAGGAGGAAAAGGAAGAAGGAGGGCAAAGGAAAGGAAGAAGAAGCAGAAGAAGTGGAATCTGGAGGAGAAGAGGAGGAAGAAGAAGAAGAAGTGGTAGAAGTAGTGGAATGAAAGGAGATGAAGAAGAAGAAGTGGAAGAAGGAGAACGGGAGGAGGGAGAAGACGTGGCAGAAGGAGAAGAAGAGGAAGAGGAAGAAGAAGAAGTGTAAGAACGAGAAGAAAAGGAAGAAGTGCAAGTGGAAGAAACAGAACAATATGAAGAGGAAGAAGAAGTGGAAGAATGAGAAACATAGGAGGAAGAAGAAGCAATGGAAGGAAAGGGGATGAAGAAGAAGTGGAACAAGGAGGAGAAGAAGAAGGGGAGGAAGAAGAAGTAGTGTAGGCAGAAGAAGGGCAAGAATGAGAAAAGAGGGAAGAAGAAGAACAAGTGGATGTAGTAGAGGTGGAAGAAGGTGAACAAGAGGTAGAAGAAGAAATAGTTAAAGGAGTGGGGATGATGGAGAAGAAGTGGAAGAAGGAGAACAAGAGGTAGAAATGCAAGTGGAAGCAGAAGAAGGAGAAAAAGAGGGATATGACGAAGTAATGGAAGAAGGAGAAGGAGATGAAGAGGAAGAAAATAAAGGAAAGGAGAGGATAAGGAAGAAGTGGAAGAAAGAAAACAAGAGGAGGCAGGAGAAGTGGAAGAAAGATAAGAAGAGGAAGAAGAAGGAGAGTAACTAGAAGAAGTGGAAGAAGGAGAAGAAAAGGAAGAAGAAGAAGATGTTGAAAGTGAAGAAGTTCAAGAAGGTGAACAAGTGGAGGAAGAAGAAGTAGTGGAAGGAAGTAAGATGAAGAAGAAGAATTGGAACAAGGAGAAAATGAGAAAAAGGAAGGAGGCGAAGGGAAGGGAAGAAGAAGCAGAAGAAGTGGAATCTGGAGGAGAAGAGGAAGAAGAAGAAGAAGAAGTGTAAGCATAAGATTTGGGGGAAGGAGAAGAAGAGGAAGAGCAACAATGGGAGGCAACAGAAGTGGGGGATGGAGAAAAATAGGAAGGAGAAGACGGAAAGGCAAGAAGAAGAAGTTGTGGAAGGAGAAGAAATGGAAGAAGAGGAAGAAGAAGAAGTGTAAGCAGAAGAAGCGGAAGAAAGAGACGAAAATGAAGAAGAACAACAAGTAGAAGTAGAAGAACTGGTAGAAGGAGAGAATAAATAGGAGGAAGTAGCGGAATGAAAGGAGATGAAGAAGAAGAAGTGGAAGAAGGAGAACAGGAGGAGGGAGAAGAGGTGGCAGAAGGAGAAGAAGAGGAAGAAGAAGAAGTGGAAGAACGAGAAGAAAAGGAAGAAGTGCAAGTGGAAGAAGGAGAACAATAGGAAGAAGAAGAAGAAGTGGAAGAATAAGAAAAAGAGGAGGAAGAAGAAGCAATGGAAGGAAAGGGGATGAAGAAGAAGTGGAACAAGGAGGAGAAGAAGAAGGGGAGGAAGAAGAAGTAGTGTAGCCAGAAGAAGGGCAAGAAGGAGAAGAGAGGGAAGAAGAACAACAAGTGCATGTAGTAGAAGTTGAAGAAGGTGAACAAGAGGAAGAAGAAGAAGTAGTTGAAGGAGTAGGGATGATGGAGAAGAAGTGGAAGAAGGAGAACAAGAGATAGAAATGCAAGTGGAAGCAGAAGAAGGAGAAAAAGAGGGATATGACGAAGGAAAGGAAGAAGAAGAAGGAGATGAAGAGGAAGAAAAGAAAGGAAAGGAGTGGATGAAGAAGAAGTGGAAGAAAGAGAACAAGATGGGGCAGGAGAAGTGCAAGAAAGATAAGAAGAGGAAGAAGAAGGAGAGTAACTAGAAGAAGTGGAAGAAGGAGAAGAAAAGGAAGAAGAAGAAAATGTGGAAAGTGAAGAGGTTGAAGAAGGTGAACAAGAGGAGGAAAAAGAAGTAGTGGAAAGAGGTGAGATGAAGAAGACGAATTGGAACAAGGAGAAAAGGAGGAAAACGAAGAAGAAGGGGAAGGGAAGGGAAGAAGAAGCAGAAGAAGTGGAATTTGGAGGAGAAGAGGAAGAAGACGAAGAAGTGTAAGCATAAGATTTGGGGGAAGGAGAGGAAGAGGAAGAGCAACAATGGGAAGCAACAGAAGTGGGGGATGGAGAAAAAGAGGAAGGAAGACGGAAAGGAAAGAAGAAGTTGTGGAAGGAGAAGAAATGGAAGAGGAAGAAGTGTAAGTAGAAGAAGCGGAAGAAGGAGACGAAAATGAAGAAGAACAACAAGTAGAAGTAGAAGAAGTGGTAGAAGTAGTGGAATGAAAGGAGATGAAGAAGAAGAAGTGGAAGAAGGAGAACGGGAGGAGGGAGAAGAGGTCGCAGAAGGAGAAGAAGTGGAAGTAGAAGAAGTGGAAGAACGAGAAGGAAAGGAAGAAGTGCAAGTGGAGGAAGGAGAACAATAGGAAAAAGAAGAAGAAGTGGAAGAATGAGAAATAGAGGAGGAAGAAGAAGCAATGGAAGGAAAGGGGATGAAGAAGAAGTGGAACAAGGAGGAGAAGAAGAAGGGGAGGAAGAAGAAGTAGTGTAGGCAGAAGAACGACAAGAAGGAGAAGAGAGGGAAGAAGAAGAACAAGTGGATGTAGTAGAAGTGGAAGAAGGTGAACAAGAGGAAGAAGAAGAAGTAGTTGAAGGAGTGGGGATGATGGAGAAGAAGTGGAAGAAGGAGAACAAGAGGTAGAAATGCAAGTGGAAGCAGAAGAACGAGAAAATGGGGGATATGACGAAGGAAAGGAAGAAGAAGAAGGAGATGAAGAGGAAGAAAAGAAAGGAAAGGAGTGGATGAAGAAGAAGTGGAAGAAAGAGAACAAGAGGGGGCAGGAGAAGTGCAAGAAAGATAAGAAGAGGAAAAAGAAGGAGAGTATCTAGAAGAAGTCGAAGAAGGAGAAGAAAAGGAAGAAGAAGAAAATATGGAAAGTGAAGAAGTTGAAGAAGGTGAACGAGAGGAGGAAGAAGAAGTAGTGGAAGGAGGGGAGATGAAGAAGAAGAATTGGAACAAGGAGAAAAGGAGGAAAAGGAAGAAGGAGGGCAAAGGAAAGGAAGAAGAAGCAGAAGAAGTGGAATCTGGAGGAGAAGAGGAGGAAGAAGAAGAAGAAGTGGTAGAAGTAGTGGAATGAAAGGAGATGAAGAAGAAGAAGTGGAAGAAGGAGAACGGGAGGAGGGAGAAGACGTGGCAGAAGGAGAAGAAGAGGAAGAGGAAGAAGAAGAAGTGTAAGAACGAGAAGAAAAGGAAGAAGTGCAAGTGGAAGAAACAGAACAATATGAAGAGGAAGAAGAAGTGGAAGAATGAGAAACATAGGAGGAAGAAGAAGCAATGGAAGGAAAGGGGATGAAGAAGAAGTGGAACAAGGAGGAGAAGAAGAAGGGGAGGAAGAAGAAGTAGTGTAGGCAGAAGAAGGGCAAGAATGAGAAAAGAGGGAAGAAGAAGAACAAGTGGATGTAGTAGAGGTGGAAGAAGGTGAACAAGAGGTAGAAGAAGAAATAGTTAAAGGAGTGGGGATGATGGAGAAGAAGTGGAAGAAGGAGAACAAGAGGTAGAAATGCAAGTGGAAGCAGAAGAAGGAGAAAAAGAGGGATATGACGAAGTAATGGAAGAAGGAGAAGGAGATGAAGAGGAAGAAAATAAAGGAAAGGAGAGGATAAGGAAGAAGTGGAAGAAAGAAAACAAGAGGAGGCAGGAGAAGTGGAAGAAAGATAAGAAGAGGAAGAAGAAGGAGAGTAACTAGAAGAAGTGGAAGAAGGAGAAGAAAAGGAAGAAGAAGAAGATGTTGAAAGTGAAGAAGTTCAAGAAGGTGAACAAGTGGAGGAAGAAGAAGTAGTGGAAGGAAGTAAGATGAAGAAGAAGAATTGGAACAAGGAGAAAATGAGAAAAAGGAAGGAGGCGAAGGGAAGGGAAGAAGAAGCAGAAGAAGTGGAATCTGGAGGAGAAGAGGAAGAAGAAGAAGAAGAAGTGTAAGCATAAGATTTGGGGGAAGGAGAAGAAGAGGAAGAGCAACAATGGGAGGCAACAGAAGTGGGGGATGGAGAAAAATAGGAAGGAGAAGACGGAAAGGCAAGAAGAAGAAGTTGTGGAAGGAGAAGAAATGGAAGAAGAGGAAGAAGAAGAAGTGTAAGCAGAAGAAGCGGAAGAAAGAGACGAAAATGAAGAAGAACAACAAGTAGAAGTAGAAGAACTGGTAGAAGGAGAGAATAAATAGGAGGAAGTAGCGGAATGAAAGGAGATGAAGAAGAAGAAGTGGAAGAAGGAGAACAGGAGGAGGGAGAAGAGGTGGCAGAAGGAGAAGAAGAGGAAGAAGAAGAAGTGGAAGAACGAGAAGAAAAGGAAGAAGTGCAAGTGGAAGAAGGAGAACAATAGGAAGAAGAAGAAGAAGTGGAAGAATAAGAAAAAGAGGAGGAAGAAGAAGCAATGGAAGGAAAGGGGATGAAGAAGAAGTGGAACAAGGAGGAGAAGAAGAAGGGGAGGAAGAAGAAGTAGTGTAGCCAGAAGAAGGGCAAGAAGGAGAAGAGAGGGAAGAAGAACAACAAGTGCATGTAGTAGAAGTTGAAGAAGGTGAACAAGAGGAAGAAGAAGAAGTAGTTGAAGGAGTAGGGATGATGGAGAAGAAGTGGAAGAAGGAGAACAAGAGATAGAAATGCAAGTGGAAGCAGAAGAAGGAGAAAAAGAGGGATATGACGAAGGAAAGGAAGAAGAAGAAGGAGATGAAGAGGAAGAAAAGAAAGGAAAGGAGTGGATGAAGAAGAAGTGGAAGAAAGAGAACAAGATGGGGCAGGAGAAGTGCAAGAAAGATAAGAAGAGGAAGAAGAAGGAGAGTAACTAGAAGAAGTGGAAGAAGGAGAAGAAAAGGAAGAAGAAGAAAATGTGGAAAGTGAAGAGGTTGAAGAAGGTGAACAAGAGGAGGAAAAAGAAGTAGTGGAAAGAGGTGAGATGAAGAAGACGAATTGGAACAAGGAGAAAAGGAGGAAAACGAAGAAGAAGGGGAAGGGAAGGGAAGAAGAAGCAGAAGAAGTGGAATTTGGAGGAGAAGAGGAAGAAGACGAAGAAGTGTAAGCATAAGATTTGGGGGAAGGAGAGGAAGAGGAAGAGCAACAATGGGAAGCAACAGAAGTGGGGGATGGAGAAAAAAGGAAGGAAGACGGAAAGGAAAGAAGAACTTGTGGAAGGAGAAGAAATGGAAGAAGAAGAAGTGTAATCAGAAGAAGCGAAGAAGGAGACGAAAATGAAGAAGAACAACGAGTAGAGTAGAAGAAGTGGTAGAAGTAGTGGAATGAAAGGAGATGAAGAAGAAGAAGTGGAAGAAGGAGAACGGGAGGAGGGAGAAGAGGTGGCAGAAGGTGAAGAAGAGGAAGTAGAAGAAGTGGAAGAACGAGAAGAAAAGGAAGAAGTGCAAGTGGAAGAAGGAGAACAATAGGAAGAACAAGAAGAAGTGGAAGAATCAGAAAAAGAGGAGGTGATGTGACCATGCCTAGCCAAGGACCTATCACTAGGGCCATGGCTAGAAGGATTGAAGAAGACCTAGCCCTTGCAGACAAAGGAAGACTTCACCTCCTATGGAGAGTGAAGATATTAGGCTAGGGACTTTAGTTAATAAAATGTAATTTTCTTTTATTTTAATTTTGAGGAGCATTAAGAATTTAATTTGGGACATGTATTTAGTCCATTTTTTATTTTTAGGAGGTGTCTTAGGAATTTAGAGGGTGGATTTAGCTTTTTGGGTCTTTATGCAGGAAATAAGGGGTAGCCTTGATATCTACACCCCTCTTGATGCAATCTCACCTAGCATGCATCATGGCTAGGCGGACTCAAGGAAGGCATGGCATGGACAAAAGCTCATTGAAGATTCGAAGCCATAGTCTTCGTTATTTTTAGCTTGTAAATATTTTATTTTAATTAGATAAATAGGAAAGTATTTTTAATTCCCTTAAGGCCATGTATTTCCAGCCATCTTCTTAGTTTATAAGGTATAGGTGTCTTTAGTTAAAAAGGAGGAGTAAGCTTATAATGGGTGCATAAGTTAAGACATGATTTTGGGCTAGCCCATTCACATTAAGATATGCTAATTGCACCCATAGGGGGTGAACTTAGGTGCCTCACTTAAGGCCTAAGACTTGGGTTAATTAGTTTTAATCCTAATTAAGCCCAAGTCCCACATTGCCTAGAAAAGTGTGCCCAAGCTCTCCCATTGGGCTATATATACTCATTCTCCCTCATTGTAAAATTGCACCTTTGAAGTTGAATAAAACTAGTCTCTTTGTGAGCACATTCTTAGTAAAAGGTCTTGAGGATCCTCTCTCTTGAGGAACCTCTTTCTAGTTGGTTTTTATCAAGGGTTCCTTCCCTTGTGGCAAACCTAAACACTTTGGCTTATCTCTCTTTGAGAGTGGCGCCCCACCTCCATTTTCTTTCCCCTCCATCATCTATTTCATGGTGCTTGGAACCTCAAGGAAAAAGATCAAGGGAGACATGCATCATTTGGTATCAGAGCCAACTCCATGAGGTTCTTTTCTAGTCTTAATTTTCTTTAATTTTTTTCAGCTTTTCTTCTTAGAGTTCTTGCTTTTTCCTTTATTTTTTCCAGCCTTTGATTCTTGTCATTTAATTCCTTTTATGTCTTGTTAGTTTATGTTTTTGTAGTTTTTATTTTATGCAATTTATTTCCTAGTTTTTATTGCTTTCTAGATTCAATTTATCTTGTTCTTTTCCATTGAATCTTTATATGTTTCCTTTAGGATTGTTTCTTTAATTTTCTTCCCAGCTTTTTATTTTTTCCTTATTCTTGTGCAAATCCTAAGAAGATCATTGTAATGACTTCACAAAATTTGTGAAGGAAGCCACACATTGTGGTCTTGATCTTTGGATGCACGTTGTTCTTCTTATTTGAATTTTTAATTCTATTTTCCTGCACCTATTTTTCTGTTTTTCCAGCCCTTTGTTCTCTGTTTTGGGCATATATTTCTGGTTATTTTGAGTCATTTAATTTCAGTTTTTAATCTTCCAAGTTGTGTCTTAGTTGGTCATGTTGTAGCCCTTTTATTGTCTCTTAATTCTACATAGTTTTGCTTTTTTATTTTTACCATAAAAGTGTGTTATTTCTCTATTGGAAATTGAGCATCAAAGAGGCTTACTCTTGATCCCATGTCCTTAGAGTCTCACATGCTATTTAGATCTTAGCATGTTCTTAAAAAAAAAATCTTCAAAAAAATTAATGCTCAATTTCTTCCAAATTTCATTCGCTTGTTCAATAATTTTAGTATCTTAATTTTGTGCTAGTTTTTGTGGTGATTTTTGTTGATTGGCTTTGAGAGGCATGTTGGGTATGATTGAGCTTATTATTGAGTAATCAAGTTGTCCTCAACTTCCATAAAACTCTCCTTGTGCCATTTATTTTTTATCACCTAAAATTACTAGTTCATATTAGGTTGCTTTGTTTCTTAATTTTGCACTTTTGTATATCAATTATGGTGGCCATTTCCTATCCTTTGTTCAAGCATTTATGATTCTTTGACTCCTCACTATATTTGCTACAAAATGTGTTAAGAGGTGTAGCAAAATTGTTACAAAAAAAAAAGAAGAAGAAAAGAAAACAAAAGTGTAAAATAAGTAAAAAAAAAAAAAGAGTTAGTAAAAATGCTAAAAACAAGTAAAAAGAGTACAAAAAAATAAAATAAAAATTAGTGCACCTCAAAATTATTAAAAAATTCAAAGGAGCGTTAAATTTTATTGAAATTTGCTTGAATTTATTTGACTATGATTTAGCCACCTTGCTTTACAATTGTGCAAATCATTGAATTTGTTGAGTCTTTTTTGTTTTAAGTCCAATTCTATTTTAGGCCCATTCTAGGAATTTTTTTTTGTGTGCCAACTTTCTTTCTACACCTTTTATTTCTTGCTTGTCCTTATTGGCTTTCTTTGTGTTTGTCAAATAAATTCTTTCCACTTGGATGTGCTCCTATTCTTGTTAAGTGCTTTTTATTGCTTTTTGCTTTCAAATTCTACTTCCCTTGGTCTCTTGCTTGGGCGCTTGTTTTCTCTTGGTAGGTAGCCAAATTGTTGAAATTTTCACAAGGGTAGCATCCTTAGGAAGTGTTGATTTAAAACTAAGGAAGAGGAGACTTGAAAAGGAGGCCAAGACTAGAGTGATACACTTGGTGAGGAGCACTTGAAGAAAGGAGCTACATTCAACTACTTTTAATTTTCTTTGTTTAATTTGTGTGTATTTTTAAAGGACATTTTAATTAGAGGTATTGGATGCCCATAATGGTCACCTCTTTTGTGTGTAATAAACCTTAGTTTCTCGTTTTAGTGTGGATAAGGAATTGGTACCCCTTATTCATACTTAGGAGCACGTTAGAATCCTTTAGCTTTGCTTTAAATTTCTTTTTTGGTATCAGAGCACGTTAGAATACCCCTTATTCATACAAGTGTGGATAAGCAAATTTCTTTATTTGCTTTCAACGTTTTAGAAAGTGTTAGAGTTCCAAAGACTCTTAACACTTTAGGAGAAAACAAAAAAGAGAGGAGTGTTTTGCATATTAGTTCCCTAGGCCTTACACTTTGACATGTTTTCACACACTTCTAGGAGTGTTAGGAGTAGTAATGAAACTAGGGAAAATAAAGGAGAAGAATGTGAGAATAGAATAAAAGAAAAGAATGAGAAGAGTGATAAACCAACCTTGCCCACATATCCATACTCTATTGATTGGGAAATAGTAGAAAAACAACGTAGGGAATTTTGGAAAAATGAGAGAAAACAAAGAGAGATGAGGAAAAGAGAACAAGAGGAACTAGATAGAGAGGAGAGAAGAGAGAAAGAACAAAAAGAAAAGGAGAGACAAGAAAGAAAAGAAAGAAGAGAAAAAGAGAGACAAATAGAGAGTAGGGAAAATGAAAAGAAAGAAAGAGAAGCAAGAGAAAAAGAAAGAGAAGAGAGAAGAGAAAAAGAGAAAAGAGAAAAAGAAAGAGAAAAAGAAGAAAACAAAAGAAAAGAGTTAGAGAGAAAAGAGAGAAGAGAAAGGAGAGAAAAAGAGAAGAAAGAAAAGGAACAAAATAAGTTAGAAAGAAGGGAAGAAATGAAGATACAAAAAGAAAGAGATGTCTATAAGAGCTCTTGTGGTAACATTTACACACATTATAGAGACTTAGAGGAGCCTAAAATAATCCATGACATTCATGCTTCTTCTAGTAAGAAGGAAAACCCTAAGAGGCATCCTAAGAAAAAGACAAACCCTTCTATAATTAAACCCAAAAGAGAGTCATCCAAAAGAAAGCATATTGAGAGAAAACCCTTGAGTATGAGTGACACCCCTACCACTAGTTCGAGCACTCGTTTTCGAAGTCCTAAATGTTTTAAGTGTTTAGAAAAAGGGCATATTGCTTTGTTTTGCCCCAAAAGAAAAAGGACTTTAAAGGGAACATCAAATGAAAAGGGTATTCATTCATGTGATGATCTCTTCAAAGTGAAACAACTTCTTGGAAGCCATCCTTGTAAGGAAACCCAAACACAAAGAGATAATGTTTTTCAAACAAGATGCAAAATTTTGGGCAAAACTTGTTCTCTTATTGTGGATGGTGGATCATGTTGTAATTTTTGTAGCACGAGGGTGGTGGAAAAGCTATCACTTGCTACTACTCCTCATCCTTCACCTTATTCTTTGCATGGACTTAATTATGAAGATGGTGTAGTAGTAAGAGAGCAAGTGGAGATTAGCTTCTTCATAGGGAAGTATCACGACAAAGTGTTATGTGATGTAGTCCCTATGGAAGCTAGTCACATGTTGCTGGGAAGGCCATGGCAACATGATAAGGAAACTTTGCACAATGGCCTCACTAATAAAATCACTCTCTCTCATAAAGGGAAAAAGATCACCTTACTTCCTCTTACCCCTACCGAGGTTATGGAGGATAGAAGGATCATGAAGCTTAAGAGAGAAAGGGATAAAAATGAAAATAAGGTTGTTGGTAGGAAGACCGAGTCTAAGGAAGATCCGCCTTTGCCTTCAAAGGAGGTTCTCTACATAGAAAAATTTTCCTGCCAACTCTTACAAAAAGAACAAGTTGAATTTGAGGATGTGCCTATATCTTTTGAGCACCTTGATCCACACCCTCAAATCCAACTTAATGAGTGCTCCATTCCACTTAGACTAGTCTCGCCAACTATTTCAAAACCTTTGAGGCTAGTATCTAGTGCAATTGGAGGAGGATGAGGAGCTGTTGTGTGGAGGCACATGCACACTAAAATATTTTCAAACTTTAGTGCCAACCTCCACTACCCCATTCTTAAAAGGCCTCTTTATAGACCTCTCACTTCCCCCAAAATCACTTGTCTGCATATACTTACTGTTTTCCTTATTTTCTTGCAGACTTTGAAAAAGCGGAAGAAAGACCTCAAGATTTGAGGTCAAATCCTCTCCAAGGGAGAGGAGATGATGCAATCTCACCTAGCATGCATCATGGCTAGGCGGACTCAAGGAAGGCATGGCATGGACAAAAGCTCATTGAAGATTCGAAGCCATAGTCTTCGTTATTTTTAGCTTGTAAATATTTTATTTTAATTAGATAAATAGGAAAGTATTTTTAATTCCCTTAAGGCCATGTATTTCCAGCCATCTTCTTAGTTTATAAGGTATAGGTGTCTTTAGTTAAAAAGGAGGAGTAAGCTTATAATGGGTGCATAAGTTAAGACATGATTTTGGGCTAGCCCATTCACATTAAGATATGCTAATTGCACCCATAGGGGGTGAACTTAGGTGCCTCACTTAAGGCCTAAGACTTGGGTTAATTAGTTTTAATCCTAATTAAGCCCAAGTCCCACATTGCCTAGAAAAGTGTGCCCAAGCTCTCCCATTGGGCTATATATACTCATTCTCCCTCATTGTAAAATTGCACCTTTGAAGTTGAATGAAAATAGTCTCTTTGTGAGCACATTCTTAGTAAAAGGTCTTGAGGATCCTCTCTCTTGAGGAACCTCTTCCTAGTTGGTTTTTATCAAGGGTTCCTTCCCTTGTGGCAAACCTAAACACTTTGGCTTATCTCTCTTTGAGAGTGGCGCCCCACCTCCATTTTCTTTCCCCTCCATCATCCATTTCATGGTGCTTGGAACCTCAAGGAAAAAGATCAAGGGAGGCATCCATCACCTCTTTTGTACATAAACTCCCTAAGCTAATAAGAAGGAATCTTGGCCCTTGGTTTGAGAAACTTGGGCACCAAGTTTGATGATCTAAGAAGGGAATTGTTTCTCAATTCTCCTCCCTTAGATCTCTCCTTTTAATCCTAGCCCTTCTTTTTTAGGTTATCTTGTTCAAGAGGTTAGCTACCTCTATAAATAAGAGCTCCTCCTTCACTTGTATTTTTTGACACTTGAATTTAATCCTAGAGACCATATTGGTTGAGGTTCTTACCTTTGAGTGTCCCCCTTTCTCCTTTGTGAGAGCTTCTAAGAGTTATCAAGGGACCCCTCCCTTGTGGTCTCTCCCCTTTGGCTTATCAAACATAGTATTTGTGGCGCGTCACCCCATTCCTTTCCTCTCCATAAATCCATTTCCCTTCCAAGTGACCTTAGAAAGGATCCTTTGGGCACGTGATCATCAAAGATCACATCAAGTGGTATCAGAGCCACTTTCTAAAGGTCACGTTCTTTCTCTTTTTTTTTTTTTTGCTTTGTTGTTTATTTCTTTGATCTCTCTATTTTAAAGTCCTTCATTTTTTGTCATCTCTATTTCCTTTATTGTCTAGTAGTATCGCTTTTTATTCTTGCTATTATATGCGCTTTTGTTTTCTATCTACGCGCCTATGTTCCATTTAATTTGATGCGATTTTATTTGTCCCTTTCTTTGCATCTTATTTTTGAATTCAAGTTGCTTAATTTTCCCTTGGTTTTTTATGTTAAAGTGTGCCTAAGAAGTTGTGACCATTAAACCCACATGGTTGAGGATTTTTCCACACCATTGTGGTGATCAACTTTGGCCACTTTGTTGTGCCTTTTGTTTTAAGTCTCTTGCTGAAATTTTTGCTCTATTTTTAGGTGTGTTATTTTTTCTTAATCTTTTGTTTTGTCAAATACTAGTCATGTTAGTTTCCTATTTTGTCTCATTTAAATTCCATAGGTTTTAGCCTCTTAAATTTTTTACAAAAAAGCCTTCAAAAACAGTTTGAATTGAGCTCCTAAGAGGTCAACCTCTTGTTGAGTCTCTTAAGTCTTTTATGCTTTTAGTTCAAGCATATTAATCTCTTTGTTGTTCTTAAATATTTGCTCAATTCAATCTTTATATGTTTCTTGTTTTATGTTGAATTATTAGTAGCTTTCCACTTGGTTTACCTTCACTATTGGTGCCTCTTTATTGAATTTTAGCTTGGGTGAATTGTGTTAGTAATTTGAGAAATCAATTTACTTCAAAATCAGCCCTAAATCATTCCTTAAGCACCATTAGTTCAGTGGTATTTGGAACTACTAAGTTGTTTTACCTTTAGTTGCATGCATTGCTTGAAAATTGTGTGACCTTACTTTGTGCTTATTCACTCAAGTGTTATTATTTCAAGAATCCTCATTAAAATTTCAATTCAACAAGCTATTAGGTGCAGCAAAATGATTAGAAAAAGTTAAAAAAAAAAATAGAAAAAGTTCAAGTTAAAAAAAAAAAAAAGAAGATAAAGAACTAAAAAAAAAGACAAATTTGAAGTTGTGTACCTAATAGTAGAAACATTTGATATGAGGAACCAATTGTGATTCAAAAAAAAAAAAATTACTTGAGTAAGCTTTTTAGTTTTTGGTCACTTAAATTTTATTAAGTGTACAACTATTGGTTTCATTTTTTTTGTTTGAATCTTTTTTCATCTCTACTCTTAGAGCTAATCTAGGAAAGTTATTTGTGTGCTACCTTCCTTTGTGAGCCTTATGTTTTCTTGCTTGTCTTTTTTACTTCTTTGAGTTTGTCATTGTTTAATCTATCCACTTGGATTTGTTTGTTGTCTTGTGTTGTATTCGGCCTTAGTAAGGAAAGGTTGGGACAGGTTCCATATATAAAATTTTGGCAAGTCCAAACAAGAGGAAACAAGGGTAGCATTCTTGGGGTGAGTTGATGCAACTCAAAGGGGCTTGATCAAAAGGAGACAAATACCAAAAAGCTTGGAGTGAAGACTTTGTTTTATTTTTTTTATTCTTTGTATTGTGTATACTTAATTTTAGATTGGGAGTTTGAGTGCCCTTAAGGCCCTCCCTTGGTTTGTAATAATTTTGGTTAATTTTAGCGTAGTTCCTCGTTAATTAGGTGAAGAAGGGAGAAGTGGTACACTTCCTTCAACACCTTAGGAGCACGATTAGAGCCCTTTCTCTTTTACATTCTTGCACTTTTATTTTATTTTATGTTATTTTGAAAAAACGTGTAGAGGCTAAGAGTTCCAAAGACTCATCAAGCCACCTTAGGTGAGAAAACAAAAAAAAAAGTTTTTGGCCTACCCTTTAGTTTTTAGCATCCAAGCACCATGACTTCCCACACACATTCTAGTGCACATAGTTGTTCATCAAGTAAGAGTGTCAACCAAAGAAAACCTTCTAAGGGAGACACTCTTGAAAACCTTAACTTAGAATTTAGGGAATGGATGACTAAAGAACAAGAAAGGAGAGAAGAAAAAGAGAGAAAAAAAGAAATAAAAGAAAAGGAAAAACAAAAACAGAAGGAAGAGTTAAAAAAAGAGATGTTGGAAATGAGAAAAGAAAAAAAAGAGCAAGAAGAGAGAAGGCAAAGAGAGTGATGTGAATGCCGAAGACAATGACTTTTCATTTTTTGTAACGTTTTATTAATTTAGGAATTAATGTAACATGCAATTAATCATGTGTGATAATTGCGTGATAATAGAGTATTTAATTTTTCTTTTGGGAGTTACGATTTTGAACAGTCACCTAATTCTATAAATAGGGGCTGAATTGTACTCTAAGGAGAACGATTGAATTAGTTAAATTATATTTGGGTTTTACCCTTTTGTGAGAGATGAATTTCTCTTTAGAACTTATCAAGGAATTTTTCCTTGTGGCGTTCTGCTAGACTTATCAAGGGTAAATCACTACCCTTGTGGCGTCATATGACTTATCTTCCATCATTGAAAGTGGTGTCATTTATCCCTTCGTTAAACCATTTTCATCCTTTCCATTTTCTTGTTTACCCAATTCTCATTGTTTTGTTAACTTATTACCTTCCAACCTAGATAGATTTGCAAAACGAATTCAACCCCTCTGGATTTCTATCAGAGAGAGAAGAGAGGATGAAGAAAGGAGAATAAGGAAAGAACTAGAAAGAAAAAGTGAAAAAGAGGAAGAAGAGAGAAGGAGAGGAGAAGAGACTAAGATCTGGGAGGGAGAGTGATAGAAAAAATAAAGGAATTCTCATAAGATCCCCATCTAGGCATTTTAGCTCTAGTGAAGAAGAATACTATAGAAATCAACATAAGCCTCACTCTCATTCATCATACAATCATCATTCTCCTCAAGAGAACATAAATCATGCTAGGGAACCAAAGGTAGACCTACCCCATTTTCATGGTAGGGAAGATGTTGAGACTTACCTAGATTGGGAAGTCAAAGTGGAACAACTCTTTTGATGCTATGAAATTAGGGAAGAAAGGAAAGTACCTTTGGCCTCCCTTAGTTTTCAAGGTTCTGCTTTGCATTGGTGGGATGGGTTAGTCAAGGATAGGGCCCGTAAACAAATGCTTGACATTCGCTACTGGAATGATTTAAAAACTTGTTTGCGAAGAAGGCACATTCCTTCATATTATGAGAGCGATCTTTTGGATAGGCTCCAAAGGCTTAGGCAACATAACCTAAGTATTGAGGAGTATAGACAAAAGATGGAGCTTCTCATACTAAGGGCCAATATCATTGAGGAACCCAATGCCACCCTTGCTAGGTTTTTGTGTGGATTAAGCTCTGACATTAGAGATAAGGTAGAGCTTCTTTCATACTCAAACCTTGATGAGTTGTTAGAACTTTGTGTAAGAGCTGAGAATCAACTCAAGAGAAAAAGCTTTAAAAAAGATTCTCCCTCTTACTCAAAGAGAGACCAACTTAAGGGAAACTCTTTCAAGGGTTTTCCCAAAGAGGAACCCAAGCATTTTCAAGATACAAAAGCACCTCATGTAGAGAGAAAAACCCCTACTACTAAGCCTACTGAGAGGCAAAGTAGTATCAAATGCTTCAAATGTCTTGGGAGAGGCCACATTGCCTCTCAATGCCCTAACAAGAAAACCATGATCATAAGGGGACAAGACATTTGTAGTGAGAATAGCTCATCTTCCTCCTCTAGTGAGAGTGAGGAAGAAGGGGGACATACTTTTGAACAACAATGTGAGGAAGCTTTTCCTTATGAGGGGGACCTCCTTATGGTTCAAAGGCTTCTTGGAAGCCAACCTCTAGAGCTTAGCCAGTCACAAAGAGAGAACATCTTCCATACAAGATGTAAAGTAAATGACAAAGTATGTTCTCTCCTTGTTGATAGTGGCTCCTGTTGTAACTGTTGTAGCTCTAGGTTGGTTGAAAAGCTAGCCTTGACTACCATGCCCCATCCCAAACCTTACAAATTGCAATGGCTCAATGAGCAAGGGGAGATGGTAGTCAATGAACAAGTTATGGTTCCAATTTCCATAGGATCTTATAATGATGAGATTCTTTGTGACATAGTTCCTATGGAGGCTGGTCATATCCTATTGGGAAGACCATGGCAATTTGACAAAAAAGCTATTCACCATGGTCACTCCAACCAAATAATTCTCACCCATAATGAAAAGCGCTTCAAATTGTATCCTTTGTCACCTTCTCAAGTGGCTGAAGATCAATTTGCGATGAAAAAGAAAAGAGTTGAGGAAAAACAAAAACAAAAAAAAATACAACAAGCTTTACCCTTAAAGCTTGAAAAGGGTAAAGAGAGAGAGCCGGAAGGTGATGCCCCTTCAAAAGGGAATATTAGTAAAAGGAGCCTATTTGCAACTAAACGTGATTTAAAAGAAGCTCCTTTGATTAACAAGCCCTTTTATCTCCTCTTTTGAAAAGAAGCATCAAATCCTTCTCCCATTTTGCATTCTTCTGCTGAGAGCACTACCACAACCCATGCACATGAGCACCTTCCTCAAGGGGTTCAAGATATTTTAAAAGAATTTGATGACATATTCCCTAATGAGGTTCCGAAAGGACTTCCTCCCATTAGGGGTGTAGAACATCAAATTGATTTGGTGCCTGGCGCAAGTCTACATAATAGACCTGCCTATAGGACCAACCCCATGGAGACCCAAGAGATTCAGTCTCAAGTGAATGAGCTGTTGGAGAAGGGTTGGGTTCAAAAGAGCCTAAGCCCTTGTGCTGTGCCAGTCTTGTTGGTGCCCAAGAAGAATGGCCAATGGAGGATGTGTGTTGATTGTCGTTCAATCTGATGAGGACATCAAGCTTGAAGGACTTGGAGGACCTATGACAAGGGCAAGGACAAGAAGAGCTAAGGAAGCTATTCAACAAGTATTGGCAGCCCTTTTGCAAAAAGAGCCAAACATTGAAGAAATAAAGTTTAAAATTGTTAATTGTCTCAGGACTGAAGAGAGCAATGCTTGACCTTAATGGAGGAGAAGTTTGAAATAAATTAAACTCATTTTCTTGGAGTTTACTTAGTTAATGGTGGGCAACCAGAATTGTCTAATTAAAGTTGTAGCCACCTAGGTTATCAATTATAATTAGTATACGTGTTTAATTTACTTTGGCAGTTACACTTTGTTATTAAGTTGCCCATTATTAGTTTTTATTATTTTGTAACTTCAGCTGAATTTAGAAAGCCACTAAACCTACACAAGCTGAGTTTATTAGGCATATAAATTTGGGCAAGACTGAGATGTAAGGAGAATATTTTGGGAAATAAAAAAAAACTAGTTGAGGTTTTCTCTCCTTTGGGTTCTTGACAATCCAAAATCTTTTGAGATTTCTCAAAGGTAATTCACCCCTTTGTGTGTGCAATCTCATAGACATATCTTCCATCCTTGGAAGTGTGGAGTCTATCAATTCCAATTCCATTTTCTGTCTTTTCCATTCATACTCAATTCTGGCCAGCAAACTCTATAACAGGAAAGTGCTACACTATTCAAAAACTCGTTTAATTGTTGAATTTCAAAAACTTTTAATTTCCACTCTGTGTCTAAAAGTTTGATAGTAATTCTATTCAGTTTATTTTTTTGCAATTGTTTGCATTCCATGTTGATTAATTTTGTTAACGCGGCAAGCTAAATTCCTAGGGTCCTTTCAGAATCCTAAGCTGACAGCGGATTCATATCATTTGGTATCAGAGCTCCGGTTTCTAGGAATTGCAAGGCTGCTGTTCTGGGTAATTTCTGTCCTTAATTTTCATCATATCATGATATTACCTTATTGTTATTTCTTTGACTGAACCATTGCAAAAGTTAGGTCCTTAAAACAATTCTGAATTTTTTAAAAAAAAAAAATAGAAGTGAAAGAAAGCAAGCAAAAATGGAGTTAAAAAAAAAAAATTGGGCTGAATGGTTCATGTTACTAGAAAAATTTTAAGCTCATTCTTAAGGTAATATTGTGTTTGAATTGAGGAACAAATACTGCACCTTGTTAGTATACAATTCTGAATTTTGGCTGCACTTCTTGGTTACAAATTGTTCAATTTCCATTCTGTTTTGCTGCACCTGTGTTGCGCATCATTCCCTGAATTTTGCTGCACCTATTGGCTTCATTTTAAGCCAAAATTTCAACCCTTTGTTGGTGTCAAAATTCTGGTTGTTGTCCTATTTGTTTGTGGTCTTCTTTGTGTTTCATTTGAGTCATTTTTGTTAGCTTTTCTTGAGTTATTTGGGCTGCACACAAGTTGGTGTTGTCTTTGAATTTATTCTCTTTTTGGTCTATTAAGAACTTAAGGAGGAATAGAGAGGAAAAAGGCAAGAGAGTTTCATTATAGTAAAAGCCAATATTGTTTAGCGCAAACACTTGAGTGGGTGAGAACATTTTCAAACACCACATACATACTTTTTCTTGTGACATTTGACCTGTTTGTTTATCATGGCGGAAAGAAATAATAACAATGATCTTCAGCTTCAAATTGTTGCACTATCCCAGCATTTAGAGAGATTGATGAAGCAACAACAAGATGAGTTCCATGAGAGGTTGGATCAGTTGGAGAATAGAACCCCACCAGTAGGAGGAGGAGGAGGAGGAAGGCCAAATAGAAATGAAGGAAGAATAGAAGGAGTGAAGTTGAATGTGCCTCCTTTCAAGGGTAGGAGTGATCCTGAGGCATACTTGGAGTGGGAGTTAAAAATTGAGCATGTGTTCTCTTGCAACAATTATAGTGAGGAGCAAAAGGTGAGACTTGCAGCTGCTGAATTTTCAGATTATGCTTTTATTTGGTGGAACAAGTTGCAAAGGGAGAGGATTAGAGATGAAGAGCCTATGGTGGACACTTGGACTGAAATGAAGAGGCTCATGAGGAAGCGGTATGTACCTTCTAGCTTCCATAGAGACTTAAAATTGAAACTTCAAAAATTGTCTCAAGGAAGCAAGGGAGTGGAGGAGTACTATAAGGAGATGGAGGTGCTTATCATCCAAGCAAAAATTGAAGAAGATCCTGAGGTAACTATGGCTCGCTTCCTTAGTGGCTTAAATCATGATATTAGAGATGTTGTTGAGTTGCAGGAATTTGTAGAAATGGAGGATCTGTTGCATAAGGCCATTCAGGTAGAACAATAGTTAAAAAGAAAAAGTGCAACAAGAAGGAGTTCTAACAATTTTAATAATTCCAATTGGAAGGATAGGAGGAAAGAAGGAGCTGCCTTATCTAGTAATACAACACCTTCTAGCCATGGAAAATCCCCTCAAAAGAAAGATGATAATCCACCTAAAAAGACTAGAGAAGTGAAGTGTTTCAAGTGCTTGGGCATGGGTCATTATGCCTATGAGTGTCCCACAAAGAAGATTGTTCTTCTCAAAGATAATGGGGAATACACAAGCCAATCAGAAGCTAGTGGTGGAGAAGAAGAGGAGAGTTGTACATGATTAGGAGACTGTTGGGAAGTCAAGTCAAGGCCGAAGATGCATCTCAAAGGGAGAACATCTTTCACACAAGATGTTTAGTCAATGGTAATGTTTGTTTGGTAATTATTGATGGAGGGAGTTGTACCAATGTGGTGAGTTCAAGATTAGTGTCAAAGATGAACATGGACACTACACCGCATCCTAGACCATATAAACTCCAATGGCTTAGTGAAGGAGAAGAAGTTAAAGTGAAACAGCAAGCAGAGGTTCCTTTCTCCATTGGGAAGTATCAAGATAAGGTTTTATGTGATGTGATTCCCATGGAGGCCAGCCATATCCTTTTAGGGAGGCCGTGGCAGTATGATACCAAAGCCATTCATGATGGTTTCACTAATAAAATTTCCTTTATGTATCAGGATAAAAAGGTGGTTCTTAAGCCTTTGTCTCCTAAAGAGGTATGTGAGGATCAATTAAAAATGAGAGAAAAGTTAGCAAATGAGAGAAAGAGTGAAACACCTGAGAGGAAAAAGAGTGAAACACCTGAAAGAAAAAAGTGAGAAAAGAATAAGAGTGAAACACTTGAGGGCAAGCAGCTGTGTTTAGCAAGAGAAAGGGAGGTAAGGAGGGTGCTTTGCGCAAGACAGCCCCTCTACTTATTGCTTTGTCAAAATCAAATTTTGTATGCTAACCAGTTTGACAAGTTTGAATTGCCTTCTTGTATTGAGTCTCTTTTGCAGGATTTTGAGGATGTGTTTCCAGCAAATGTACCTGATGGCTTGCCACCTGTGAGGGGAATTGAGCATCACATTGATCTCATTCCAGGAGCTTCTTTGCCCAATCGTCCAGCTTATAGGAGCAACCCACAGGAGACCAAAGAGATCGAAAGGCAAGTTACTGAACTCATGAGCAAAGGGTGGGTAAGAGACAGCATGAGTCCATGTGCTGTACCTGTGATTCTAGTACCCAAAAAGGATGGTTCATGGAGGATGTGTTCTGATTGTAGAGCCATAAACAACATGACCATCAAATATAGACATCCAATTCCCAGGTTAGATTATCTTCTTGATGAACTATATAGTGCATGTGTGTTTTCTAAAATTGATCTGAAAAGTGGCTATAATCAGATTAGGATTGGAGAAGGAGATGAATGGAAAACTGCTTTTAAGACTAAATATGGATTGTATGAGTGGCTGGTTATGCCCTTTGGTTTGACAAATGCACCTAGTACTTTCATGAGATTAATGAATCATGTCTTAAGAGAGTTTATTGGAAAATTTGTTGTGGTGTACTTTGATGATATTCTGATCTATAGCACTAGTCTTGAATTGCATGTTGAACATTTGCGGGCTGTTATGAATGTGCTTAGAAAAGAACAATTGTATGCCAATTTGGACAAATGCATTTTTTGTACTGATCATGTAGTATTCCTAGGCTTTGTTGTTAATGCTAAAGGGGTACAGGTTGATGTGGAAAAGGTTAAGGCCATCCAAGAATGGCCTACACCTAAAACCGTGAGTGAGGTGAGGGGATTTCATGGTTTAGCAAGTTTCTACAGGAGATTTGTTAAAGATTTTAGTACTGTGGCTGCACCTCTAAATGAAATTGTTAAAAAAAATGTGGGTTTTAAATGGGGAGAGAAACAAGAAGAGGCCTTTGCTGCCCTTAAGCATAAGCTTGTTAATGCACCTATTCTTGCCATGCCTAATTTTGCAAAATCATTTGAAATTGAATGTGATGCATCAAATGTGGGTATTGGGGCTGTTTTATTGCAAGATGGTCATCCAATTGCTTATTTCAGTGAAAAGTTAAGTGGGGCTGCCCTTAACTATTCTACTTATGATAAGGAATTATATGCGTTGGTGAGGGCTTTAAAAACATGGCAGCATTATCTGTTACCCAAGGAATTTGTCATTCATAGCGACCATGAGTCTTTAAAATATTTAAAGGGTCAAGGTAAGCTTAATAAGAGGCATGCTAAGTGGGTAGAATTTTTAGAACAATTTCCATATGTTATCAAGCATAAAAAGGGAAAAGGGAACGTAGTGGCTGATGCGCTTTCTAGGAGGCATGCATTACTTTCTATGCTTGAGACTAAATTGTTTGGTCTTGAATCTTTGAAAGATATGTATAAACATGATGTGGATTTTGCTGAAATATTTGCTGCATGTGAAAAGCTTTCTGAAAATGGATATTATAGGCATAATGGATTTTTGTTTAAAGCCAATAAATTGTGTGTGCCTAAATGTTCCATTAGAGAGTTGCTTGTAAGTGAATCACATGAGGGGGGTTTGATGGGTCATTTTGGGGTTCAAAAGACTTTGGAAATTTTGCAAGAGCATTTCTTTTGACCTCACATGAAACGATATGTGCATAAGTTTTGTGACCACTGCATTGTGTGTAAAAAGGCCAAATCTAAGGTTAAGCCTCATGGATTGTATATTCCTTTGCCTGTTCCTGAATATCCTTGGACTGACATTTCTATGGACTTTGTTTTGGGGTTGCCTAAAACAAAGAATGGAAAGGATTTTGTGTTTGTTGTTGTTGATAGGTTTTCCAAGATGGCACATTTCATTCCTTGCAAAAAGGTGGATGATGCTAGCCATGTGGCTGATTTATTTTTCAAGGAAATAGTGAGACTTCATGGACTGCCAAGTAGCATTGTGAGTGATAGGGATGCAAAATTCCTTAGTCACTTTTGGAGGACCTTGTGGGGTAAAATTGGTACTAAATTGCTGTTTTCTACTACTTGCCACCCACAAATTGATGGTCAAACTGAGGTAGTCAATAGGACTTTAGGCACATTGCTTAGGACTGTTTTAAAGAAAAATCTTAAGTCTTGGGAAGCATGTTTGCCTCATGTTGAGTTTGCTTATAATAGGGTTATCCATAGCACGACTAATTGTTCTCCGTTTGAAATTGTGTATGGGTTCAATCCTTTGACTCCTCTTGATTTGTTGTCCATGCCTAACATTTCTATGTTTAAGCATAATGAAGCACAAGCTAAAGCTGAGTATGTGAAGAAGCTGCATGAGCAAATGAAGGCTCAAATTGAAAAGAAAAATGAGAGTTATGCAAGGCAAGCTAACAAGGGTAGGAAGAAGGTCGTGTTCCAACCTGGTGATTGGGTTTGGGTACACATGAGAAAGGAAAGGTTCCCTAAACAAATAAAGTCAAAACTCCAACCAAGGGGAGATGGTCCTTTCCAAGTTCTAGAAAAGATCAATGACAATGCCTATAAGATTGATCTTCCAGATGAGTATAATGTTAGTGCTACTTTTAATGTGTCTGATTTAACTCTCTTTGATGCAGATGAAGATGCTATTGATTTGGGGACAAATCCTCTTCAAGAGGGGGGGAGTGATGAGGACATCAAGCTTGAAGGACTTGGAGGACCTATGACAAGGGCAAGGACAAGAAGAGCTAAGGAAGCTATTCAACAAGTATTGGCAGCCCTTTTGCAAAAAGAGCCAAACATTGAAGAAATAAAGTTTAAAATTGTTAATTGTCTCATTGACTGAAGAGAGCAATGCTTGACCTTAATGGAGGAGAAGTTTGAAATAAATTAAACTCATTTTCTTGGAGTTTACTTAGTTAATGGTGGGCAACCAGAATTGTCTAATTAAAGTTGCAGCCACCTAGGTTATAAATTATAATTAGTATACGTGTTTAATTTACTTTGGCAGTTACACTTTGTTATTAAGCTGCCCATTATTAGTTTTTATTATTTTGTAACTTCAGCTGAATTTAGAAAGCCACTAAACCTACACAAGCTGAGTTTATTAGGCATATAAATTTGGGCAAGACTGAGATGTAAGGAGAATATTTTGGGAAATAAAAAAAACTAGTTGAGGTTTTCTCTCCTTTGGGTTCTTGACAATCCAAAATCTTTTGAGATTTATCAAAGGTAATTCACCCCTTTGTGTGTGCAATCTCGTAGACATATCTTCCATCCTTGGAAGTGTGGAGTCTATCAATTCCAATTCCATTTTTTGTCTTTTCCATTCATACTCAATTCTGGCCAGCAAACTCTATAACAGGACAGTGCTACACTATTCAAAAACTCGTTTAACTGTTGAATTTCAAAAACTTTTAATTTCCATTCTGTGTCTAAAAGTTTGATAGTAATTCTATTCAGTTTATTTTTTTGCAATTGTTTGCATTCCATGTTGATTAATTTTGTTAACGCGGCAAGCTAAATTCCTAGGATCCTTTCAGAATCCTAAATTGACAGCGGATTCATATCACAATCAACAACATCACCATCAAATATAGGCACCCAATCCCCCGTCTTGATGACATGTTGGATGAATTGCATGGGGCAAAAATATTTTCAAAAATAGATCTTAGAAGTGGTTACCACCAAATAAGGATCAAAGAGGGTGATGAGTGGAAAACTGCTTTTAAGACTAAATTTGGTCTTTATGAGTGGTTGGTTATGCCTTTTGGGCTAACTAATGCCCCAAGCACATTCATGCGCTTAATGAATCATGTACTAAGGGATTGCCTTGGTAAATTTTGTGTAGTTTACTTTGATGACATTTTAGTTTACTCTAGGAACCTAGATGATCATTTAGGACATCTAAGGCATGTTTTTCTCTTCTTAGGAGTAATCATCTTTTTGGTAACTTAGAAAAATGCACTTTTTGTGCAGATAGTGTAGTTTTCCTAGGTTTTGTAGTTAGCACAAAAGGGGTTCATGTTGACCCTGAAAAGATAAAAGCTATTCAAGAATGGCCCACCCAAAAGAGTGTGACAGAGATCAAAAGCTTTCATGGTCTTCCTGGATTTTATAGGCGCTTTGTGCCTAATTTCTCCACGCTCTTCGCACCAATAAATGATTTGGTGAAAAAGGAAGTTCCTTTCCTTTGGGGTGAGAAACAAGAGAAAGCCTTCCAACTAATTAAGCATAAACTGACCCATGCACCAGTCTTGGCATTACCTGACTTTTCTAAAACATTTGAACTTGAATGTGATGCCTCTGGTGTAGGTGTAGGGGCTGTCTTGTTGCAAGGAGGGCACCCCATTGCGTATTTCAGTGAAAAACTCAATGGTGCCCCTCAACTACCCCACCTATGATAAGGAGTTTTATGCTCTAATTAGGGCCCTTCAAACTTGGGAGCATTACCTTGCTCCCAAGGAGTTTGTCATTCATAGTGACCATGAGTCACTAAAATATTTGAGGGGTCAAGGTAAATTGAACAAACGGCATGCAACGTGGGTGGAATATCTTGAATCCTTCCCTTATGTCATCAAGTACAAGAAAGGAAAACAAAATGTGGTGGCTGATGCTCTTTCTAGGTGTCATGCCCTTTATTCATCCTTGAGTGCAAAAATCTTGGGATTTGATGACATTCGGGCTATGTATCCGTCTGATATGGATTTCAGCCCCATATTTGCTACCTCTGCATCTGCATTTGCATTAAAGGCCCATGATGGGTACTTCATCAGTGAGGGGTATCTTTACAAAGGGAGTAAGCTTTGTATACCCCAAGGATCAATTAGGAACTTACTTACAAAAGAGAGTCATGAAGGTGGGCTCATGGGGCATGTTGGGATTTCAAAAACCCCCATGCTTTTACAAGAGAAATTCTTTTGGCCCCATATGCGTAGAGATGTCCATAGACATTGCTCTAAATGTATAGCTTGCTTGCAAGCAAAGTCTAAAGCAATGCCTCATGGACTATACACACCTTTACCTGCTCCTTCTGCACCTTGGGAGGATATTAGCATGGATTTCATCCTTGGGCTCCCAAGAACCCAACGAGGTGCAGACTCCATATTTGTGGTGGTGGACCGATTTTCAAAAATGGCCCATTTTATTCCCTGCCACAAAGTGGATGATGCGAGCAACATCGCAAGACTTTTCTTTAAAGAGGTTGTCCGATTGCATGGTATACCCTCTTCAATAGTGTCAGATAGGGATGTGAAGTTCCTTAGCCATTTTTGGAAAACTCTTTGGGCTAAGCTGGGAACTAAACTTCTTTTTTCCACTACCTGTCACCCTCAAACTGATGGGCAAACAGAAGTGGTGAATAGATCTTTATCCACTATACTGAGGGCTCTCCTTAAAGGCAACCATAAGTCTTGGGATGAGTACCTTCCCCACATTGAATTTGCTTATAACCGGGTGGTTCATAGAAATACCAAGCATTCTCCTTTTGAGGTGGTCTATGGCTTTAATCCTCGTACTCCTCTAGATCTTTTACCTTTTCCTCTTTCTGTTACTGTGCATAAAGAAGGAGAGGCAAAAGCCATTTTTGTAAAACAATTACATGAGAGGGTTAAAGTTAACATAGAGCGCCAATCCTTGAGAGATGCTACTTTCGCCAATAGGGGGAGGAAAGAAGTCATCTTTGAAAAGGGCGACTGGGTATGGCTTCACTTGAGAAAGGATAGATTTCCTTCTCAAAGGAAGTCCAAACTAATGCCTATGTTTTAGATCTGCCTGAGGATTATGGTGTAAGCACCAGTTTTAATGTTTCTGATTTGTCTCCATTTGTAGGTGCTGAAAATGACGAAGACCCCATGGATTTGAGGTCAAATCCTCTTCAAGGGGGAGGAGATGATGTGACCATGCCTAGCCAAGGACCTATCACTAGGGCCATGGCTAGAAGGATTGAAGAAGACCTAGCCCTTGTAGACAAAGGAAGACTTCACCTCCTATGGAGAGTGAAGATATTAGGCTAGGGACTTTAGTTAATAAAATGTAATTTTCCTTTATTTTAATTTTGAGGAGCATTAAGAATTTAATTTGGGACATGTATTTAGTCCATTTTTTATTTTTAGGAGGTGTTTTAGGAATTTAGAGGGTGGATTTAGCTTTTTGGGTCTTTATGAAGGAAATAAGGGGTAGCCTTGATATCTACACCCCTCTTTTCTACATAAACCCCCTAAGCTAATAAGAAGGAATCTTGGCCCTTGGTTTGAGAAACTTGGGCACCAAGTTTGATGATCTAAGGAGGGAATTGTTTCTCAATTCTCCTCCCTTAGATCTCTCCTTTTAATCCTAGCCCTTCTTTTTTAGGTTATCTTGTTCAAGAGGTTAGCTACCTCTATAAATAAGAGCTCCTCCCTCACTTGTATTTTTTGACACTTGAATTTAATCCTAGAGACCATATTGGTTAAGGTTCTTACCTTTGAGTGTCCCCCTTTCTCCCTTGTGAGAGCTTCTAAGAGTTATCAAGGGACCCCTCCCTTGTGGCCTCTCCCCTTTGGCTTATCAAACATAGTATTTGTGGCACCTCACCCCATTCCTTTCCTATCCATAAATCCATTTCCCTTCCAAGTGACCTTAGAAAGGATCCTTTGGGCACCTGATCATCAAAGATCACATCAGGAGGAAGAAGAAGCAATGGAAGGAAAGGGGATGAAGAAGAAGTGGAACAAGGAGGAGAAGAAGAAGGGGAGGAAGAAGAAGTAGTATAGGCAGAAGAAGGGCAAAAAGGAGAAGAGAGGGAAGAAGAAGAACAAGTGGATGTAGTAGAAGTGGAAGAAGGTGAACAAGAGGAAGAAGAAGAAGTAGTTGAAGGAGTGGGGATGATGGAGAAGAAGTGGAAGAAGAAGAACAAGAGGTAGAAATGCAAGTGGAAGCAGAAGAAGGAGAAAAAGAGGGATATGACGAAGGAAAGGAAGAAGAAGAAGGAGATGAAGAGCAAGAAAAGGAAGGAAAGGAGAGGATGAAGAAGAAGTGGAAGAAAGAGAACAAGAGGAGGCAGGAGAAGTGCAAGAAAGATAAGAAGAGGAAGACGAAGGAGAGTAACTAGAAGAAATGGAAGAAGGAGAAGAAAAGGAAGAAGAAGAAAATGTGGAAAGTGAAGAGGTTGAAGAAGGTGAACAAGAGGAGGAAGAAGAAGTAGTGTTAAGAGGTGAGATGAAGAAGACGAATTGGAACAAGGAGAAAAGGAGGAAAACGAAGGGAAGGGAAGAAGAAGCAGAAGAAGTGGAATTTGGAGGATAAGAGGAAGAAGACGAAGAAGTGTAAGCATAAGATTTGGGGGAAGGAGAGGAAGAGGAAGAGCAACAATTGGAAGTAACAGAAGTGGGGGATGGAGAAAAAAGGAAGGAAGACGGAAAGGAAAGAAGAACTTGTGGAAGGAGAAGAAATGGAATAAGAAGAAGTGTAATGAGAAGAAGCGAAGAAGGAGACGAAAATGAAGAAGAACAACAAGTAGAAGTAGAAGAAGTGGTAGAAGTAGTGGAATGAAAGGAGATGAAGAAGAAGAAGTGGAAGAAGGAGAACGGGAGGAGGGAGAAGAGGTGGCAGAAGGAGAAGAAGAGGAAGTGGAAGAACGAGAAGAAAAGGAAGAAGTGCAAGTGGAAGAAGGAGAACAACAGGAAGAAGAAGAACAAGTGGAAGAATGAGAAAAAGAGGAGGAAGAAGAAGCAATGGAAGGAAAGGGGATGAAGAAGAAGTGGAACAAGGAGGAGAAGAAGAAGGGGAGGAAGAAGAAGTAGTGTAGGCAGAAGAAGCGCAAGAAGGAGAAGAGAGGGAAGAAGAAGAACAAGTGGATGTAGTAGAAATGGAAGAAGGTGAACAAGAGGAACAAGAAGAAGTAGTTGAAGGAGTGGGGATGATGGAGAAGAAGTGGAAGAAGGAGAACAAGAGGTAGAAATGCAAGTGGAAGCAGAAGAAGGAGAAAAAGAGGGATATGATGCAGGAAAGGAAGAAGAAGAAGGAGATCAAGAGGAAGAAAAGAAAAGAAAGGAGAGGATGAAGAAGAAGTGGAACAAAGGGAACAAGAGGAGGCAGGAGAAGTGGAAGAAAGATAAGAAGAGGAAGAAGAAGGAGAGTAACTAGAAGAAGTGGAAGAAGGAGAAGAAAAGGAAGAAGAAGAAGATGTGGAAAGTGAAGAAGGTGTACAAGAGTAGGAAGAAGAAGTAGTGGAAGGAGGTGCGACGAAGAAGAAGAGTTGGAACAAGGAGAAAAGGAGGAAAAGGAAGAAGGAGGGGTAGGGAAGGGAAAAAGAAGTAGAAGAAGTGGAATCTGGAGGAGAAGAGGAAGAAGAAGAAGAAGTGTAAGCATAAGATTTGGGGGAAGGAGAAGAAGAGGAAGAGCAACAATGGGAAGCAACAGAAGTGGGGGATAGATAAAAAGAGGAAGAAGAGGAAGTGTAAGCAGAAGAAGCGGAAGAAGGAGACGAAAATGAAGAAGAACAACAAGTTGAAGTAGAAGAAGTGGTAGAAGGAGAGAATAAGAGGAATAGGATGAAGAAGAACAACTGGAAGAAGGAGAACGGGAGAAGGGAGAAGAGGTGGCAGAATGAGAAGAAGAGGAAGAAGAAGAAGTGGAAGAACGAGAAGAAAAGGAAGAAGTGCAAGTGGAAGAAGGAGAACAATAGGAAGAACAAGAAGCAGTGGAAGAATGAGAAAAAGAGGAGGAAGAAGAAGCAATGGAAGGAAAGGGGATGAAGAAGAAGTGGAACGATGAGGAGAAGAAGAAGGGGAGGAAGAAGAAGTAGTGTAGGCAGAAGAAGGGCAACACGGAGAAGAGAGGGAAGAAGAAGAACAAGTGGATGTAGTAGAGGTGGAAGAAGGTGAACAAGAGGAAGAAGAAGAAGTAGTTGAAGGAGTGGGGATGATGGAGAAGAAGTGGCAGAAGGAGAACAAGAGGTAAAAATGCAAGTTGACGCAGAAGAAGGAGAAAAAGAGGGATATGACGAAGCAAAGGAAGAAGAACAAGGAGATGAAGAGGAAGAAAAGAATGGAAAGGAGATGATGAAGAAGAAGTGGAAGAAAGATAAGAAGAGGAAGAAGAAGGAGAGTAACTAGTAAAAGTGGAAGAAGGAGAAGAAAAGGAAGAAGAAGAAGATGTGGAAAGTGAAGAAGTTGAGGAACGTGAACAAGAGTAGGAAGAAGAAGTAGTGGAACGAGGTGAGATGAAGAAGAAGAATTGGAACAAGGAGAAAAGGAGGAAAATGAAGAAGGAGGGGAAGGGAAGGGAAGAAGAAGCAGAAGAAGTGGAATCTGGGGGAGAAGTCGAAGAAGAGGAAGAGTAACAATGGGAAGCAACAGAAGTGGGGGATGGAGAAAAACAGGAAGGCGAAGGCAGAAAGGAAAGAAGAACAAGTTGTGGAAGGAGAAGAAATGGAAGAAGAGGATGAAGAAGAAGTGTAAGCAGAAGAAGCGGAAGAGGGAGACGAAAATGAAGAAGAACAACAAGTAGAAGTAGAAGAAGTTGTAGAAGAAGAGAATAAGAGGAATAGGAGGAAGTAGTGGAATGAAAGGAGATGAAGAAGAAGAACTGGAAGAAGGAGAACGGGAGAAGGGAGAAGAGGTGGCAGAATGAGAAGAAGAGGAAGAAGAAGAAGTGGAAGAACGAGAAGAAAAGGAAGAAGTGCAAGTGGAAGAAGGAGAACAATAGGAAGAAGAAGAAGCAGTGGAAGAATGAGAAAAAGAGGAGGAAGAAGAAGCAATGGAAGGAAAGGGGATGAAGAAGAAGTGGAACAAGGAGGAGAAGAAGAAGGGGAGGAAGAAGAAGTATTGTAGGCAGAAGAAGGGCAAAAAGGAGAAGAGAGGGAAGAAGAAGAACAAGTGGATATAGTAGAAGTGGAAGAAGGTGAGGAAGAAGAAGAAGTAGTTGAAGGAGTGGGGATGATGGAGAAGAAGTGGAAGAAGGAGAACAAGAGGTAGAAATGCAAGTGGAAAAAGAAGAAGGAGAAAAAGAGGGATATGATGAAGGAAAGGAAGAAGAAGAAGGAGATGAAGAGGAAGAAAAGAAAGCAAAGGAAAGGATGAAGAAGAAGTGGAAGAAAGAGAACAAGACGAGGCAGGAGAAGTGGAAGAAAGATAAGAAGAGGAAGAAGAAGGAGAGTAACTAGAAGAAGTGGAAGAAGGAGAAGAAAAGGAAGAAGAAGAAAATGTGGAAAGTGAAGAGGTTGAAGAAGGTGAACAAGAGGAGGAAGAAGAAGTAGTGGAAAGAGGTCAGATGAAGAAGACGAATTGGAACAAGGAGAAAAGGAGGAAAACTGATGAGGACATCAAGCTTGAAGTACTTGGAGGACCTATGACAAGGGCAAGGACAAGAAGAGCTAGGGAAGCTATTCAACAAGTATTGGCAGCCCTTTTGCAGAAAGAGCCAAACATTGAAGAAATAAAGTTTAAAATTGTTAATTGTCTCAGGACTGAAGAGAGCAATACTTGACCTTAATGGAAGAGAAGTTTGAAATAAATTAAACTCATTTTCTTGGAGTTTACTTAGTTAATGGTGGGCAACCAGAATTGTCTAATTAAAGTTGCAGCCACCTAGGTTATAAATTATAATTAGTATACGTGTTTAATTTACTTTGGCAGTTACACTTTGTTATTAAGCTGCCCATTATTAGTTTTTATTATTTTGTAACTTTAGCTGAATTTAGAAAGCCACTAAACCTACACAAGCTGAGTTTATTAGGCATATAAATTTGGGCAAGACTGAGATGTAAGGCAGAATATTTTGGAAATAAAAAACTAGTTGAGTGTTCTCTCCTTTGGGTTCTTGACAATCCAAAATCTTTTGAGATTTATCAAAGGTAATTCACCCCTTTGTGTGTGCAATCTCGTAGGCATATCTTCCATCCTTGGAAGTGTGGAGTCTATAAATTCCAATTCCATTTTCTGTCTTTTCCATTCATACTCAATTCTGGCCAGCAAACTCTATAACAGGAAAGTGCTACACTATTCAAAAACTCGTTTAATTGTTGAATTTCAAAAACTTTTAATTTCCATTATGTGTCTAAAAGTTTGATAGTAATTATATTCAGTTTATTTTTTTGCAATTGTTTGCATTCCATGTTGATTAATTTTGTTAACGCGGCAAGCTAAATTCCTAGGGTCCTTTCAGAATCCTAAACTGACAGCGGATTCATATCAAAAATGAAGAAGAAGGGAAGAAGAAGCAGAAGAAGTGGAATTTGGAGGAGAAGAGGAAGAAGACGAAGAAGTGTAAGCATAAAATTTGAGGGAAGGAAAGGAAGAGGAAGAGCAACAATGGGAAGCAACAGAAGTGGGGGACAGAGAAAAAAGGAAGGAAGACGGAAAGGAAAGAAGAACTTGTGGAAGGAGAAGAAATGGAAGAAGAAGAAGTGTAATCAGAAGAAGCGAAGAAGGAGACGAAAATGAAGAAGAACAACAAGTAGAAGTGAAAGGAGATGAAGAAGAAGAAGTGGAAGAAGGAGACCGGGAGGAGGGAGAAGAGGTGGTAGAAGGAGAAGAAGAGGAAGTAGAAGAAGTGGAAGAACGAGAAGAAAAGGAAGAAGTGCAAGTGGAAGAAGGAGAACAATAAGAAGAAGAAGAAGAAGTGGAAGAATCAGAAATAGAGGAGGAAGAAGAAGCAATGGAAGGAAAGGGGATGAAGAAGAAGTGGAACAAGGAGGAGAAGAAGAAGGGGAGGAAGAACATGTAGTGTACGCACAAGAAGGGCAAGAAGGCGAAAAAAGGGAAGAAGAAGAACAAGTGGATGTAGTAGAAGTTGAATAAGGTGAATAAGAGGACGAAGAAGAAGTAGTTGAAGGAGTGGGGATGATAGAGAAGAAGTGGAAGAAGGAGAACAAGAGGTAGAAATGCACGTGGAAGCAGAAGAAGGAGAAAAAAAGGGATATGACGAAGGAAAGGAAGAAGAAGAAGGAGATGAAGAGGAAGAAAAGGAAGGAAAGGAGAGGATGAAGAAGAAGTGGAAGAAAGAGAACAAGAGGAGGCAGGAGAAGTGGAAGAAAGATAAGAAGAGGAAGAAAAAAGAGAGTAACTAGAAGAAGTGGAAGAAGGAGAAGAAAAGGAAGAAGAAGAAAATGTGGAAAGTGAAGAGGTTGAAGAAGGTGAACAAGAGGAGGAAGAAGAAGTAGTGGAAAGAGGTGAGATGAAGAAGACGAATTGGAACAAGGAGAAAAGAGGAAAAGGAAGAAGAAGGGGAAGGGATGGGAAGCGAAGAAGAAGCAGAAGAAGTGGAATTTGTAGGAGAAGAGGGAGAAGAAGAAGAAGTGTAAGCATAGGATTTGGGGGAAGGAGAGGAACAGGAAGAGCAACAATGGGAAGCAACAGAAGTGGGGGATGGAGAAAAGAGGAAGGAAGACAGAAAGGAAAGAAGAAGTTGTGGAAGGAGAAGAAATGGAAGAAGAAGAAGTGTAAGCAGAAGAAGCGGAAGAAGGAGATGAAAATGAAGAAGAACAACAAGTAGAAGTAGAAGAAGTGATAGAAGTAGTGGAATGAAAGAAGAGGATGAAGAAGAAGTGGAAGAAGGAGAACGGGAGGAGGGAGAAGAGGTGGCAGAAGGAGAAAAAGAGGATGAAGAAGAAGTGGAAGAAGGAGAAGAAAAGGAAGAAGTGCAAGTGGAAGAAGGAGAACAATAGGAAGAAGATGAAGAAATGGAAGAATGAGAAAAAGAGGAGGAAGAAGAAGCAATGGAAGGAAAGGGGATGAAGAAGAAGTGGAACAAGGAGGAGAAGAAGAAGGGGAGGAAGAAGAAGTAGTGTAGCCAGAAGAAGGGCAAGAAGGACAACAGAGGGAAGAAGAACAACACGTGGATGTAGTAGAAGTGGAAGAAGGTGAACAAGAGGAAGAAGAAGAAGTAGTTGAAGGAGTGGGGATGATGGAGAAGAAGTAGAGTAACTAGAAGAAGTGGAAGAAGGTGAATAAGAGGAAGAAGAAGAAGTAGTTGAAGGAGTGGGGATGATGGAGAAGAAGTGGAAGAAGGAGAACAAGAGGTAGAAATGCACGTGGAAGCAGAAGAAGGCGAAAAAGAGGGATATGACGAAGGAAAGGAAGAAGAAGAAGGAGATGAAGAGGAAGAAAAGGAAGGAAAGGAGAGGATGAAGAAGAAGTGGAAAAAAGAGAACAAGAGGAGGCAGGAGAAGTGGAAGAAAGATAAGAAGAGGAAGAAGAAGTAGAGTAACTAGAAGAAGTGGAAGCAGGAGAAGAAAAGGAAGAAGAACAAGATGTGGAAAGTGAAGAAGTTGAAGAAGGTGAACAAGACGAGGAAGAAGAAGTAGTGGAAGGAGGTGAGATGAAGAAGAAGAATTGGAACGAGGAGAAAAGGAGGAAAAGGAAGAAGGCGGGGAAGGGAAGGGAGGAAGAAGCAGAAGAAGTGGAATCTGGAGGAGAAGAGGAAGAAGAAGAAGAAGTGTAAGCATAAGATTTGGCGGAAGGAGAAGAACAGGAAGACCAACAATTGGAAGCAACAGAAGTGTGGGGATGGAAAAAAAGAGGAGGGAGAAGACAGAAAGGAAAGAAGAAGAAGTTGTGGAAGGAAAAGAAATGGAAGAAGAGGAACAAGAAGACGTGTAAGCAGAAGAACAGGAAGAAGGAGACGAAAATGAAGAAGAACAACAAGTAGAAGTAGAAGAAGTGGTAGAAGTAGTGGAATGAAAGGAGATGAAGAAGAAGAAGTGCAAGAAGGAGAACGGGTGGAGGGAGAAGAGGTGGCAGAAGGAGAAGAAGAGTAAGAAGAAGAAGTGGAAGAAGGAGAAGAAAAGGAAGAAGTGCAAGTGGAAGAAGGAGAATAATAGGAAGAAGAAAAACTAGAAGAATGAGAAAAAGAGTAGGAAGAAGAAGCAATGGAAGGAAAGGGGATGAAGAAGAAGTGGAATAAGGAGGAGAAGAAGAAGGGGAGGAAGAAAAAGTAGTGTAGGCAGAAGAAGGGCAAGAAGGAGAAGAGAGGGAAGAAGAAGAACAAGTGGATGTAGTAGAAGTGGAAGAAGGTGAACAAGAGGAAGAAGAAGAAGTAGTTGAAGGAGTGGGGATGATGGAGAAGAAGTGGAAGAAGGAGAACAACAGGTAGAAATGCAAGTGGAAGCAGAAGAAGGAGAAAAAGAGGGATATAACAAAGGAATGGAAGAAGAAGAAGGAGATGAAGAGGATCAAAAGAAAGGAAAGGAGAGGATGAAGAAGATGTGGAAGAAAGAGAACAAGAGGAGGCAGGAGAAGTGGAAGAAAGATAAGAAGAGGAAGAAGAAGGAGAGTAACTAGAAGAAGTGGAAGAAGGAGAACAAAAAGAAGAAGAAGAAGAAGTGGAAAGTGAAGAAGGTGAACAAGATGAGGAA
Source organism: Psophocarpus tetragonolobus (assembly GCA_037954015.1). NCBI lineage: Eukaryota > Viridiplantae > Streptophyta > Magnoliopsida > Fabales > Fabaceae > Psophocarpus > Psophocarpus tetragonolobus. The sequence continues at coordinate 45,712,634 of CM075693.1, read as the reverse complement.
GAAGAAGTAATGGAAGGAGGTGAGATGAAGAAGAAGAATTGGAATAAGGAGAAAGGGAGGAAAAGGAAGAAGGAGGGGAAGTGAAGGGAAGAAGAAGCAGAAGAAGTGGAAGCTATAGTAGAAGAGGAAGAAGAAGAAGAAGTGTAAGCATAAGATTTGGGGGAAGGACAAGAAGAGGAAGAGCAACAATGGGAAGCAACAGAAGTGGGGGATGGAGAAAAAGAGGAAGGAGAAGACGGAAAGGAAAGAAGAAGAAGTTGTGGAAGGAGAAGAAATGGAAGAAGAGGAACCAGAAGAAGTGTAACCAGAAGAAGCGATAGAAGGAGACGAAAATGAAGAAGAACAACAAGTAGAAGTAGAAGAAGTGGTAGAAGTAGTGGAATGAAAGGAGATGAAGAAGACGAAGCGGAAGAAGGAGAACGGGAGGAGGGAGAAGAGGTGGCAGAAGGAGAAGAAGAAGTGGAATAACGAGAAGAAAAAGAAGTGCAAGTTGGAGAAGGAGAACAATAGGAAGAAGAAGAAGAAGTGGAAGAATGAGAAAAAGAAGAGGAAGAAGAAGCATTGGAAGGAAAGGGGATGAAGAAGAAGTGGAACAAGGAGGAGAAGAAGAAGGGGGGGAAGAAGAAGTAGTGTAGGCAGAAGAAGGGCAAGAAGGAGAAGAGAGGGAAGAAGAAGAACAAGTGGATATAGTAGAAGTGGAAGAAGGTGAACAAGAGGAAGAAGAAGAAGTAGTTGAAGGAGTGGGGATGATGGAGAAGAAGGGGAAGAAGGAGAACAAGACGTAGAAATGCAAGTGGAAGCATAAGAAGGAGAAAAAGAGTGATATGACGAAGGAAAGGAAGAAGAAGAAGGAGATGAAGAGGAAGAAAAGAAAGGAAAGGAGAGGATGAAAAAGAAGTGGATGAAAGAGAACAAGAGGAGGCAGGAGAAGTGGAAGAAAGATAAGAAGAGGAAGAAGAAGGAGAGTAACTAAAAGAAGTGGAAGAATGAGAAGAAAAGGAAGAAGAAGAAGATGTGGAAAGTGAAGAAGTTGAAGAAGATGAACAAGAGGAGGAAGAAGAAGTAGTGGAAGGAGGCGAGATGAAGAAGAAGAATTGGAACAAGGAGAAAAGGAGGAAAAGGAAGAAGGAGGGGAAGGGAAGGGAAGAAGTAGCAGAAGAAGTGGAATTTGGAGGAGAAGAGGAAGAAGAAGAAAAAGTGTAAGCATAAGATTTGGGGGAAGGAGAAAAAGAGGAAGAGCAACAATGGGAAGCAACAGAAGTGGGGGATGGAGAAAAAGAGAAAAGAGAAGACGGAAACGAAAGAAGAAGAAGTTGTGGAAGGAGAAGAAATGAAAGAAGAGGAAGAAGAAGAAGTGTAAGCAGAAGAAGTGGAAGAAGGAGACGAAAATGAAGAAGAACAACAAGTAGAAGTAGAAGAAGTGGTAGAAGGAGAGAATAAGAGGAATAGTAGTGGAATGAAAGGACATGAAGAAGAAGACGTGGAAGAAGGAGAACAGGAGTAGGTAGAAGAGGTGGCAGAAGGAGAAGAAGAGGAACTAGAAGAAGTGTAGAACGAGAAGAAAAGGAAGAAGCGCAAATGGAAGAAGGAGAACAATAGGAAGAAGAAGAAGTGGAAGAATGAGAAAAAGAGGAGGAAGAAGAAGCGATGGGAGGAAAGGGGATGAAGAAGAAGTGGAACAAGGAGCAGAAGAAGAAGGGGAGGAAGAAGAAGTAGTGTAGATAGAAGAAGGGCAAGAGGAGAAGAGAGGGAAGAAGAAGAACAAGTGGATTTAGTAGAAGTGGAAAAAGGTTCACAAGAGGAAGAAGAAGTAGTTGATGGAGTGGGGATGATGGATAAAAAGTGGAAGAAGGAGAACAAGAGGTAGAAATGCAAGTGGAAGTAGAAGAAGGAGAAAAAGAGGGATATGACGAAGGAAAGGAAGAAGAAGAAGGAGATGAAGAGGAAGAAAAGAAAGGAAAGGAGAGGATGAAGAAGAAATGGAAGAAAGAGAACAAGAGGAGGCAGGAGAAGTGGAAGAAAGATAAGAAGAGGAAGAAGACGAACATGTGCAAAGTGAAGAAGTTGAAGAAGGTGAACAAGAGGAGGAAGAAGAAGCAGTGGAAGGAGGTGAGATGAAGAAGAAGAATTGGAACAAGGAGTAAAGGAGGAAAAGGAAGAAGGAGGGGAAGGGAAGGGAAGAAGAAGCAGAAGAAGTGGAATCTGGAGGAGAAGAGGAAGAAGAAGAAGTGTATGCGTAAGATTTGGGGGAAGGAGGAGAAGAGGAAGGGCAACAATGGGAAGCAACAGAAGTGGAGGATAGAGAAAAAGAAGAAGGAGAAGATGAAAAGGAAAGAAGAAGTTGTGGAAGGAGAAGAATTGTAAGCAAAAGAAGCGGAAGTAGGAGACAAAAATGAAGAAGAACAATAAGTAGAATTAGAAGAAGTGGTAGAAGGAGAGAATAAGAGGAATAAGAGGAAGTAGTGGAATGAAAGGAGATGAAGAAGAAGAAGTGGAAGAAGGAGAACGGGAGAAGGAAGAAGAGGTGGCAGAAGGAGAAGAAGAGGAAGAAGAAGAAGAGGAAGAAGAAGAAGTGGAAGAACGAGAAGAATAGGAAGAACTGCAAGTGGAAGAAGGAGAAATATAGTAAGAAGAAGAAGTGGAAGAATGAGAAAAAGAGGAGGAAGAAGAAGCAATGAAAGGAAAGGGGATTAAGAAGAAGTGGAACAAGGAGGAGAAGCAGAAGGGGAGGAGGAAGAAGTAATGTAGGCAGAAGAAGGGCAAGAAGGAGAAGAGAGGGAAGAAGATGAACAAGTTGATGTAGTAGAAGTCGATGAAGGTGAACAAGAGGAAGAAGAAGAAGTAGTTGAAGGAGTGGGGATGATGGAGAAGAAGTGGAAGAAGGAGAACAAGAGGTAGAAATGCAAGTGGAAGCAGAAGAAGGAGAAAAAGAGGGATATGACGAAGGAAAGGAAGAAGAAGAAGGAGATGAAGAGGAAGAAAGAAAGGAAAGGAGAGGATGAAGAAGAAGTAGAAGAAAGAGAACAAGAGGAGGCAGGAGAACTGGAAGAAGGAGAAGACAAGGAAGAAGAAGAAGATGTTGAAAGTGAAGAAGGTTAACAAGAGGAGGAAGAAGAAGTAGTGTAAGCGGAAGAAGAGGAAGAAGGAAGAAGCAGAAGAAGAAGTGGAAGAATGAGCAGAAAAGGAAGAAGTGCAAGTGGAAGAGGGAGAACAATAGGAAGAAGAAGAAGAAGTGGAAGAATGGGAAAAAGAGGAAGAAGAAGAAGCAATGGAAGGAAAGGGGATGAGGAAGAAGTGGAACAAGGAGGAGAAGAAGAAGGGGAGGAAGAAGAAGTAGTATAGGCAGGAGACGGGCAAGAAGGAGAAGAGAGGGAAGAAGAAGAACAAGTGGATGTAGTAGAAGTGGAAGAAGGTGAACAAGAGGAAGAAGAAGAGGTAGTTGAAGGAGTGGCGATGATGGAGAAGAAGTGGAAGAAGGAGAACAAGAGGTAGAAATGCAAGTGAAACAGAAGAAGGAGAAAAAGAGGGATATGACGAAGGAAAGGAAGAAGAAGAAGGAGATGAAGAGGAAGAAAAGAAAGGAAAGGAGAGGATGAAGAAGAAATGGAAGAAAGAGAACAAGAGGAGGCAGGAGAAGTGGAAGAAAGATAAGAAGAGGTAGAAGAAGGAGAGTAACTAGAAGAAGTGGAAGAAGGAGAAGAAAAGGAAGAAGAAGAAGATGTGGAAAGTGAGGAAGTTGAAGAAGGTGAATAAGAGGTGGAAGAAGAAGTAGTTGAAGGAGGTGAGATGAAGAAGAAGAATTGGAACAAGGAGTAAAGGAGGAAAAGTAAGAAGGAGGGGAAGGAAGGGAATAAGAAGCAGAAGAAGTGGAATCTGGAGGTGAAGAGGAAGAAGAAGAAGAAGTGTATGCGTAAGATTTGGGGGAAGGAGGAGAAGAGGAAGAGCAACAATGGCAAGCAACAGAAGTGGGGGATAAAGAAAAAGACGAAGGAGAAGACGGAAAGGAAAGAAGAAGAAGTTGTGGAAGGAGAAGAATTGTAAGCAGAAGTAGCGGAAGAAGGAGACAAAAATGAAGAAGAACAAGAAGTAGAATTAGAAGAACTGGTTGAAGGAGAGAATAAGAGGAATAAGAGGAAGTACTGGAATGAAAGGAGATGAAGAAGAAGAAGTGGAAGAAGGAGAACGGGAGGAGGAAGAAGAGGTGGCAGAAGGAGAAAAAGAGGAAGAAGAAGAAGTGGAAGAACGAGAAGAAAAGGCAGAAGTGCAAGTGGAAGAAGGAGAACAATAGGAAGAATAAGAACTGGAAGAATGAGAAAAAGAGGAGGAAGAAGAAGCAATGGAAGGAAAAGGGATGAAGAAGAAGTGGAACAAGGAGGAGAAGAAGAAGGGGAGGAAGAAGAAGTAGTGTAGGCAGAATAAGGGCAAAAAGGAGAAGAGAGGGAAGAAGAAGAACAGGTGGATGTAGTAGAAGATGAAGAAGGTGAACAAGAGGATAAAGAAGAAGTAGTTGAAGGAGTGGGGATGATGGAGAAGAAGTAGAAGAAGGAGAACAAGAGGTAGAAATGCAAGTGGAAGCAGAAGAAGGAGAAAAAGAGGGATATAACGAAGGAAAGGAAGAAGAAGAAGGAGATGAAGAGGAAGAAAAGAAAGGAAAGGAGAGGATGAAGAAGAAGTAGAAGAAAGAGAACAAGAGGAGGCAGGAGAACTGGAAGAAGGAGAAGAAAAGGAAGAAGAAGAAGATGCAAGAAGGTGAACAAGAGGAGGAAGAAAAAGTAGTGTAAGCGGAAGAAAAGGAAGAAGGAAGAAGCAGAAGAAGAAGTGGAAGAATGAGAAGAAAAGGAAGACGTGCAAGTGGAAGAGGGAGAACAATAGGAAGAAGAAGAAGAAGTGGAAGAATGAGAAAATGAGGAGGAAGAAGAAGCAATGGAAGGAAAGGGGATGAAGAAAAAGTGGAAGAAAGAGAAGACGAGCAGGCAGGAGAAGTGGAAGAAAGATAAGAAGACAAAGAAGAAGGAGAGTAACTAGAAGAAGTGGAAGAAGGAGAAGAAAAGGAAGAAGAAGAAGATGTGGAAAGTGAAGAAGTTGAAGATGGTGAACAAGAGGAGGAAGAAGAAGTAGTGGAAGGAGGTGAGATGAAGAAGAAGAATTGGAACAAGGAGAAAAGGAGGAAAAGGAAGAAGGAGGGGAAGGGTAGCGAACAAGAAGCAGAAGAAGTGGAATCTGGAGGAGAAGACGAAGAAGAAGAAGAAGTGTAAGCATAAGATTTGGGGTAAAGAGAAGAAGAGGAAGAGCAACAATGGGAAGCAACAGAAGTGGGGGATGGAGAAAAAGAGGAAGGAGAAGACGGAAAGGAAAGAAGAAGAAGTTGTGGAAGGAGAAGAAATGGAAGAAGAGGAAGAAGAAGAAGGGTAAGCAGAAGAAGCGGAAGAAGGAGACGAAAATGAAGTAGAAGAAAAAATAAAAGTAGAAGAAGTGGTAGAAGGAGAGAATAAGAGGAATATGAGGAAGTAGTGGAATGAAAGGAGATGAAGAAGAAGAAGTGAAAGAAAGAGAACAAGAGGAGGCAGGAGAAGTGGAAGAAAGATAAGAAGAAGGAGAGTAACTAGAAGAAGTGGAAGAAAGAGCAGAAAAGGAAGAAGAAGAAGATGCGGAAAGTGAAGAAGTTGAAGAGGGTGAACAAGAGGAGGAATAAGAAGTAGTGGAAGGAGCTGAGATGAAGAAGATGAATTGGAACAAGGAGAAAAGGAGGAAAAGGAAGAAGGAGGGGAAGGGAAGGGAAGAAGAAGCAGAAGAAGTGGAATCTGGAGGAGAAGAGGAAGAAGAAGAAGTAGTGTAAGCATAGGATTTGGGGGAAGGACAAAAAGAGGAAGAGCAACAATGGGAAGCAAAAGAAATGGGGGATGGAAAAAAAGAGGAGGAGAAGACGGAAAGGAAAGAAGAAGAAGTTGTGGAAGGAGAAGAAATGGAAGAAGAGGAAGAAGAACAAGTGTAAGCAGAAGAAGCGGAAGAAGGAGACGAAAATGAAGAAAAACAACAAGTAGAAGTAGAAGAAGTGGTAGAAGGAGTGGAATGAAAGGAGATGAAGAAGAAGAAGTGGAAGAAGGAGAACGGGAGGAGGGAGAAGAGGTGGCAGAAGGAGAAGAAGAGGAAGAAGAAGAAGTGGAAGAAGGAGAAGAAATGGAAGAAGTGCAAGTGGAAGAAGGAGAACAATAGGAAGAAGAAGAAGAAGTGGAAGAATGAGAAAAAGAGGAGGAATAAGAAGCAATGGAAGGAAAGGGGATGAAGAAGAAGTGGAACAAGGAGGAGAAGAAGAAGTAGTGTAGGCAGAAGAAGGGAAGAAGGAGAAGAGAGGGAACAAGAAGAACAAGTGAATGTAGTAGAAGATGAAGAAGGTGAACAAGAGGAAGAAGAAGAAGTAGTTGAAGGAGTGGGGATGATGGAGAAGAAGTGGAAGAAGGAGAACAAGAGGTAGAAATGCAAGTGGAAGCAGAAGAAGGAGAAAAAGAGGGATATGATGAAGGAAAGGAAGAAGAAGAAGGAGATGAAGAGGAAGAAAAGAAATGAAAGGAGAGGATGAAGAAGAAGTGGAAGAAAGAGAACAAGACGAGGGAGGAGAAGTGGAAGAAAGACAAGAAGAGGAAGAAGATGGAGAGTAACTAGAAGAAGTTGAAGAAGGAGAAGCAAAGGAAGAAGAAGAAGATGTGGAAAGTGAAGAAGGTGAACAAGAGGAGGAAGAAGAAGTAGTGGAAGGAGGTGAGATGAAGAAGGTGAATTGGAACAAAGAGAAAAGGGGGAAAACGAAGAAGGAGGGGAAGGGAAGGGAAGAAGAAGCAGAAGAAGTGGAATCTGGAGCAGAAAAGGAAGAAGAAGAAGTGTAAGCATAAGATTTGGGGGAAGGAGAAGAAGAGGAAGAGCAACAATGGGAAGCAACAGAAGTGGGGGATGGAGAAAAAGAGGAAGGAGAAGAGGGAACGGAAAGAAGAAGAAGTCGTGGAAGGAGAAGAAATGGAAGAACAGAAACAAGAAGAAGTGTAACCAAAAGATGCGAAAGAAGGAGACGAAAATGAAGAAGAACAACAAGTAGAAGTAGAAGAGGTGGCAGAAGGAAAAAAAGAGGAAGAAGGAGAACGAGAGGAGGGAGAAGAGGTGGAAGAAGGAGAAGAAGAGGAAGAAAAAGAAGTGGAAGAAGGAGAAGAAATGGAAGAAGTGCAAGTTGAAGAAGGAGAACAATAGGAAGAAGAAGAAGAAGTGGAAGAATGAGAAAAAGAGGACGAATAAGAAGCAATGGAAGGAAAGGGGATGAAGAAGAAGTGGAACAAGGAGGAGAAGAAGGGGAGGAAGAAGAAGTAGTGTAGGCAGAAGAAGGGCAAGAAGGAGAAGAGAGGGAAGAAGAAGAACAAGTGGATGTAGTAGAAGATGAAGAAGGTGAACAAGAGGAAGAAGAAGAAGTAGTTGAAGGAGTGGGGATGATGGAGAAGAAGTGGAAGAAGGAGAACAAGACGTAGAAATGCAAGTGGAAGCAGAAGAAGGAGAAAAAGAGGGATATGACGAAGGAATCAAAGAAGAAGAAGGAGATGAAGAGGATGAAAAGAAAGGAAAGCAGAGGATGCAGAAGAAGTGGAAGAAAGAGAAAAAGAGGAGGCAGGAGAAGTGGAAGAAAGATAAGAAGAGGAAGAAGAAGGAGAGTAAGTGGAAGAAGTTGAAGAAGGAGAAGAGAAGGAAGAAGAAGAAGATGTGGAAAGTGAAGAAGGTGAACAAGATGAGGAAGAAGAAGTAGTGGAAGGAGGTGAGATGAAGAAGAAGAATTGGAACAAGGAGAAAAGGAAGAAAAGGAAGAAGGAGGGGAAGGGAAGGGAAGAAGAAACAGAAGAAGTGGAAGCTGGAGGAGAAGAGGAAGTAGAAGAAGAAGTGTAAGCATAAGATTTGGGGGAATGAGAAGAAGAGGAAGAGCAACAATGGGAAGCAACAGAAGTGGGGGATGGAGTAAAAGAGGAAGGACAAGACGGAAAGGAAAGAAGAAGAAGTTGTGGAAGGAGAAGAAATGGAAGAAGAGGAAGAAGAAGAAGTGTAAGCAGAAGAAGCGGAAGAAGGAGACAAAAATGAAGAAGAACAACAAGTAGAAGAAGAAGAAGTGGTAGAAGGAGAGAATAAGAGGAATAGGAGGAAGTAGTGGAATGAAAGCAGATGAAGAAGAAGAAGTGGAAGAAGGAGAACAGGACGAGGGAGAAGAGGCGGCAGAAGGAGAAGAAGAGGAAGAAGAAGAAGTGGAAGAACGAGAAGAAAAGGAAGAGGTACAAGTAGAAGACGGAGAACAATAGGAAGAAGAAGAAGAAGTGGAAGAATGAGAAAAAGAGGAGGAAGAAGAAGCAATGGAAGGAAAGGAGATGAAGAAGAAGTGGAAGAAGGAGGAGAAGAAGAAGGGGAGGAAGAAGAAGTATGGTAGGCAGAAGAAGGGCAAGAAGGAGAAGAGAGGGAAGAAGAAGAACAAGTGGATGTAGTAGAAGTGGAAGAAGGTGAACAAGAGGAAGAAGAAGAAGTAGTTGAAGGAGTGGGGATGATGGAGAAGAAGTGGAAGAAGGAGAACAAGAGGTAGAAATGCAAGTGCAAGCAGAAGAAGGAGAAAAAGAGGGATATGACGAAGGAAAGGAAAAAGAGGAAGGAGATGAAGAGGAAGAAAAGTAAGGAAAGGAGAGGATGAAGAAGAATTTGAAGAAAGAGAACAAGAGGAGGCAGGAGAAGTGGAAGAAAGATAAGAAGAGGAAGAAGAACGAGAGTAACTAGAAGAAGTCGAAGTAGGAGAAGAAAAGGAAGAAGAACAAAATGTGGAAAGTGTAGAAGTTGAAGAAGGAGTAGTGGAAGGAGGTGAGATGAAGAAGAAGAATTGGAACAAGGAGAAAAGGAGGAAAAGGAAGAAGGAGGGGAAGGGAAAGGAAGAAGAAGCAGAAGAAGTGGAATCTGGAGGAGAAGAGGAAGAAGAAGAAGAAGTGGTAGAAGTAGTGGAATGAAAGGAGATGAAGAAGAAGAAGTGGAACAAGGAGAACGGGAGGTGATGTGAATTCCCCTTTCCACGAATTCAGAACGGACCGATTAGGACTATTTGTTAGAATGGAAAATAAAAAGGTAAAAGTTGGGGATGATGGTGGTTTTGGGGGAGACGCCACTTTCGGAAAGGAAGATAAGTCTCAAAGACGCCACAAGGGGTGGAAGGCCCTTGATAAGTCTCAAGCTTGGTTCAGCCAAGAACCTAGGAGATACACTCTCTCAAGAAAAGTTTTATCCAAAGCCAACTCTGTCTATTTCCATTGAAATGCAATACATATAGGAATTCCATAAAGCCAAGAAATAAATGCACCATTTACTAACATTGATTGAGGTTTATTTATTAAATAACCTCCCTACTAGTGCATATGAAAAAGCAACAGCCACACTGAAGGAAAACTAGACAACCACTAAAATTCAACACTTTAAAATAAAAGAAAAATTAAAATAAACTGTTTTTAAAGCATGGCAAATAACACAACAGTACCAACACTTTTTACAACTTTATTTAATTAAACCCACTTTGATTAAAATAACTTTGCAGCAACATCCTCTATTTCATGAATCTTCAATGATGACCATGCATTGAATTAATTTTGCCTCTATGTCCTTTTCATTAGGTACAGCTTCCAGAATTGTTGCTACCACTTGTTGTAAAGCTTCTCTTGCTTTCCTAGCTCTTGCCCTTGTCATAGGTGTCCCAAGTCCTTCAAGCACCTTACTGTCTTTGTTTGTAGCTGTGTCCTCATCAGGAGGAGGGAGAAGAGGTGGCAGAAGGAGAAGAAGAGGAAGAAGAAGAAGTGGAAGAACGAGAAGAAAAGGAAGAAGTGCAAGTGGAAGAAGGAGAACAATAGGAAGAAGAAGAAGAAGTGGAAGGATGAGAAAAAGAGGAGGAACAAGAAGCAATGGAAGGAAAGGGGATGAAGAAGAAGTGGAACAAGGAGGAGAAGAAGAAGGGGAGGAAGAAGAAGTAGTGTAGGCAGAAGAACGGCAAGAAGGAGAAGAGAGGGAAGAAGAAGAACAAGTGGATGTAGTAAAAGTGGAAGAAGGTGAACAAGAGGAAGAAGAAGAAGTAGTTGAAGGAGTGGGGATGATGGAGAAGAAGTGGAACAAGGAGAACAAGAGGTAGAATTGCAAGTGGAAGCAGAAGAAGGAGAAAAAGAGGGATATGACGAAGGAAAGGAAGAAGAAGAAGGAGATGAAGAGGAAGAAAAGGAAGGAAAGGAGAGGATGAAGAAGAAGTGGAAGAAAGAGAACAAGAGGAGGCAGGAGAAGTGGAAGAAAGATAAGAAGAGGAAGAAGAAAGAGAGTAATTAGAAGAAGTGAAAGAAGGAGAAGAAAAGGAAGAAGAAGAAGATGTGGAAAGTGAAGAAGTTGAAGAAGGTGAAAAAGAGGAGGAAAAAGAATTAGTGGAAGGAGGTGAGATGAAGAAGAAGAATTGGAACAAGGAGAAAAGGAGGAAAAGGAAGAAGGAGGGGAAGGGAAGGGAAGAAGAAGCAGAAGAAGTGGAATCTGGAGGAGAAGAGGAACAAGAAGAAGAAGTGTAAGCATAAGATTTGGGGGAAGGAGAGAAGAAGAGGAAGAGCAACAATGGGAAGCAACAGAAGTGGGGGATGGAGAAAAAGAGGAAGGAAAAGACGAAAAGGAAAGAAGAAGAACTTGTTGAAGGAGAAGAAATGGAAGAAGAGGAAGAACAACAAGTGTAAGCAGAAGAAGCAGAAGAAGGAGACGAAAATGAAGAAGAACAACAAGTAGAAGTAGAATAAGTGGTAGAAGGAGAGAATAAGCGGAATTGCAGGAAGTAGTGGAATGAAAGGGGATGAAGAAGAAGAAGTGGAAGAAGGAGAACGGGATGAGGGAGAAGAGGTGGCAGAAGGAGAAGAAGAGCAAGTGGATGAAGAAGAAGAGGAAGAAGAAGAAGTGGTAGAACGAGAAGAAAAGGAAGATGTGCAAGTGGAAGAAGGAGAACAATAGGAAGACGCAGAAGAAGTGGAAGCATAAGATTCGGGGGAAAGAGAAGAAGAGGAAGAGCAACAATGGGAAGTAACAGAAGTGGGGGATGGAGAAAAACAAGAAGGAGAAGACGGAAAGGAAAGAAGAAGAAGTTGTGGAAGAAGAAGAAATGGAAGAAGAGGAAGAAGAAGAAGTGGAAGAATGAGAAAAAGAGGAGGAAGAAGAAGCAATGGAAGGAAAGGGGATGAAGAAGAAGTGGAACAAGGAGGAGAAGAAGAAGGGGAGGAAGAAGAAATAGTGTAGGCAGAAGAAGGGCAAGAAGGAGAAGAGAGGGAAGAAGAAGAACAAGGGGATGTAGTAGAAGTGGAAGAAGGTGAACAAGAGGAAGAAGAAGAAGTAGTTGAAGGAGTGGGGATGATGGAGAAGAAGTGGAAGAAGGAGAACAAGAGGTAGAAATGCAAGTGGAAGCATAAGAAGGAGAAAAAGAGGGATATGACAAAGGAAAGGAAGAACAAGAAGGAGATGAAGAGGAAGAAAAGAAACGAAAGGAGAGGATGGAGAAGAAGTGGAAGAAAGAGAAAAAGATGAGGCAGGAGAAGTGGAAGAAAGATAAGAAGAGGAAGAAGAAGGAGGCTAACGAGAAGAAGTGCAAGAAGGAGAAGAAAAGGAAGAAGAAGAAGATGTGGAAAGTCAAGAAGTTGAAGAACGTGAACAAGAGGAGGAAGAAGAAGTAGTGGAAGGAGGTGAGATGAAGAAGAAGAATTGGAAGAAGGAGAAAAGGAGGAAAAGGAAGAAGGAGGGGAAGGGAAGGGAAGAAGAAGCAGAAGAAGTGGAATCTGGAGGAGAAGAGGAAGAAGAAGAAGAAGTGTAAGCATAAGATTTGGGGGAAGGAGAAGAAGAGGAAGAGCAACAATGGGACGCAACAGAAGTGGGGGATGGAGAAAAAGAGGAAGGAGAAGACGGAAAGGGAAGAAGAAGAAGTTGTGGAAGGAGAAGAAATGGAAGAATAGGAAGAAGAACAAGTGTAAGCAAAAGAAGCGGAAGAAGGAGACGAAAATGAAGAAGAACAACAAGTAGAAGTAGAATAAGTGGTAGAAGGAGAGAATAAGCGGAATTGCAGGAAGTAGTGGAATGAAAGGGGATGAAGAAGAAGAAGTGGAAGAAGGAGAACGGGATGAGGGAGAAGAGGTGGCAGAAGGAGAAGAAGAGCAAGTGGATGAAGAAGAAGAGGAAGAAGAAGAAGTGGTAGAACGAGAAGAAAAGGAAGATGTGCAAGTGGAAGAAGGAGAACAATAGGAAGACGCAGAAGAAGTGGAAGCATAAGATTCGGGGGAAAGAGAAGAAGAGGAAGAGCAACAATGGGAAGTAACAGAAGTGGGGGATGGAGAAAAACAAGAAGGAGAAGACGGAAAGGAAAGAAGAAGAAGTTGTGGAAGAAGAAGAAATGGAAGAAGAGGAAGAAGAAGAAGTGGAAGAATGAGAAAAAGAGGAGGAAGAAGAAGCAATGGAAGGAAAGGGGATGAAGAAGAAGTGGAACAAGGAGGAGAAGAAGAAGGGGAGGAAGAAGAAATAGTGTAGGCAGAAGAAGGGCAAGAAGGAGAAGAGAGGGAAGAAGAAGAACAAGGGGATGTAGTAGAAGTGGAAGAAGGTGAACAAGAGGAAGAAGAAGAAGTAGTTGAAGGAGTGGGGATGATGGAGAAGAAGTGGAAGAAGGAGAACAAGAGGTAGAAATGCAAGTGGAAGCATAAGAAGGAGAAAAAGAGGGATATGACAAAGGAAAGGAAGAACAAGAAGGAGATGAAGAGGAAGAAAAGAAACGAAAGGAGAGGATGGAGAAGAAGTGGAAGAAAGAGAAAAAGATGAGGCAGGAGAAGTGGAAGAAAGATAAGAAGAGGAAGAAGAAGGAGGCTAACGAGAAGAAGTGCAAGAAGGAGAAGAAAAGGAAGAAGAAGAAGATGTGGAAAGTCAAGAAGTTGAAGAACGTGAACAAGAGGAGGAAGAAGAAGTAGTGGAAGGAGGTGAGATGAAGAAGAAGAATTGGAAGAAGGAGAAAAGGAGGAAAAGGAAGAAGGAGGGGAAGGGAAGGGAAGAAGAAGCAGAAGAAGTGGAATCTGGAGGAGAAGAGGAAGAAGAAGAAGAAGTGTAAGCATAAGATTTGGGGGAAGGAGAAGAAGAGGAAGAGCAACAATGGGACGCAACAGAAGTGGGGGATGGAGAAAAAGAGGAAGGAGAAGACGGAAAGGGAAGAAGAAGAAGTTGTGGAAGGAGAAGAAATGGAAGAATAGGAAGAAGAACAAGTGTAAGCAAAAGAAGCGGAAGAAGGAGACGAAAATGAAGAAGAACAACAAGTAGAAGTAGAATAAGTGGTAGAAGGAGAGAATAAGCGGAATTGCAGGAAGTAGTGGAATGAAAGGGGATGAAGAAGAAGAAGTGGAAGAAGGAGAACGGGATGAGGGAGAAGAGGTGGCAGAAGGAGAAGAAGAGCAAGTGGATGAAGAAGAAGAGGAAGAAGAAGAAGTGGTAGAACGAGAAGAAAAGGAAGATGTGCAAGTGGAAGAAGGAGAACAATAGGAAGACGCAGAAGAAGTGGAAGCATAAGATTCGGGGGAAAGAGAAGAAGAGGAAGAGCAACAATGGGAAGTAACAGAAGTGGGGGATGGAGAAAAACAAGAAGGAGAAGACGGAAAGGAAAGAAGAAGAAGTTGTGGAAGAAGAAGAAATGGAAGAAGAGGAAGAAGAAGAAGTGGAAGAATGAGAAAAAGAGGAGGAAGAAGAAGCAATGGAAGGAAAGGGGATGAAGAAGAAGTGGAACAAGGAGGAGAAGAAGAAGGGGAGGAAGAAGAAATAGTGTAGGCAGAAGAAGGGCAAGAAGGAGAAGAGAGGGAAGAAGAAGACCAAGGGGATGTAGTAGAAGTGGAAGAAGGTGAACAAGAGGAAGAAGAAGAAGTAGTTGAAGGAGTGGGGATGATGGAGAAGAAGTGGAAGAAGGAGAACAAGAGGTAGAAATGCAAGTGGAAGCATAAGAAGGAGAAAAAGAGGGATATGACAAAGGAAAGGAAGAACAAGAAGGAGATGAAGAGGAAGAAAAGAAACGAAAGGAGAGGATGGAGAAGAAGTGGAAGAAAGAGAAAAAGATGAGGCAGGAGAAGTGGAAGAAAGATAAGAAGAGGAAGAAGAAGGAGGCTAACGAGAAGAAGTGCAAGAAGGAGAAGAAAAGGAAGAAGAAGAAGATGTGGAAAGTCAAGAAGTTGAAGAACGTGAACAAGAGGAGGAAGAAGAAGTAGTGGAAGGAGGTGAGATGAAGAAGAAGAATTGGAAGAAGGAGAAAAGGAGGAAAAGGAAGAAGGAGGGGAAGGGAAGGGAAGAAGAAGCAGAAGAAGTGGAATCTGGAGGAGAAGAGGAAGAAGAAGAAGAAGTGTAAGCATAAGATTTGGGGGAAGGAGAAGAAGAGGAAGAGCAACAATGGGACGCAACAGAAGTGGGGGATGGAGAAAAAGAGGAAGGAGAAGACGGAAAGGGAAGAAGAAGAAGTTGTGGAAGGAGAAGAAATGGAAGAATAGGAAGAAGAACAAGTGTAAGCAAAAGAAGCGGAAGAAGGAGACGAAAATGAAGAAGAACAACAAGTAGAAGTAGAAGAAGTGGTAAAAGGAGAGAATAAGAGGAATAGGAGGAAGTAGTGGAATGAAAGTAGATGAAGAAGAAGAAGTGGAAGAAGGAGAACGGGTGGAGGGAGAAGAGGTGGCAGAAGGAGAAGAAGAGGAAGAAGAAGAAGTGGAAGAATGAGAAAAAGAGGAGGAAGAAGAAGCAATGGAAGGAAAGGGGATGAAGAAGAAGTGGAACAAGGAGGAGAAGAAGAAGGGGAGGAAGAAGAAATAGTGTAGGCAGAAGAAGGGCACGAAGGAGAAGAGAGGGAAGAAGAAGAACAAGTGGATGTAGTAGAAGTGGAAGAAGGTGAACAAGAGGAAGAAGAAGAAGTAGTTGAAGGAGTGGGGATGATGGAGAAGAAGTGGAAGAAGGAGAACAAGAGGTAGAAATGCAAGTGGAAGCAGAAGAAGGAGAAAAAGAGTGATATGACAAAGGAAAGGAAGAACAAGAAGGAGATGAAGAGGAAGAAAAGATACGAAAGGAGAGGATGGAGAAGAAGTGGAAGAAAGAGAAAAAGATGAGGCAGGAGAAGTGGAAGAAAGATAAGAAGAGGAAGAAGAAGGAGGGTAACCAGAAGGAGTGGAAGAAGGAGAAGAAAAGGAAGAAGAAGATGTGGAAAGTCAAGAAGTTGAAGAACGTGAACAAAAGGAGGAAGAAGATGATGAGGACATCAAGCTTGAAGGACTTGGAGGACCTATGACAAGGGCAAGGACAAGAAGAGCTAAGGAAGCTATTCAACAAGTATTGGTAGCCCTTTTGCAAAAAGAGCCAAACATTGAAGAAATAAAGTTTAAAATTGTTAATTGTCTCAGGACTGAAGAGAGCAATACTTGACCTTAATGGAAGAGAAGTTTGAAATAAATTAAACTCATTTTCTTGGAGTTTACTTAGTTAATGGTGGGCAACCAGAATTGTCTAATTAAAGTTGCAGCCACCTAGGTTATCAATTATAATTAGTATACGTGTTTAATTTACTTTGGCAGTTACACTTTGTTATTAAGCTGCCCATTATTAGTTTTTATTATTTTGTAACTTCAGCTGAATTTAGAAAGCCACTAAACTTAAACAAGCTGAGTTTATTAGGCATATAAATTTGGGCAAGACTGAGATGTAAGGCAGAATATTTTGGAAATAAAAGAACTAGTTGAGGTTTTCTCTCCTTTGGGTTCTTGACAATCCAAAATCTTTTGAGATTTATCAAAGGTAATTCACCCCTTTGTGTGTGCAATCTCGTAGACATATCTTCCATCCTTGGAAGTGTGAAGTCTATCAATTCCAATTCCATTTTCTGTCTTTTCCATTCATACTCAATTCTGCCCAGTAAACTCTATGATCAATTGCACAGGAAAGTCCTACACTATTCGAAAACTCGTTTACTCGTTAAATTTCAATAACTTTTAATTTCCATTCTATGTCTAAGAGTTTGACAGTAATTCTAATCAATTTATTTTTGGCAATTGTTTGCATTCCACGTTGATTAATTTTGTTAACGCAGCCAGCTAAATTCCTAGGGTCCTTTCAGAATCCTAAACTGACAGTGGATTCATATCATTTGGTATCAGAGCTCCGGTTTCTAGGAATTGCAAGGCTGCTGTTCTGGGTAATTTCTGTCCTTAATTTTCATCATATCATAATATTACCTTATTGTTATTTCTTTGACTGAACCATTGCAAAAGTTAGGTCCTTAAAACAATTCTGAATTTTTTTAAAAAAAAAAAAAAAGAAGTGAAAGAAAGCATGCAAAAATTGAGTTAAAAAAAAAGTTGGGCTGAATGGTTCATGTTATTAGAAAACTTTTAAGCTCATTCTTAAGGTAATATTGTGTTTGAATGGAGGAAGAAAATACTGCACCTTGTTAGTATACAATTCTGAATTTTGGCTGCACTTCTTGGTTGCAAATTGTTCAATTTCCATTCTGTTTTGCTGCACCTGTGTTGCGTATCATTCCCTGAATTTTGCTGCACCTATTGGCTTCATTTTAAGGCAAAATTTCAACCCTTTGTTGGTGTCAAAATTCTGGTTGTTGTCCTATTTGTTTGTGGTCTTCTTTGTGTTTCATTTGACTCATTTTTGTTAGCTTTTCTTGAGTTATTTGGGCTGCACACAGGTTGGTGTTGTCTTTGAATTTATTCTCTTTTTGGTCTGTTAAGAACTTAAGGAGGAATAGAGAGGAAAAAGGCAAGAGAGTTTCATTATAGTAAAAGCCAATATTGTTTAGCGCAAACACTTGAGTGGGTGAGAACATTTTCAAACACCACATACATACTTTTTCTTGTGACATTTGACCTGTTTGTTTATCATGGCGGAAAGAAATAATAATAATGATCTTCAGCTTCAAATTGTTGCACTATCCCAGCATTTAGAGAGATTGATGAAGCAACAACAAGATGAGTTCCATGAGAGGTTGGATCAGTTGGAGAATAGAACCCCACCAGCAGGAGGAGGAGGAAGGCCAAATAGAAATGAAGGAAGAATAAAAGGAGTGAAGTTGAATGTGCCTCCTTTCAAGGGTAGGAGTGATCCTGAGGCATACTTGCAGTGGGAGTTAAAAATTGAGCATGTGTTCTCTTGCAACAATTATAGTGAGGAGCAAAAGGTGAGACTTGCAGCTGCTGAATTTTCAGATTATGCTTTGATTTGGTGGAACAAGTTGCAAAGGGAGAGGATTAGAGATGAAGAGCCTATGGTGGACACTTGGACTGAAATGAAGAGGCTCATGAGGAAGCGGTATGTACCTTCTAGCTTCCATAGCGACTTAAAATTGAAACTTCAAAAATTGTCTCAAGGAAGCAAGGGAGTGGAGGAGTACTATAAGGAGATGGAGGTGCTTATCATCCAAGCAAAAATTGAAGAAGATCCTGAGGTAGCTATGGCTCGCTTCCTTAGTGGCTTAAATCATGATATTAGAGATGTTGTTGAGTTGCAGGAATTTGTAGAAATGGAGGATCTGTTGCATAAGGCCATTCAGGTAGAACAACAGTTAAAAAGAAAAAGTGCAACAAGAAGGAGTTCTACCAATTTTAATAATTCCAATTGGAGGGATAGGAGGAAAGAAGGAGCTGCCTCATCTAGTAATACAACACCTTCTAGCCATGGAAAAGCCCCTCAAAAGAAAGATGATAATCCACCTAAAAAGACTAGAGAAGTGAAGTGTTTCAAGTGCTTGGGCATGGGTCATTATGCCTATGAGTGTCCCACAAAGAAGATTGTTCTTCTCAAAGATAATGGGGAATACACAAGCCAATCAGAAGCTAGTGGTGGAGAAGAAGAGGAGAGTGATGGAGAATTGGCGGCTAATGAAGGAGAGTTGTACATGATTAGGAGACTGTTGGGAAGTCAAGTCAAGGCCGAAGATGCATCTCAAAGGGAGAACATCTTTCACACAAGATGTTCAGTCAATGGTAATGTTTGTTTGGTAATTATTGATGGAGGGAGTTGTACCAATGTGGTGAGTTCAAGATTAGTGTCAAAGATGAACATGGACACTACACCGCATCCTAGACCATATAAACTCCAATGGCTTAGTGAAGGAGAAGAAGTTAAAGTGAAACAGCAAGCATAGGTTCCTTTCTCCATTGGGAAGTATCAAGATAAGGTTTTATGTGATGTGGTTCCCATGGAGGCCAGCCATATCCTTTTAGGGAGGCCGTGGCAGTATGATACCAAAGCCATTCATGATGGTTTCACTAATAAAATTTCCTTTATGTATCAGGATAAAAAGGTGGTTCTCAAGCCTTTGTCTCCTAAAGAGGTATGTGAGGATCAATTAAAAATGAGAGAAAAGTTAGCAAATGAGAGAAAGAGTGAAACACCTGAGAGGGAAACAAGTGAAACACTTGAAAGAAAAAAGAGAGAAAAGAATAAGAGTGAAACACTTGAGGGCAAGCAACTGTGTTTAGCAAGAGAAAGGGAGGTAAGGAGGGTGCTTTGCGCAAGACAACCCCTCTACTTATTGCTTTGTCAAAATCAAATTTTGTATGCTAACCAGTTTGACAAGTTTGAATTGCCTTCTTGTATTGAGTCTCTTTTGCAGGATTTTGAGGATGTGTTTCTAGCAAATGTACCTGATGGCTTGCCACCTGTGAGGGGAATTGAGCATCACATTGATCTCATTCCAGGAGCTTCTTTTCCCAATCGTCCAGCTTATAGGAGCAACCCACAGGAGACCAAAGAGATCGAAAGGCAAGTTACTGAGCTCATGAGCAAAAGGTGGGTAAGAGACAACATGAGTCCATGTGCTGTACCTGTGATTCTAGTACCCAAGAAGGATGGCTCATGGAGGATGTGTTCTGATTGTAGAGCCATAAACAACATTACCATCAAATATAGACATCCAATTCCCAGATGAAGATGCTATTGATTTGGGGACAAATCCTCTTCAAGAGGGGGGGAGTGATGAGGACATCAAGCTTGAAGGACTTGGAGGACCTATGACAAGGGCAAGGACAAGAAGAGCTAAGGAAGCTATTCAACAAGTATTGGCAGCCCTTTTGCAAAAAGAGCCAAACATTGAAGAAATAAAGTTTAAAATTGTTAATTGTCTCAGGACTGAAGAGAGCAATACTTGACCTTAATGGAAGAGAAGTTTGAAATAAATTAAACTCATTTTCTTGGAGTTTACTTAGTTAATGGTGGGCAACCAGAATTGTCTAATTAAAGTTGCAGCCACCTAGGTTATCAATTATAATTAGTATACGTGTTTAATTTACTTTGGCAGTTACACTTTGTTATTAAGCTGCCCATTATTAGTTTTTATTATTTTGTAACTTCAGCTGAATTTAGAAAGCCACTAAACCTACACAAGTTGAGTTTATTAGGCATATAAATTTGGGCAAGACTGAGATGTAAGGCAGAATATTTTGGAAATAAAAAAACTAGTTGAGTTTTCGCAATTGTTTGCATTCCACGTTGATTAATTTTGTTAACGCGACCAACTAAATTCCTAGGGTCCTTTCAGAATCCTAAACTGACAGTGGATTCATATCAGAAGAAGTAGTGGAAGGAGGTGAGATGAAGAAGAAGAATTGGAACAAGGAGAAAAGGAGGAAAAGGAAGAAGGAGGGGAAGGGAAGGGAAGAAGAAGCAGAAGAAGTGGAATCTGGAGGAGAAGAGGAAGAAGAAGAAGAAGTGTAAGCATAAGATTTGGGGGAAGGAGAAGAAGAGGAAGAGCAACAATGGGACGCAACAGAAGTGGGGGATGGAGAAAAAGAGGAAGGAGAAGACAGAAAGGAAAGAAGAAGAAGTTGTGGAAGGAGAAGAAATGGAAGAATAGGAAGAAGAACAAGTGTAAGCAAAAGAAGCGGAAGAAGGAGACGAAAATGAAAAAGAACAACAAATAAAAGTAGAAGAAGTGGTAAAAGGAGAGAATAAGAGGAATAGGAGGAAGTAGTGGAATGAAAGGAGATGAAGAAGAAGAAGTGGAAGAAGGAGAACGGGAGGAGGGAGAAGAGGTGGCAGAAGGAGAAGAAGAGGAAGAAGAAAAAGTGGAAGAATGAGAAAAAGAGGAGGAAGAAGAAGCAATGGAAGGAAAGGGGATGAAGAAGAAGTGGAACAAGGAGGAGAAGAAGAAGGGGAGGAAGAAGAAATAGTGTAGGCAGAAGAAGGGCAAGAAGGAGAAGAGAGGGAAGAAGAAGAACAAGTGGATGTAGTAGAAGTGGAAGAAGGTGAACAAGAGGAAGCGGAAGAAGTAGTTGATGGAATGGGGATGATGGAGAAGAAGTGGAAGAAGGAGAACAAGAGGTAGAAATGCAAGTGGAAGCAGAAGAAGGAGAAAAAGAGGGATATGACAAAGGAAAGGAAGAACAAGAAGGAGATGAAGAGGAAGAAAAGAAAGGAAAGGAGAGGATGGAGAAGAAGTGGAAGAAAGAGAACAAGATGAGGCAGGAGAAGTGGAAGAAAGATAAGAAGAGGAAGAAGAAGGAGGGTAACTAGAAGAAGTGGAAGAAGGAGAAGAAAAGGAAGAAGAAGAAGATGTGGAAAGTCAAGAAGTTGAAGAACGTGAACAAGAGGAGGAAGAAGAAGTAGTGGAAGGAGGTGAGATGAAGAAGAAGAATTGGAACAAGGAGAAAAGTAGGAAAAGGAAGAAGGAGGGGAAGGGAAGGGAAGAAGAAGCAGAAGAAGTGGAATCTGGAGGAGAAGAGGAAGAAGAAGAAGAAGTGTAAGCATAAGATTTGGGGGAAGGAGAAGAAGAGGAAGAGCAACAATGGGAAGCAACAGAAGTGGGAGATGGAGAAAAAGAGGAAGGAGAAGACGGAAAGGAAAGAAGAAAAAGTTGTGGAAGGAGAAGAAATGGAAGAATAGGAAGAAGAACAAGTGTAAGCAAAAGAAGCGGAAGAAGGAGACGAAAATGAAGAAGAACAACAAGTAGAAGTAGAAGAGGTGGTAAAAGGAGACAATAAGAGGAATAGGAGGAAGTAGTGGAATGAAAGGAGATGAAGAAGAAGAAGTGGAAGAAGGAGAACGGGAGGAGGGAGAAGAGGTGGCAGAAGGAGAAGAAGAGGAAGAAGAAGAAGTGGAAGAATGAGAAAAAGAGGAGGAAGAAGAAGCAATGGAAGGAAAGGGGATGAAGAAGAAGTGGAACAAGGAGGAGAAGAAGAAGGGGAGGAAGAAGAAATAGTGTAGGCAGAAGTAGGGCAAGAAGGAGAAGAGAGGGAAGAAGAAGAACAAGTGGATGTAGTAGAAGTGGAAGAAGGTGAACAAGAGGAAGAAGAAGAAGTAGTTGAAGGAGTGGGGATGATGGAGAAGAAGTGGAAGAAGGAGAACAAGAGGTAGAAATGCAAGTGGAAGCAGAAGAAGGAGAAAAAGAGGGATATGACAAAGGAAAGGAAGAACAAGAAGGAGATGAAGAGGAAGAAAAGAAACGAAAGGAGAGGAAAAGAAAGAAGGAGGGGAAGGGAAGGGAAGAAGAAGCAGAAGAAGTGGAATCTAGAGGAGAAGAGGAAGAAGAAGAAGAAGTGATGAGGACATGCAGCTTGAAGGACTTGGAGGACCTACCACAAGGGTAAGGACAAGAAGAGCTAAGGAAGCTATTCAACAAGTATTGACAGCCCTTTTGCAAAAAGAGCCAAACATTGAAGAAATAATGTTTAAAATTGTTAATTGTCTTAGGGCTGAAGAGAGTAATACTTGACCTTAATGGAAGAGAAGTTTGGAATTAATTAAACTCATTTTCTTGGAGTTTACTTAGTTAATGGTGGGCAACCAGAATTGTCTAATTAAAGTTGCAACCACCTAGGTTATCAATTCTAATTAGTATACGTGTTTAATTTAGTTTGGCAGTTACACTTTGTTATTAAGCTGCCATTATTAGTTTTTATTATTTTGTAACTTCAGCTGAATTTAGAAAGCCACTAAACCTACACAAGCTGAGTTTATTAGGCATATAAATTTGGGCAAGACTGAGATGTAAGGAAGAATATTTTGGAAATAAAAACTAGTTGAGTTTTCTCTCCTTTGGGTTCTTGGCAATCCAAAATCTTTTGAGATTTATTAAAGGTAATTCACCCCTTTGTGTGTGCAATCTCGTAGACATATCTTCCATCCTTGGAAGTGTGGAGTCTATCAATCCCAATTCCATTTTCTGTCTTTTCCATTCATACTTAATTCTGCCCATTAAACTCAATGACAGGAAAGTCCTACACTATCGAAAACTCGTTTAATCGTTGAATTTCAATAACTTTTAATTTCCATTTTGTGTCTAAAAGTTTGATAGTAATTCTATTTAGTTTATTTTTTTTGCAATTGTTTGCATTCCACGTTGATTCATTTTGTTAACGCAGCAAGCTAAATTCCTAGGGTCCTTTCAGAATCCTACACTGACAGTGGATTTATATCAAGAAGTGTAAGCATAAGATTTGGGGGAAGGAGAAGAAGAGGAAGAGCAACAATGGGAAGCAACAGAAGTGGGGGATGGAGAAAAAGAGGAAGGAGAAGACGGAAAGGAAAGAAGAAGAAGTTGTGGAAGGAGAAGAAATGGAAGAATAGGAAGAAGAACAAGTGTAAGCAAAAGAAGCGGAAGAAGGAGACGAAAATGAAGAAGAACAACAAGTAGAAGTAGAAGAAGTGGTAACAGGAGAGAATAAGAGGAATAGGAGGAAGTAGTGGAATGAAAGGAGATGAAGAAGAAGAAGTGGAAGAAGGAGAACGGGAGGAGGGAGAAGAGGTGGTAGAAGGAGAAGAAGAGGAAGAAGAAGAAGTGGAAGAATGAGAAAAAGAAGAGGAAGAAGAAGCAATGGAAGGAAAGGGGATGAAGAAGAAGTGGAACAAGGAGGAGAAGAAGAAGGCGAGGAAGAAGAAATAGTGTAGGTAGAAGAAGGGCAAGAAGGAAGAGAGGGAAGAAGAAGAACAAGTGGATGTAGTAGAAGTGGAAGAAGGTGAACAAGAGGAAGAAGAAGAAGTAGTTGAAGGAGTGGGGATAATGGAGAATAAGTGGAAGAAGGAGAACAAGAGGTAGAAATGCAAGTGGAAGCAGAAGAAGGAGAAAAAGAGGGATATGACAAAGGAAAGGAAGAACAAGAAGGAGATGAAGAGGAAGAAAAGAAAGCAAAGGAGAGGATGGAGAAGAAGTGGAAGAAAGAGAACAAGATGAGGCAGGAGAACTGGAAGAAAGATAAGAAGAGGAAGAAGAAGTAGGGTAACCAGAAGAAGTGGAAGAAGGAGAAGAAAAGGAAGAAGAAGAAGATGTGGAAAGTGAAGAAGTTGAAGAACGTGAACAAGAGGAGGAAGAAGAAGTAGTGGAAGGAGGTGAGATGAAGAAGAAGAATTGGAATAAGGAGGAAAAGGAAGAAGGAGGGGAAGGGAAGGTAAGAAGAAGCAGAAGAAGTGGAATCTGGAGGAGAAGAGGAAGAAGAAGAAGAAGTGTAAGCATAAGGTTTGGGCGAAGGAGAAGAAGAGGAAGAGGTTAATGGGAAGCAACAGAAGTGGGGGATGGAGAAAGAGAGGGAGGAGAAGACGGAAAGGAAAGACGAAGCAGTTGTGGATGGAGAAGAAGAGGAAGTGTAAGCAGAAGAAGCGGAAGAAGGAGACGAAAATGAAGAAGAACAACAAGGAGATGAAGAAGAAGAAGTGGTAGAAGGAGAATGGGAGGAGGGAGAAGAGGTGGCAGAAGGAGAAGAAGAGGAAGAAGAAGAAGTGGACGAACGAGAAGAAAAGGAAGAAGTGCAAGCGGAAGAGGTAGAACAATAAGAAGAAGAAGAAGTAGTGGAAGAATGAGAAAAAGAGGAGGAAGAAGAAGCAATGGAAGGAAAGGGGATGAAGAAGAAGTGGAACAAGGACGAGAAGAAAAAGGGGAGGAAGAAGAAGTAGTGTAGGCAGAAGAAGGGCAAGAAGGACAAGAGAAGGAAGAAGAAGAACAAGTGGATGTAGTAGATGTGGAAGAAGGTGAACAAGAGGAGGAAGAAGAAGTAGTGGAAGGAGGTGAGATGAAGAAGAAGAATTGGAACAAGGAGAAAAGGAGGAAAAGGAAGAAGGAGGGGAAGGGAAGGGAAGAAGAAGGAGAAGAAGTGGAATCTGGAGGAGAAGAGGAAGAAGAAGAAGAAGTGTAAGCATAAGATTTGGGGGAAGGAGAAGAAGAGGAAGAGCAACAATGGGAAGCAACAGAAGTGGGGGATGGAGAAAAAGAGAAAGGAGAAGACGAAAAGGAAAGAAGAAGAAGTTGTGGAAGGAGAAGAAATGGAAGAACAGGAAGAAGAAGAAGTGTAAGCAGAAGAAGCGGAAGAAGGAGACGAAAATCAAGAAGAACAACAAGTAGAAGTAGAAGAAGTGGTAGAAGGAGAGAATAAGAGGAATAGGAGGAAGTAGTGGAATGAAAGGAGATGAAGAAGAAGAAGTGGAAGAAGGAGAACGGGAAGAGGAAGAAGAGGTGGCAGAAGGAGAAGAAGAGGAAGAAGAAGAAGTGGTAGAACGAGAAGAAAAGGAAGAAGTGCAAGTACAAGACGGAGAACAATAGGAAGAAGAAGAAGAAGTGGAAGAATGAGAAAAAGAGGAGGAAGATGAAGCAATGGAAGGAAAGCGGAATGAAGAAGAAATGGAACAAGGAGTAGAAGAAGAAGGGGAGGAAGAAGAAGTAGTGCAGGCAGAAGAAGGGCAAGAAGGAGAAGACAGGGAAGAAGAAGAAGAAGTGGATGTAGTAGAGGTGGAAGAAGGTGAACAAGAGGAAGAAGAAGAAGTAGTTGAAGGAGTGGGGATGATGGAGAAGAAGTGGAAGAAGGAGAACAAGAGGTAGAAATGCAAGTGGAAGCAGAAGATGGAGAAAAAGAGGGATATGAGGAAGGAAAGGAAGAAGACGAAGGAGATGAAGAGGAAGAAAAGAAAGGAAAGGAGAGGATGAAGAAGAAGTGGAAGAAAGAGAACAAGAGGAGGCAGGAGAAGTGGAAGAAAGATAAGAAGAGGAAGAAGAAGGAGAGTAACTAGAAGAAGTGGAAGAAGGAGAAGAAAAGGAAGAAGAAGAAGATGTGGAAAGTCAAGAAGGTGAACAAGAGGAGAAAGAAGAAGTAGTGGAAGGAGGTAAGATGAAGAAGAAGAATTGGAACAAGGCGAAAAGGAGGAAAAGGAAGAAGGAGGGGAAAGGAAGGGAAGGGAAGGGAAGAAGAAGCAGAAGAAGTGGAATCTGGAGGGAAAGAGGAAGAAGAAGAAGTAGTGTAAGCATAAGATTTGGGGGAAGAAGAAAAAGTGGAAGAATGAGAAGAAAAGGAAGAAGTGCAAGGGGAAGAGGGAGAACAATAAGAAGAAGAAGAAGTAGTGGAAGAATGAGAAAAAGAGGAGGAAGAAGAAGCAATGGAAGGAAAGGGGATGAAGAAGAAGTGGAACAAGGACGAGAAGAAAAAGGGGAGGAAGAAGAAGTAGTGTAGGCAGAAGACGGGCAAGAAGGAGAAGAGAGGGAAGAAGAAGAACAAGTGGATGTAGTAGAAGTGGAAGAGGTGAACAAGAGGAAGAAGAAGAAGTAGTTGAAGGAGTGGGGATGATGGAGAAGAAGTGGAAGAAGGAGAACAAGAGGTAGAAAAGCAAGTGGAAGCAGAAGAAGGAGAAAAAGAGGCATATGACGAAGGAAAGGAAGAAGAAGAAGGAGATGAAGAGGAAGAAAAGAAAGGAAAGGAGAGGATGAAGAAGTAGCGGAAGAAAGAGAACAAGAGGAGGCAGGAGAAGTGGAAGAAAGATAAGAAGAGGAAGAAGAAGGAGAGTAACTAGAAGAAGTGGAAGAAGGAGAAGAAAAGGAAGAAGAAGAAGATGTGGAAAGTGAAGAAGTTGAAGAAGGTGAACAAGAGGAGGAAGAAGAAGTAGTGGAGGAGGTGAGATGAAGAGGAAGAATTCGAACAAGGAGAAAAGGAGGAAAAGGCAGCAGGAGGGGAAGGGAAGGGAAGAAGAAGCAGATGAAGTGGAATCTGGAGGGAAAGAGGAAGAAGAAGAAGTGTAAGCATAAGATTTGGGGGAAGGAGAAGAAGAGGAAGAGCAACAATGGAAGCAACAGCAGTGGCGGATGGAGAAAAAGATGACGGAGAAGACGGAAAGGAAAGAAGAACAAGTTGTGGAAGGAGAAGAAATGGAAGAAGAGGAAGAAGAAGAAGTGTAAGCAGAAGAAGTGGAAGAAGGAGACGAAAATGAAGAAGAACAACAAGTAGAAGTAGAAGAAGTGGTAGAAGGAGAGAGTAAGAGGAATAGGAGGAAGTAGTGGAATGAAAGGAAATGAAGAAGAAGTGGAGGAAGGAGAACGGGAGGAGGAATAAGAGGTGGCAGAAGGAGAAGAAGAACGCGAAGAAAAGGAAGAAGTGCAAGTGGAAGAAGGAGAACAATAGGAAGAAGAAGAAGAAGTAGAAGAATGAGAAAAAGAGGAGGAAGAAGAAACAATGGAAGGAAAGGGGATGAAGAAGAAGTCGAACAAGGAGGTGAAGAAGAAGGGGAGGAAGAAGAAGTTGTGTAGGCAGAAGAAGGGCAAGAAGGAGAAGAGAGGGAAGAAGAAGAACAAATGGATGTAGTAGAAGTGGAAGAAGGTGAACAAGAGGAAGAAGAAGAAGTAGTTGAAGGAGTGGGGATGATGGAGAAGAAGTGGAAGAAGGAGAAAAAGAGGGATATGATGAAGGAAAGTAAGAAGAAGAAGGAGATGAAGAGGAAGAGAAGAAAGGAAAGGAGAGGATGAAGAAGAAGTAGAAGAAAGAGAAGAAGAGTAGGCAGGAGAAGTGGAAGAAAGATAAGAAGAGGAAGAAGAAGGAGAGTAACCAGAAGAAGTGGAAGAAGGAGAAGAAAAGGAAGAAGAAGAAGATGTGGAAAGTGAAGAAGTTGAAGATGGTGAACAAGAGGAGGAAGAAGAAGTAATGGAAGGAGGTGAGATGAAGAAGAAGAATTGGAACAAGGAGAAATGGAGGAAAAGGAAGAAGGAGGGAAAGGGTAGGGAAGAAGAAGCAGAAGAAGTGGAATCTGGAGGAGAAGACGAAGAAGAAGAAGAAGTGTAAGCATGAGATTTGGGGTAAGGAGAAGAAGAGGAAGAGCAACAATGGGAAGCAACAGAAGTGGGGGATGGAGAAAAAGAGGAAGGAGAAGACAGAATGGAAAGCAGAAGAAGTTGTGGAAGGAGAAGAAATGGAAGAAGAGGAAGAAGAAGAAGTGTAACCAGAAGAAGCGAAAGAAGGAGACGAAAATGACGAAGAAGAAAAAGTAGAAGTAGAAGAAGTGGTAGAAGGAGAGAATAAGAGGAATATGAGGAAGTAGTGGAATGAAAGGAGATGAAGAAGAAGAAGTAAAGGAAGGAGAACAAGAGGTAGAAATGCAAGTGGAAGCAGAAGAAGGAGAAAAGGAGGGATATGACGAAGGAAAGGAAGAAGAGGAAGGAGATGAAGAGGAAGAAAAGAAAGGAAAGGAAAGCATGAAGAAGAAGTGGAAGAAAAGAGAACAAGAGGAGGCAGGAGAAGTGGAAGAAAGATAAGAAGAGGAAGAAGCAGGAGAGTAACTTGAAGAAGTGGAAGAAGGAGAAGAAAAGGAAGAAGGGGAAGAAGGAGGAGAAGAAGAAGGGGAGGAAGAAGAACTAGTGTAGGCAGAAGAACGACAAGAAGGAGAAGAGAGGGAAGAAGAAGAACAATTGGATGTAGTAGAAGTGGAAGAAGGTGAACAAGAGGAAGAAGAAGAAGTAGTTGAAGGAGTGGGGATGATGGAGAAGAAGCAGAAGAAGGAGAAAAAGAGGGATATTACGATGGAAAGGTAGAAGAAGGAGATCAAGGGGAAGAAAAGAAAGGAAAGGAGAGGATGAAGAAGAAGTGGAAGAAAGAGAACAAGAGGAGGCAGGAGAAGTGGAAGAAAGAGAACAAAAGGAGGCAGGAGAAGTGGAAGAAAGATAAGAAGAGGAAGAAGAAGATGTGGAAGAACGAGAAGAAAAGGAAGAAGTGCAAGTGGATGAAGGAGAACAATACGAAGAAGAAGAAGAAGTGGAAGAATGAGAAAAAGAGGAGGAAGAAGAAGCAATGGAAGGAAAGGGGATGAAGAAGAAATAGAACATGGAGGAGAAGAAGAAGGGGAGGAAGAAGAAGTAGTGTAGGCAGAAGAAGGGCAAGAAGGACAAGAGAAGGAAGAAGAAGAACAAGTGGATGTAGTAGATGTGGAAGAAGGTGAACAAGAGGAGGAAGAAGAAGTAGTGGAAGGAGGTGAGATGAAGAAGAAGAATTGGAACAAGGAGAAAAGGAGGAAAAGGAAGAAGGAGGGGAAGGGAAGGGAAGAAGAAGGAGAAGAAGTGGAATCTGGAGGAGAAGAGGAAGAAGAAGAAGAAGTGTAAGCATAAGATTTGGGGGAAGGAGAAGAAGAGGAAGAGCAACAATGGGAAGCAACAGAAGTGGGGGATGGAGAAAAAGAGAAAGGAGAAGACGAAAAGGAAAGAAGAAGAAGTTGTGGAAGGAGAAGAAATGGAAGAACAGGAAGAAGAAGAAGTGTAAGCAGAAGAAGCGGAAGAAGGAGACGAAAATCAAGAAGAACAACAAGTAGAAGTAGAAGAAGTGGTAGAAGGAGAGAATAAGAGGAATAGGAGGAAGTAGTGGAATGAAAGGAGATGAAGAAGAAGAAGTGGAAGAAGGAGAACGGGAAGAGGAAGAAGAGGTGGCAGAAGGAGAAGAAGAGGAAGAAGAAGAAGTGGTAGAACGTGAAGAAAAGGAAGAAGTGCAAGTGCAAGACGGAGAACAATAGGAAGAAGAAGAAGAAGTGGAAGAATGAGAAAAAGAGGAGGAAGATGAAGCAATGGAAGGAAAGCGGAATGAAGAAGAAATGGAACAAGGAGTAGAAGAAGAAGGGGAGGAAGAAGAAGTAGTTCAGGCAGAAGAAGGGCAAGAAGGAGAAGACAGGGAAGAAGAAGAAGAAGTGGATGTAGTAGAGGTGGAAGAAGGTGAACAAGAGGAAGAAGAAGAAGTAGTTGAAGGAGTGGGGATGATGGAGAAGAAGTGGAAGAAGGAGAACAAGAGGTAGAAATGCAAGTGGAAGCAGAAGATGGAGAAAAAGAGGGATATGAGGAAGGAAAGGAAGAAGACGAAGGAGATGAAGAGGAAGAAAAGAAAGGAAAGGAGAGGATGAAGAAGAAGTGGAAGAAAGAGAACAAGAGGAGGCAGGAGAAGTGGAAGAAAGATAAGAAGAGGAAGAAGAAGGAGAGTAACTAGAAGAAGTGGAAGAAGGAGAAGAAAAGGAAGAAGAAGAAGATGTGGAAAGTCAAGAAGGTGAACAAGAGGAGAAAGAAGAAGTAGTGGAAGGAGGTAAGATGAAGAAGAAGAATTGGAACAAGGCGAAAAGGAGGAAAAGGAAGAAGGAGGGGAAAGGAAGGGAAGGGAAGGGAAGAAGAAGCAGAAGAAGTGGAATCTGGAGGGAAAGAGGAAGAAGAAGAAGTAGTGTAAGCATAAGATTTGGGGGAAGAAGAAAAAGTGGAAGAATGAGAAGAAAAGGAAGAAGTGCAAGGGGAAGAGGGAGAACAATAAGAAGAAGAAGAAGTAGTGGAAGAATGAGAAAAAGAGGAGGAAGAAGAAGCAATGGAAGGAAAGGGGATGAAGAAGAAGTGGAACAAGGACGAGAAGAAAAAGGGGAGGAAGAAGAAGTAGTGTAGGCAGAAGACGGGCAAGAAGGAGAAGAGAGGGAAGAAGAAGAACAAGTGGATGTAGTAGAAGTGGAAGAGGTGAACAAGAGGAAGAAGAAGAAGTAGTTGAAGGAGTGGGGATGATGGAGAAGAAGTGGAAGAAGGAGAACAAGAGGTAGAAAAGCAAGTGGAAGCAGAAGAAGGAGAAAAAGAGGCATATGACGAAGGAAAGGAAGAAGAAGAAGGAGATGAAGAGGAAGAAAAGAAAGGAAAGGAGAGGATGAAGAAGTAGCGGAAGAAAGAGAACAAGAGGAGGCAGGAGAAGTGGAAGAAAGATAAGAAGAGGAAGAAGAAGGAGAGTAACTAGAAGAAGTGGAAGAAGGAGAAGAAAAGGAAGAAGAAGAAGATGTGGAAAGTGAAGAAGTTGAAGAAGGTGAACAAGAGGAGGAAGAAGAAGTAGTGGAGGAGGTGAGATGAAGAGGAAGAATTCGAACAAGGAGAAAAGGAGGAAAAGGCAGCAGGAGGGGAAGGGAAGGGAAGAAGAAGCAGATGAAGTGGAATCTGGAGGGAAAGAGGAAGAAGAAGAAGTGTAAGCATAAGATTTGGGGGAAGGAGAAGAAGAGGAAGAGCAACAATGGAAGCAACAGCAGTGGCGGATGGAGAAAAAGATGACGGAGAAGACGGAAAGGAAAGAAGAACAAGTTGTGGAAGGAGAAGAAATGGAAGAAGAGGAAGAAGAAGAAGTGTAAGCAGAAGAAGTGGAAGAAGGAGACGAAAATGAAGAAGAACAACAAGTAGAAGTAGAAGAAGTGGTAGAAGGAGAGAGTAAGAGGAATAGGAGGAAGTAGTGGAATGAAAGGAAATGAAGAAGAAGTGGAGGAAGGAGAACGGGAGGAGGAATAAGAGGTGGCAGAAGGAGAAGAAGAACGCGAAGAAAAGGAAGAAGTGCAAGTGGAAGAAGGAGAACAATAGGAAGAAGAAGAAGAAGTAGAAGAATGAGAAAAAGAGGAGGAAGAAGAAACAATGGAAGGAAAGGGGATGAAGAAGAAGTCGAACAAGGAGGTGAAGAAGAAGGGGAGGAAGAAGAAGTTGTGTAGGCAGAAGAAGGGCAAGAAGGAGAAGAGAGGGAAGAAGAAGAACAAATGGATGTAGTAGAAGTGGAAGAAGGTGAACAAGAGGAAGAAGAAGAAGTAGTTGAAGGAGTGGGGATGATGGAGAAGAAGTGGAAGAAGGAGAAAAAGAGGGATATGATGAAGGAAAGTAAGAAGAAGAAGGAGATGAAGAGGAAGAGAAGAAAGGAAAGGAGAGGATGAAGAAGAAGTAGAAGAAAGAGAAGAAGAGTAGGCAGGAGAAGTGGAAGAAAGATAAGAAGAGGAAGAAGAAGGAGAGTAACCAGAAGAAGTGGAAGAAGGAGAAGAAAAGGAAGAAGAAGAAGATGTGGAAAGTGAAGAAGTTGAAGATGGTGAACAAGAGGAGGAAGAAGAAGTAATGGAAGGAGGTGAGATGAAGAAGAAGAATTGGAACAAGGAGAAATGGAGGAAAAGGAAGAAGGAGGGAAAGGGTAGGGAAGAAGAAGCAGAAGAAGTGGAATCTGGAGGAGAAGACGAAGAAGAAGAAGAAGTGTAAGCATGAGATTTGGGGTAAGGAGAAGAAGAGGAAGAGCAACAATGGGAAGCAACAGAAGTGGGGGATGGAGAAAAAGAGGAAGGAGAAGACAGAATGGAAAGCAGAAGAAGTTGTGGAAGGAGAAGAAATGGAAGAAGAGGAAGAAGAAGAAGTGTAACCAGAAGAAGCGAAAGAAGGAGACGAAAATGACGAAGAAGAAAAAGTAGAAGTAGAAGAAGTGGTAGAAGGAGAGAATAAGAGGAATATGAGGAAGTAGTGGAATGAAAGGAGATGAAGAAGAAGAAGTAAAGGAAGGAGAACAAGAGGTAGAAATGCAAGTGGAAGCAGAAGAAGGAGAAAAGGAGGGATATGACGAAGGAAAGGAAGAAGAGGAAGGAGATGAAGAGGAAGAAAAGAAAGGAAAGGAAAGCATGAAGAAGAAGTGGAAGAAAAGAGAACAAGAGGAGGCAGGAGAAGTGGAAGAAAGATAAGAAGAGGAAGAAGCAGGAGAGTAACTTGAAGAAGTGGAAGAAGGAGAAGAAAAGGAAGAAGAAGAAGATGTGGAAGGTGCAGAAGGTGAACAAGATGAGGAAGAAGAAGTAATGGAAGGAGGTGAGATGAAGAAGAAGAATTGGAACAAGGAGAAAAGGAAGAAGGAGGGGAAGGGAAGGGAAGAAGAAGCAGAAGAAGTGGAAGCTGGAGGAGAAGAGGAACAAGAAGAAGAAGTGTAAGCATAAGATTTGGGGGAAGGAGAAGAAGAGGAAGAGCAACAACGGGAAGCAACAGAAGTGGGGGATGGAGAAAAAGAGGAAGGAGAAGACGAAAAGGAAAGAAGAATAAGTTGTTGAAGGAGAAGAAATGGAAGAAGAGGAAGAAGAAGAAGCGGAAGAAGGACACGAAAATGAAGAAGAACAACAAGTAGAAGTAGAAGAAGTGGTAGAAGTAGTGGAATGAAACGAGATGAAGAAGAAGAAGCAAAAGAAGGAGAACGGGAGGAGGGAGAAGAGGTGGCAGAAGGAGGAGAAGAGGAAGAAGAAGAAGTGGAAGAACAAGAAGAAAAGGTAGAAGTGCAACTGGAAGAAGGAGAACAATAGGAAGAAGAAGAAGAAGTGGAAGAATGTCAAAAAGAGGAGGAAGAAGAAGCAATGAAAGGAAAGGGGATGAAGAAGAAGTGGAACAAGGAGGAGAAGAAGAAGGGGAGGAAGAAGAAGTAGTGTAGGCAGAAAAAGGGCAAGAAGGAGAAGAGAGGGAAGAAGAAGAACAAGTGGATCTAGTAGAAGTGGAAGAAGGTGAACAAGAGGAGGAAGAAGAAGTAGTTGAAGGAGTGGGGATGATGGAGAAGAAGTGAAAGAAGGAGAACAAGAGGTAGAAATGCAAGTGGAAGCAGATGAAGGAGAAAAAGAGGGATATGACGAAGGAAAGGACGAAGAAGAAGAAGATGAAGAGGAAGAAAAGAAAGGAAAGGAGAGGATGAAGAAGAAGTGGAAGAAAGAGAACAAGAGGAGGCAGGAGAAGCGGAAGAAAGATAAGAAGAGGAAGAAGAAGGAGAGTAACTAGAAGAAGTGGAAGAAGGAGAAGAAAAGGAAGAAGAAGAAGATGTGGAAAGTGAAGAAGTTGAAGAAGGTGAACAAGAGGAGGAAGAAGCAGTAGTGGAAGGAGGTGAGATGAAGAAGAAGAATTGGAACAAGGAGAAAAGGAGGAAAAGGAAAAAGGACGCGAGGGGAAGGGAAGGGAAAAAGAAGAAAAAGTGTAAGCATAAGATTTGGGGGAAGGAGAAGAAGAGGAAGAGCAACAATAGGAAGCCACAGAAGTGGGGGATGGAGAAAAAGAGGAAGCAGAAGACGGAAAGGAAAGAAGAATAAGTTGTGGAAGGAGAAGAAATGGAAGAAGAGGAAGAAGAAGAAGTGTAAGCAGAAGAAGCGGACGAAGGAGACGAAAATGAAGCAGAACAACAAGTAGAAGTAGAAGAAGTGGTAGAAGGAGAGAATAAGAAGAATAGGAGGAAGTAGTGGAATGAAAGAAGATGAAGAAGAAGAAGTGGAAGAAGGAGAACGAGAGGAGGGAGAAGAGGTGGTGGAAGGAGAAGAAGAGGAAGAAGAAGAAGTGGAAGAACGAGAAGAAAAGGAAGAAGTGCAGGAGGAAGAAGGAGAAGAATAGGAAGAAGAAGAAGAAGTGGAAGAATGAGAAAAAAAGGAGGAAGAAGAAGCAATGGAAGAAAAGGGGATGAAGAAGAAGTTGAACAAGGAGGAGAAGAGGAAGGGGAGGTAGAAGAAGTAGTGTAGGCAGAAGAAGGGCAAGAAGGAGAAGAGAGGGAAGAAGAAGAACAAGTGGATGTAGTAGAGGTGGACGAAGATGAACAATAGGAAGAAGAAGAAGTAGTTGAAGGAGTGGGGATGATGGAGAAGATGTGGAAGAAGGAGAACAAGAGGTAGAATGCAAGTGGAAGCAGAAGAAGGAGAAAAAGAGGGATATTACGAAGGAAAGGAAGAAGAAGAAGGAGATGAAGAGGTAGAAAAGAAAGGAAAGGAAAGGATGAAGAAGAAGTGGAAGAAAGAGAACAAGAGGAGGCAGGAGAAGTGGAAGAAAGATAAGAAGAGGAAGAAGAAGGAGAATAACTAGAAGAAGTGGAAGAAGGAGAAGAAAAGGAAGAAGAAGAAGATGTGGAAAATGAAGAAGGTGAACAAGAGGAGGAAGAAGAAGTAGTATAAGGAGGTGAGATGAAGAAGAAGAATTGCAACAACGAGAAAAGGAGGAAAAGGAAGAAGGAAGGTAAGAGAAGGGAAGAAGAAGCAGAAAAAGTGGAATCTAGAGGAGAAGAGGAAGAAGAAGAAGAAGTGTAAGCATAAGATTTGGGGGAAGGAGAAGAAGAGGAAGAGGACCAATGGGAAGCAACAAAAGTGGGGGATGGAGAAAAAGAGGAAGGAGAAGACGAAAAGGAATGAAAAAGAAGTTGTGGAAGTTGAAGACATGGAAGAAGAGGAAGAAGAAGAAGTGCAAGCAGACGAAGCGAAAGAAGGAGACAAAAATGAAGAAGAACAACAAGTAGAAGTAGAAGAAGTGGTAGAAGGAGAGAATAAGAGGAACAGGAGGAAATAGTGGAATGAAAGGAGATGAAGAAGAAGAAGTGGAAGAAGGAGAACGGGAGGAGGGAGAAGAGGTGGCAGAAGGAAAAGAAGAGGAAGAAGAAGAAGTGGAAGAACGAGAAGAAAAGGAACAAGTGCAAGTGGAAGAAGGAGAACAATATAAAGAAGAAGAAGAAGTGGAAGAATGAGAAAAAGAGGAGGAAGAAGAAGCAATGGAAGGAAAGGGGATGAAGAAGAAGTGGAACAAGGAGGAGAAGAAGAAGGGGAGGAAACAGAAGTAGTGTAGGCAGAAGAAGGGCAAGAAGGAGAAAAGAGGGAAGAAGAAGAACAAATTCATGTAGTAGAGGTGGAAGAAGGTGAACAAGAGGAGGAAGAAGAAGTAGTTGAAGTAGTGGGGATGATGGAGAAGAAGTGGAAGAAGGAGAACAAGAGGTAGAAATGCAACTGGAAGGAGAAGAAGGAGAAAAAGAGGGATATGACGAAGGAAAGGAAGAAGAAGAAGGAGATAAAGAGGAAGAAAAGAAAGGAAAGGAAAGGATGAAGAAGAAGTGGAAGAAAGAGAACAAGAGGAGGCGGGAGAAGTGGAAGAAAGATAAGAAGAGGAAGAAGAAGGTGAGTAACTAGAAGAAGTAGAAGAAGCAGAAGAAAAGGAAGAAGAAGAAGATGTGGAAAGTGAAGAAGTTGACGAAGGTGAACAAGAGGAGGAAGAAAAAGTATTGGAACGAGGTGAGATGAAGAAGAAGAATTGGAACAAGGGGAAAATGAGAAAAAGGAAGGAGGGGAAGGAGGAAAAGGAGGAAAAGGAAAAAGGAGGGCAAGGGCAGGGAAGAAGAAGCAGAAGAAGTGGAATCTGGAGGAGAAGAGGAAGAAGAAGAAGAAGAAGTGTAAGCATAAGATTTGGGGGAAGGAGAAGAAGAGAAACAGCAACAATCGGAAGCAACAGAAGTGGGGATGGAGAAAAAGAGGAAGGAGAAGACGGAAAGGAAAGAAGTAGAAGTTGTGGAATGAGAAGAAATGGAAGAAGAGGAAGTGTAAGCAGAAGAAGCGGAAGAAGGAGACGAAAATGAAGAAGAACAACAAGTAGAAGTACAACAAGTGGTAGAAGGAGAGAATAAAAGGAATAGGAGGAAGTAGTGGAATGAAAGGAGATGAAGAAGAAGAAGTGGGAGAAGGAGAACGGGAGGAGGGAGAAGAGGTGGCAGAAGGAGAAGAAGAGGAAGAAGTAGAAGTGGAAGAACGAGAAGAAAAGGAAGAAGTGCAAGTGGAAGAAGGAGAACAATAGGAAGAAGAAGAAGAATTGGAAGAATGAGAAAAAGAGGAGGAAGAAGGAGCAATGGAAGGAAAGGGGATGAAGAAGAAGTGGAACAAGGAGGAGAAGAGGAAGGGGAGGAAGAAGAAGTAGTGTCGGCAGAAGAAGGGCAAGAACGAGTAGAGAGGGAAGAAGAAGAACAAGTGAATCTAGTAGAAGTGGAAGAAGGTGAACAAGAGGAAGAAGAAGAAGTAGTTGAAGGAGTGGGGATGATGGAGAAGAAGTGGAAGAAGGAGAACAAGAGGTAGAAATCCAAGTGGAAGCAGAAGAAGGACAAAAAGAGGGATATTACGAAGGAAAGGAAGAAGAAGAAGGAGATGAAGAGGAAGAAAAGAGAGGAAAGGAGAGGATGAAGAAGAAGTAGAAGAAAGAGAACAAGGGGAGGCAGGACAAGTGGAAGAAAGATAAGAAGAGGAAGAAGAAGGAGAGTAACTAGAAGAAGAGGTGGCAGAAGGAGAAGAAGAGGAAGAAGAAGATGTGGAAGAACGAGAAGAAAAGGAAGAAGTGCAAGTGCAAGAAGGAGAACAATAGGATGAAGAAGAAGAAGGGGAAGAATAAGAAAAAGAGGAGGAAGAAGGAGCAATGGAAGGAAAAGGGATGAAGAAGGAGTGGAATAAGGAGGAGAAGAAGAAGGGGAGGATGAAGAAGTAGTGTAGGCAGAAGAAGGGCAAGAAGGAGAAGAGAGGGAAGAAGAAGAAGTGGATGTAGTAGAAGTGGAAGAAGGTGAACAAGAAGAAGTAGTTGAAGGAGTGGGGATGATGGAGAAGAAGTGGAAGAAGGAGAACAAGAGGTAGAAATGCAAGTGGAAGCAGAAGAAGGATTAAAGGAGGGATATGACGAAGGAAAGGAAGAAGAAGAAGGAGATGAAGAGGAAGAAAAGAAAGGAAAGGAGAGCATGAAGAGGAAGTGGAAGAAAAGAGAACAAGAGGAGGTAGGAGAAGTCGAAGAAACATAAGAAGAAGAAGAAGAAGGAGAGTAACTAGAAGAAGTGGAAGAAGCAGAAGAAAAGGAAGAAGAAGAAGATGTGGAAAGTGAAAAAGGTGAAGAAGGTGAACAAGAGGAGGAAGAAGAAGTAGTGGAGGAGGTGAGATGAAGAGGAAGAATTGGAACAAGGAGAAAAGGAGGAAAAGGCAGCAGGAGGGGAAGGGAAGGGAAGAAGAAGCAGATGAAGTGGAATCTGGAGGGAAAGAGGAAGAAGAAGAAGAAGTGTAAGCATAAGATTTGGGGGAAGGAGAAGAAGAGGAAGAGCAACAATGGGAAGCAACAGAAGTGGGGGATGGAGAAAAAGAGGAAGGAGAAGACGGAAAGGAAAGAAGAAGAAGTTGTGGAAGGAGAAGAAATGGAAGAAGAGGAAGAGCAAGTGTAAGCAGAAGAAGCGGAAGAAGGAGACGAAAATGAAGAAGAACAAGAAGTAGAAGTAGAAGAAGTGGTAGAAGGAGAGAATAAGAGGAATAGGAGGAAGTAGTGGAATGAAAGGAGATGAAGAAGAAGAAGTGGAAGAAGGAGAACGGGAGGAGGGAGAAGAGGTGGCAGAAGGAGAAGAAGAGGAAGAAGAAGAAGTGGAAGAAGGAGAAGAAAAGGAAGAAGTGCAAGTGGGAGAAGTAGAACAATAGGAAGAAGAAGAAGTTGAAGAATGAGAAAAAGAGGAGGAAGAAGAAGCAATGGAAAGAAAGGGGAATGAAGAAGAAGTGGAACAAGGAGGAGAAGAAGAAGGGGAGGAAGAAGAAGTAGTGCAGGCAGAAGAAGGCCAAGAAGGACAAGAAGAACAAGTGGATGTAGTAGAGGTGGAAGAATGAGAATAAGAGGAAGAAGAAGAAGTAGTTGAAAGAGTGGGGCTTATGGACAAGAAGTGGATGAAGGAGAACAAGAGGTAGAAATGCAAGTGGAAGCAGAAGAAGGAGAAAAAGAGGGATATGACGAAGGAAAGGAAGAAGAAGAAGGAGATGAAGAGGAAGAAAAGAAAGGAAAGGAGAGGATGAAGAAGAAGTGGAAGAAGGAGAACGGGAGGAGGGAGAAGAGGTGGCAGAAGGAGAAGAAGAGGAAGAAGAAGAAGTGGAAGAAGGAGAAGAAATGGAAGAAGTGCAAGTGGAAGAAGGAGAACAATAGGAAGAAGAAGAAGAAGTGGAAGAATGAGGAAAAGAGGAGGAATAAGAAGCAATGGAAGGAAAGGGGATGAAGAAGAAGTGCAACAAGGAGGAGAAGAAGAAGGGAAGGAAGAAGAAGTAGTGTAGGCAGAAAAAGGGCAAGAAGGAGAAGAGAGGGAAGAAGAAGAACAAGTGGATGTAGTAGAAGATGAAGAAGGTGAACAAGAGGAAGAAGAAGAAGTAGTTGAAGGAGTGGGGATGATGGAGAAGAAGTGGAAGAAGGAGAACAATAGGTAGAAATGCAAGTGGAAGCAAAAGAAGCAGAAAAAGAGGGATATGACGAAGGAATGGAAGAAGAAGAAGGAGATGAAGAGGATGAAAAGAAAGGAAAGCAGAGGATGAAGAAGAAGTGGAAGAAAGAGAAAAAGAGGAGGCAGGAGAAGTGGAAGAAAGATAAGAAGAGGAAGAAGAAGGAGAGTAACTGGAAGAAGTGGAAGAAGGAGAGGAAAAGGAAGAAAAAGAAGATGTAGAAAGTGAAGAAGGTGAACCAGATGAGGAAGAAGAAGTAATGGAAGGAGGTGAGATGAAGAAGAAGAATTGGAACAAGGAGAAAAGGATGAAAAGTAAGAAGGAGGGGAAGGGAAGGGAAGAAGAAGTGGAAGCTGGAGGAGAAGAGGAAGAAGAAGAAGAAGTGGAAGCATAAGATTTGGGGGAAGGAGAAGAAGAGGAAGAGCAACAATGGGAAGTAACAGAAGTGGGGGATGGAGAAAATGATGAACGAGAAGACGGAAAGGAAAGAAGATGAAGTTGTGGAAGGAGAAGAAATGGAAGAAGAGGAAGAAGAAGAAGTGTAACCAGAAAAAGCAAAAGAAGGAGACGAAAATGAAGAAGAACAACAAGTAGAAGTAGAAGAAGTGGTAGAAGTAGTGGAATGAAAGGAGGTGAAGAAGAAGAAGTGGAGGAAGGAGAACGGGAGGAGGGAGAAGAGGTGGCAGAAGGAGAAGAAGAGGAAGAAGAAGAAGTGGAAGAACGAGAAGAAAAGGAAGAAGTGCAAGTGGAAGAAGGAGAACAGTAGGCAGAAGAAGAAGAAGAAGTGGAAGAATGAGATAAAGAGGAGGAAGAAGAAGCAACGGAAGGAAAGGGGATGAAGAAGAAGTTGAACAAGGACGAGAAGAAGAAGGGGAGGAAGAAGAGTAGTGTAGGCAGAAGAAGGGCAAGAAGGAGAAGAGAGGGAAGAAGAAGAACAAGTAGATGTAGTAGAAGTGGAAGAAGGTGAACAAGAGGAAGAAGAAGAAGTAGTTGAAGGAGTGGGGATGATGGAGAAGAAGTGGAAGAAGGAGAAAGAGAGGTAGAAATGCAAGTGGAAGCAGAAGAAGGAGAAAAAGAGGGATATGAAGAAGGAAAGGAGGAAGAAGACGGAGATGAAGAGGAAGAAAAGAAAGGAAAGGAGAGGATGAAGAAGAAGTGGAAGAAGGAGAAGAAATGGAAGAAGTGCAAGTACAAGAAGGAGAACAATAGGAAGAAGAAGAAGAAGTGGAACAATGAGAAAAAGAGGAGGATTACGAAGCAATGGAAGGAAAGGGGATGAAGAGGAAGTGGAACAAGGAGGAGAAGAAGAAGGGGAGGAAGAAGAAGTAGTGTAGGCAGAAGAAGGGCAAGAAGGAGAAGAGAGGGAAGAAGAAGAACAAGTGGATGTAGTAGAAGTGGAAGAAGGTGAACAAGAGGAAGAAGAAGAAGTAGTTGAAGGAGTAGGGATGATGGAGAAGAAGTGGAAGAAGGAGAACAAGAGGTAGAAATGCAAGTGGAAGCAGAAGAAGGGGAAAAAGAGGGATATGAAGAAGGAAAGGATGAAGAAGAAGGAGATGAAGAGGAAGAAAAGAAAGGAAAGGAGAGGATGAAGAAGAAGTGGAAGAAGGAGAAGAAGAGGAAGAAGATGAGGTGGAAGAAGGAGAAGAAATGGAAGAAGTGCAAGTGGAAGCAGGAGAACAATAGGAAGAAGAAGAAGAAGTGGAAGAATGAGAAAAAGAGGAGGAATAAGAAGCAATGGAAGGAAAGGGGATGAAGAAGAAGTGGAACAAGGAGGAGAAGAAGAAGGGAAGGAAGAAGAAGTAGTGTAGGCAGAAAAAGGGCAAGAAGGAGAAGAGAGGGAAAAAGAAGAACAAGTGGATGTAGTAGAAGATGAAGAAGGTGAACAAGAGGAAGAAGAAGAAGTAGTTGAAGGAGTGGGGATAATGGAGAAGAAGTGGAAGAAGGAGAACAATAGGTAGAAATGCAAGTGGAAGCAAAAGAAGCAGAAAAAGAGGGATATGACAAAGGAATGGAAGAAGAAGAAGGAGATGAAGAGGATGAAAAGAAAGGAAAGCAGAGGATGAAGAAGAAGTGGAAGAAAGAGAAAAAGAGGAGGCAGGAGA
Organism: Psophocarpus tetragonolobus; assembly: GCA_037954015.1. NCBI lineage: Eukaryota > Viridiplantae > Streptophyta > Magnoliopsida > Fabales > Fabaceae > Psophocarpus > Psophocarpus tetragonolobus. The sequence goes on along the minus strand of CM075693.1, from coordinate 45,672,477 downwards.
AGTGGAAGAAAGATAAGAAGAGGAAGAAAAAGGAGAGTAGCTGGAAGAACTGGAAGAAGGAGAAGAAAAGGAAGAAGAAGAAGATGTGGAAAGTGAAGAAGGTGAACCAGATGAGGAAGAAGAAGTAATGGAAGGAGGTGAGATGAAGAAGAAGAATTGGAACAAGGAGAAAAGGAAGAAAAGGAAGAAGGAGGGGAAGGTAAGGGAAGAAAAAGCAGAAGAAGTGGTACTGGAGGAGAAGAGGAAGAAGAAGAAGAAGTGTAAGCATAAGATTTGGGGGAAGGAGAAGAAGAGGAAGAGCAATAATGGGAAGCAACAGAAGTGGGGGATGGAGAAAAAGAGGAAGGAGAAGACGGAAAGGAAAGAAGAAGTTGTGGAAGGAGAAGAAATGGAAGAAGAGGAAGAAGTAGAAGTGTAACCAGAAGAAGCGAAAGAAGGAGACGAAAATGAAGAAGAACAACAAGTAGAAGTAGAAGAAGTGGTAGAAGTAGTGGAATGAAAGGAGATCAAGAAGAAGAAGTGGAAGAAGGAGAACGGGAGGAGGGAGAAGAGGTGGCAGAAGGAGAAGAAGAGGAAGAAGAAGAAGTGGAAGAACGAGAAGAAAAGGAAGAAGTGCAAGTGGAAGAAGGGGAACAATAGGCAGAAGAAGAAGAAGAAGTGGAAGAATGAGATAAAGAGGAGGAAGAAGAAGCAATGGAAGGAAAGGGGATGAAGAAGAAGTGGAACAAGGAGGAGAAGAAGAAGGGGAGGAAGAAGAAGTAGTGTAGGCAGAAGAAGGGCAAGAAGGAGAAGAGAGGGAAGAAGAAGAACACGTGGATGTAGTAGAAGTGGAAGAAGGTGAACAAGAGGAAGAAGAAGAAGTAGTTGAAGGAGTAGGGATGATGGAGAAGAAGTGGAAGAAGGAGAACAAGAGGTAGAAATGCAAGTGGAAGCAGAAGAAGGAGAAAAAGAGGGATATGACGAAGGAAAGGAAGAAGAAGAAGGAGATGAAGAGGAAGAAAAGAAAGGAAAGGAGAGGATGACGAAGAAGTGGAAGAAGGAGAATGGGAGAAGGGAGAAGAGGTGGCAGAAGGAGAAGAAGAGGAAGAAGAAGTGGAAGAAGGAGAAGAAATGGAAGAAGTGCAAGTGGAAGAAGGAGAACAATAGGAAGAAGAAGAAGAAGTGGACGAATGAGAAAAACAGGAGGAATAAGAAGCAATGGAAGGAAAGGGGATGAAGAAGAAGTGGAACAAGGAGGAGAAGAAGAATGGAAGGAAGAAGAAGTAGTGTAGGCAGAAGAAGGGCAAGAAGGAGAAGAGAGGGAAGAAGAAGAACAAGTGGATGTAGTAGAAGATGAAGAAGGTGAAGTGTAAGCATAAGAAGCGGAAGAAGGAGACGAAAATGAAGAAGAACAACAAGTAGAAGTAGAAGAAGTGGTAGAAGGAGAGAATAAGAGGAATAGTAGTGGAATGAAAGGACATGAAGAAGAAGAAGTGGAAGAAGGAGAACAGGAGGAGGTAGAAGAGGTGGCAGAAGGAGAAGAAGAGGAACAAGAAGAAATGCAGAACGAGAAGAAAACGAAGAAGTGGAAATGGAAGAAAGAGAACAATAAGAAGAAGAAGAAGTGGAAGAATGAGAAAAAGAGAAGGAAGAAGAAGCGATGGAAGGAAAGGGGATGAAGAAGAAGTGGAACAAGGAGTAGAAGAAGAACGGGAGGAAGAAGAAGTAGTGTAGGCAGAAGAACGACAAGAAGGAGAAGAGAGGGAAGAAGAAGAAGTGGATGTAGTAGAGGTGGAAGAAGGTGAACAAGAGGAAGAAGAAGAAGTAGTTGAAGGAGTGGGGATGACGGAGAAGAAGTCGAAGAAGGAGAACAAGAGGAGGCGGGAGAAGTGGAAGAAAGATAAGAAGAGGAAGAAGAATGAGACTAACTAGAAGAAGTGGAAGAAGGAGAAGAAAAGGAAGAAGAAGAAGATGTGGAAACTGAAGAAGGTGAACAAGAGGAGGAAGAAGAAGTAGTGGAAGGAGGTGAGATGAAGAAGAAGAATTCGAACAAGGAGAAAAGGAGGAAAAGGAAGAAGAAGAGGAAGGGAAGGGAAGAAGAAGCAGAAGAAGTGGAATTTGGAGGAGAAGAGGAAGAAGAAGAAGAAGTGTAAGCATAAGATTTGCGGGAAGGACAGGAAGAGGAAGAGCAACAATGGGAAGCAACAGAAGTGGGGGTTGGAGAAAAAGAGGAAGGAAGACGGAAAGGAAAGAAGAAGTTGTGGAAGGAGAAGAAATGGAAGAGGAAGAAGTGTAAGCAGAAGAAGCGGAAGAAGGAGACGAAAATGAAGAAGAACAACAAGTAGAAGTAGAAGAAGTGGTAGAAGTAGTGGAATGAAAGGAGATGAAGAAGAAGAAGTGGAAGAAGGAGAACGGGAGGAGGGAGAAGAGGTGGCAGAATGAGAAGAAGAGGAAGTAGAAGAAGTGGAAGAACGAGAAGAAAAGGAAGAAGTGCAAGTTGAAGAATCAGAAAAAGAGGAGGAAGAAGAAGCAATGGAAGGAAAGGGGATGAAGAAGAAGTGGAACAAGGAGGAGAAGAAGAAGGGCAAAAAGGAGAAGAGAGGGAAGAAGAAGAACAAGTGGATGTAGTAGAAGTGGAAGAAGGTGAAGAAGAGGAAGAAGAAGAAGTAGTTGAAGGAGTGGGGATGATGGAGAAGAAGTGGAAGAAGGAGATGTAAGGGAGAATATTTTGGGAATAAAAAAGACTAGTTGAGGTTTTCTCTCCTTTGGGTTCTTGACAATCCAAAATCTTTTGAAATTTATCAAAGGTAATTCACCCCTTTGTGTGTGCAATCTCGTAGACATATCTTCCATCCTTGGAAGTGTGGAGTCTATCAATTCCAATTCCATTTTCTGTCTTTTCCATTCATACTCAATTCTGGCCAGCAAACTCTATAACAGGAAAGTGCTACACTATTCAAATACTCGTTTAATTGTTGAATTTCAAAAACTTTTAATTTCCATTCTGTGTCTTTTTTGATAGTAATTCTATTCAGTTTATTTTTTTTGCAATTGTTTGCATTCCATGTTGATTAATTTTGTTAACGCGGCAAGCTAAATTCCTAGGGTCCTTTCAGAATCCTAAACTGACAGCGGATTCATATCATTTGGTATCAGAGTTTCCGGTTTCTAGGAATTGCAAGGCTGCTGTTCTGGGTAATTTCTGTCCTTAATTTTCATCATATCATAATATTACCTTATTGTTATTTCTTTGACTGAACCATTGCAAAAGTTAGGTCCTTAAAACAATTCTGAATTTTTAAAAAAAAAAAAAAATAGAAGTGAAAGAAAGCATGCAAAAAAAATTGAGTTAAAAAAAAAAATTGGGCTGAATGGTTCATGTTATTAGAAAAATTTTAAGCTCATTCTTAAGGTAATATTGTGTTTGAATTGAGGAAGAAAATACTGCACCGTGTTAGTATACAATTCTGAATTTTGCTGCACCTATTAGTTTCATTTTAAGCCAAAATTTTATCCTCTGTTTGTGTCTTTACCTGTTAAAATTGGCTGCACAATTTTCTACTCAAAATTCTGGTTGTGGCTGTTTGTACCTTTGTTTTCATTTCTTTTCGTCCATTTCTTTTCGTACTTCCTTTTGTTTTCATTTTGAGACAAATTTCTTCTGTCTTGTTGGTGTTAAAAAAAATAATTCAGTGGTTGTCCTAGTATTTGTTGCTTTCGTTGGGTTTCATTTTAGTCATTTTTGTTAGTTTTCTTGTGTCTTATTTGCCTGCACACAGGTTGGTGTTTGTCTTTGAGTTTTTCTCTTTTGGTTTGTTAAGAAGTTAAGGAGGAATAAAGAGGAAAAAGGCAAGAGAGTTTCATTATAGTAAAAGCCAATTTTTTTTTAGCGCAAACACTTGAGTGGGTGAGAACATTTTCAAACACCACATACATACTTTTTCTTGTGACATTTGACCTGTTTGTTTATCATGGCAGAAAGAAATAATAACAATGATCTTCAACTTCAAATTGCTGCATTATCTCAGCATTTAGAGAGATTGATGAAGCAACAACAAGATGAATTCCATTAGAGGTTGGACCAATTGGAGAATAGGACCCCACCAGCAGGAGGAAAAGGAAGGCCAAATAGAAATGAAGGAAGAATAGAAGGAGTGAAGTTGAATGTGCCTCCTTTCAAGGGTAGGAGTGATCCTGATGCATACTTGGAGTGGGAGTTAAAAATTGAGCATGTGTTCTCTTACAACAATTATAGTGAGGAGCAAAAGGTGAGACTTGCAGCTGCTGAATTTTCTGATTATGTACTCATTTGGTGGAATAAGTTGCAAAGGGAGAGGATTAGATATGAGGAGCCTAGGGTAGACACTTGGGCTGAAATGAAGAGGATCATGAGGAGGCGGTATATACCTTCTAGCTTCCATAGGGATATAAAATTAAAACTTCAGAAATTGTCTCAAGGAAGCAAGGGAGTGGAGGAGTACTATAAGGAGATGGAGATGCTAATCATCCAAGCCCAAATTGAAGAAGATCCTGAGCTAACTATGGCTCGCTTCCTTAATGGTTTAAATCATGACATTAGAGATGTTGTTGAGTTGCAGGAGTTTGTGGAGATGGAGGACCTTTTACATAAGGCTAGCAAATAAAACGAAAGATTACAACAAGCAGAAGTTCTACCGGGTATAATGCTTCAAATTGGAAGGTTAGAGTTAAGAAAGAGGGTGCTGCCTCCTCAAGCAATGCATCACTTTCTAACCATGGAAAAGCACCTCAAAAGCAACCTGAACATCCTCCTAAAAAGACTAGAGAAGTGAAGTGTTTCAAGTGCTTGGGCATGGGTCATTATGCCTATGAGTGTCCCACAAAGAAGATTGTTCTTCTCAAAGATAATGGGGAATACACAAGCCAATCAGAAGCTAGTGGTGGAGAAGAAGAGGAGAGTGATGGAGAATTGAAGGCTATTGAAGGAGAGTTGTATATGATTAGGAGGATGCTTGGAAGTCAAGTCAAGGCCGAGGATGCATCTCAAAGGGAGAACATATTTCACACAAGATGTTCAGTCAATGGTAATGTTTGTTTGGTAATTATTGATGGAGGGAGTTGTACCAATGTGGTGAGTTCAAGATTAGTGTCAAAGATGAACATGGACACTACACCGCATCCTAGACCATATAAACTTCAATGGCTTAGTGAAGGAGAAGAAGTTCAAGTGAAACAACAAGCAATAGTTTCGTTCTCCATTGGAAAATATCAAGATAAAGTCATATGTGATGTGGTTCCCATGGAGGCCAGCCATATCCTTTTGGGAAGGCCGTGGCAGTATGATACCAAAGCCATTCATGACGGCTTCACTAACAAATTTTCTTTCATGTATCAGGATAAAAAGTTGGTTCTCAAGCCTTTGTCTCCTAAAGAGGTGTGTGAGGATCAAATCAAAATGAGAGAAAAGTTAGCAAATGAAATAAAGAGTGAAACACTTGAGAGGAAGAGCGAAACACTTGAGAGGAAAAATAGAGAAAAGAAAGATATTGAAACACTTGAGGAAAAACACACTTGTTTAGCAAAAAAAGAGGAAGTTAAGAGGCTGCTTTGTGCAAGACAACCCCTATATTTGTTGTATTGTACAAGTCAGTTTTTGCATGCTAACCAATTTGAAAATTTTGAATTGCCTTCTTGTGTTAAACCTCTTTTGCAGAATTTCCAAGATGTTTTTCCAGAGAGTGTACCTAGTGGATTGCCACCTTTGAGGGGAATTGAGCATCACATTGATCTCATTCCAGGAGCATCATTACCCAATCGGCCAGCATATAGGAGCAACCCACAAGAAACTAAGGAGATTGAAAGGCAAGTGGCTGAACTCATGAGCAAAGGTTGGGTGAGAGATAGCATGAGCCCGTGTGCTGGACCTATGATTTTGGTGCCAAAGAAAGATGGCTCATGGAGGATGTGTTCTGATTGTAGAGCCATAAACAACATCACCATCAAGTATAGGCATCCAATTCCCAGATGAAGATGCTATTGATTTGGGGACAAATCCTCTTCAAGAGGGGGGGAGTGATGAGGACATCAAGCTTGAAGGACTTGGAGGACCTATGACAAGGGCAAGGACAAGAAGAGCTAAGGAAGCTATTCAACAAGTATTGGCAGCCCTTTTGCAAAAAGAGCCAAACAATGAAAAAATAAAGTTTAAAATTGTTAATTGTCTCAGGACTGAAGAGAGTAATACTTGACCTTAATGGAAGAGAAGTTTGAAATAAATTAAACTCATTTTCTTAGAGTTTACTTAGTTAATGGTGGGCAACCAGAATTGTCTAATTAAAGTTGCAGCCACCTAGGTTATCAATTATAATTAGTATACATGTTTAATTTACTTTGGCAGTTACACTTTGTTATTAAGCTACCCATTGTTAGTTTTTATTATTTTGTAACTTCAGCTGAATTTAGAAAGCCACTAAACCTACACAAGCTGAGTTTATTAGGCATATAAATTTGGGCAAGAATGAGATGTAAGGGAGAATATTTTGAGAATAAAAAAAACTAGTTGAGGTTTTCTCTCCTTTGGGTTCTTGACAATCCAAAATCTTTTGAGATTTATCAAAGGTAATTCACCCCTTTGTATGTGCAATCTCGTAGACATATCTTCCATCCTAGGAAGTGTGGAGTCTATCAATTCCAATTCCATTTTCTGTCTTTTCTATTCATACTCAATTCTGGCCAGCAAACTCTATAACAGGAAAGTGCTACACTATTCAAAAACTCATTTAATTGTTGAATTTCAAAAAATTTTAATTTCCATTCTGTGTCTAAAAGTTTGATAGTAATTCTATTCAGTTTATTTTTTTTGCAATTGTTTGCATTCCATGTTGATTAATTTTGTTAACGCGGCAAGCTAAATTCCTAGGGTCCTTTCAGAATCCTAAACTGACAGCGGATTCATATCAGTTAAGAGGTGAGATGAAGAAGATGAATTGGAACAAGGAGAAAAGGAGGAAAACGAAGAAGAAGGGGAAGGGAAGGGAAGAAGAAGCAGAAGAAGTGGAATTTGGAGGAGAAGAGGAAAAAGTGTAAGCATAAGATTTGGAGGAAGGAGAGGAAGAGGAAGAGCAACAATGGGAAGCAACAGAAGTGGGGGATGGAGAAAAAAGGAAGGAAGACGGAAAGGAAATAAGAACTTGTGGAAGGAGAAGAAATGGAAGAAGAAGAAGTGTAATCAGAAGAAGCGAAGAAGGAGACGAAAATGAAGAAGAATAACAAGTAGAAATAGAAAAAATGGTAGAAGTAGTGGAATGAAAGGAGATGAAGAAGAAGAAGTGGAAGAAGGAGAACGAGAGGAGGGAGAAGAGGTGGCAGAAGGAGAAGAAGTGGAAGAACGAGAAGAAAAGGAAGAAGTGCAAGTCGAAGAAGGAGAACAATAGGAAGAAGAAGAAGAAGAACTGGAAGAATCAGAAATAGAGGAGGAAGAAGAAGCAATGGAAGCAAAGGGGATGAAGAAGAAGTGGAACAAGGAGGAGAAGAAGAAGGGGAGGAAGAAGAAATAGTGTAGGCAGAAGAAGGGCAAAAAGGAGGAGGGAAGAAGAAGAACAAGTGGATGTAGTAGAAGTGGAAGAAGGTGAACAAGAGGAAGAAGAAGAAGTAGTTGAAGGAGTGGGGATGATGGAGAAGAAGTGGAAGAAGGAGAACAAGAGGTAGAATTGCAAGTGGAAGCAGAAGAAGGAGAAAAAGAGGGATATGACGAAGGAAAGGAAGAAGAAGAAGGAGATGAAGAGGAAGAAAAGGAAGGAAAGAAGAGGATGAAGAAGAAGTGGAAGAAAGAGAACAAGAGGAGGCAGGAGAAGTGGAAGAAAGATAAGAAGAGGAAGAAGAAGGAGAGTAACTAGAAGAAGTGGAAGAAGAAAATGTGGAAAGTGAAGAGGTTGAAGAAGGTTAACAAGAGGAGGAAGAAGAAGTAGTGGAAGCAGGTGAGATGAAGAAGAAGAATTGGAACAAGGAGAAAAGGAGGAAAAGGAAGAAGAAGGGGAAGGGAAGGGAAGAAGAAGCAGAAGAACTGGAATTTGGAGGAGAAGAGGAAGAAAGAGAACAAGAGGAGGCAGGACAAGTGGAAGAAAGATAAGAAGAGGAAGAAGAAGGAGAGTAACTAGAAGAAGTGGAAGAAGGAGAAGAAAAGGAAGAAAGAAGATGTGGACAGTGAAGAAGGTGAACAAGAGGAGGAAGAAGAAGTAGTGGAAGGAGGTGAGATGAAGAAGAAGAATTAGAACAAGGAGAAAAGGAGGAAAAGGAAGAAGGAGGGGAAGGGAAGGGAAGAAGAAGCAGAAGAAGTGGAATCTGGAGGAGAAGAGAAAGAAGAAGAAGAAGTGGAAGCATAAGATTTGGGGGAAGGAGAGAAGAAGAGGAAGAGCAACAATGGGAAGCAACAGAAGTGGGGGATGGAGAAAAAGAGGAAGGAGAAGACGAAAAGGAAAGAAGAAGAAGTTGTTGAAGGAGAAGAAATGGAAGAAGAGGGAGAACAACAAGTGTAAGCAGAAGAAGCAGAAGAAGGAGACGAAAATGAAGAAGAACAACAAGTAGAAGTAGAATAAGTGGTAGAAGGAGAGAATAAGAGGAATTGGCGGAAGTAGTGAAATGAAAGGGGATGAAGAAGAAGAAGTGGAACAAGGAGAACAGGATGAGGGAGAAGAGGTGGCAGAAGGAAAAGAAGAGCAAGTGGATGAAGAAGAAGAGGAAGAAGAAGAAGTGGTAGAACGAGAAGAAAAGGAAGATGTGCAAGTGGAAGAAGGAGAACAGTAGGAAGACGCAGAAGAAGTGGAAGAATAAGATTTGGGGGAAGGAGAAGAAGAGGAAGAGCAACAATGGGAAGTAACAGAAGTTGGGGATGGAGAAAAACAGGAAGGAGAAGACGAAAAGGAAAGAAGAAGAAGTTGTGGAAGAAGAAGAAATGGAAGAAGAGGAAGAAGAAGAAGTGTAAGCAGAAGAAGCTAAAGAAGGAGACGAAAATGAAGAAGAACAACAAGTAGAAGTAGAAGAAGTGGTAGAAGGAGAGAATAAGAGGAATAGGTGGAGGTACTGGAATGAAAGGAGATGAAGAAGAAGAAGTGGAGGAAGGAGAACGGGAGGATGAAGAAGAGGTGGCAGAAGGAGAAGAAGAGGAAGAAGAAGAAGTGGAAGAACGAGAAGAAAAGGAAGAAGTGCAAGTGGAAGAAGGAGAACAATAGGAAGAAGAAGAAGAAGTGGAAGAATGAGAAAAACAGAAGGAAGAAGAAGCAATGGAAAGAAAGGGGAATGAAGAAGAAGTGCAACAAGGAGGAGAAGAAGAAGGGGAGGAAGAAGAAGTAGTGTAGGCAGAAGAAGGGCAAGAAGGAGAAGAGAGGGAAGAAGAAGAAGTGGATGTAATAGAAGTGGAAGAAGGTGAACAAGATGAAGAAGAAGAAGTAGTTGAAGGAGTGGGGATGATGGAGAAGAAGTGGAAGAAGGAGAACAAGAGGTAGAAATGTAAGTGGAAGCAGAAGAAGGAGAAAAAGAGGGATATGACGAAGGAAAGGAAGAAGAAGATGGAGATGAAGAGGAAGAAAGGAAAGGAAAGGAGAGCATGAAGAAGAAGTGGAAGAAAGAGAACAAGAGGAGGTAGGAGAAGTGGAAGAAAGATAAGAAGAGGAAGAAGCAGGAGCGTAACTAGAAGAAGTGGAAAAAGGAGAAGAAAAAGAAGAAGAAGAAAATGTGGAAAGTGAAGAAGGTGTACAAGAGGAGGAAGAAGAAGTAGTGGAAGGAGGTGAGATGAAGAAGAAGAATTGGAACAAGGAGAAAAGGAGGAAAAGGAAGAAGGAGGGGAAGCGAAAGGAAGAAGAAGCAGAAGAAGTGGAATCTAGAGGAGAAGAGGAAGAAGAAGAAGAAGTGTAAGCATAAGATTTGGGGGAAGGAGAAGAAGAGGAAGAGCAATAATGGGAAGCAACAGACGTGGGGGATGGAGAAAAAGAGGAAGGAGAAGACAGAAAGGAAAGAAGAAGAAGTTATGGAAGGAGAAGAATTATAAGCAGAAGAAGCGGAAGAAGGAGACAAAAATGAACAAGAACAACAAGTAGAATTAGAAGAAGTGGTAGAAGGAGAGAATAAGAGGAATAATAGGAAGTAGTGGAATGAAAGGAGATGAAGAAGAAGAAGTGGAAGAAGGAGAACGGGAGGAGGAAGAAGAGGTGGCAGAAGGAGAAGAAGAGGAAGAAGAAGAAGTGGAAGAACGAGAAGAAAAGGAAGAAATGCAAGTGGAAGAAGGAGAACAATAGGAAGAAGAAGAAGTGGAAGAATGAGAAAAAGAGGAGGAAGAAGAAACAATGGAAGGAAAGCTGATGAAGAAGAACTGGAACAAGGAGGAGAAGAAGAAGGGGAGGAAGAAGAAGTAATGTAGCAGAAGAAGGGCAAGAAGGAGCAGAGAGGGAAGAAGAAGAACAAGTTGATGTAGTAGAAGTGGATGAAGGTGAACAAGAGGAAGAAGAGGAAGTAGTTGAAGGAGTGGGGATGATGGAGAAGAAGTGGAAGAAGGAGAACAAGAGGTAGAAATGCACGTGGAAGCAGAAAAAGGAGAAAAAGAGGCATATGACGAAGGAAAGCAAGAAGAAGAAGGAGATGAAGAGGAAGAAAAGAAAGGAAAGGAGAGGATGAAGAAGAAGTAGAAGAAAGAGAACAAGAGGAGGCAGGAGAACTGGAAGAAGGAGAAGAAAAGGAAGAAAAGATGTTGAAAGTGAAGAAGGTGAACAAGAGGAGGAAGAAGAAGTAGTGTAAGAATGAGAAGAAAAGGAAGAAGTGCAAGGGGAAGAGGGAGAACAATAGGAAGAAGAAGAAGTAGTGGAAGAATGAGAAAAAGAGGAGGAAGAAGAAGCAATGGAAGGAAATGGGATGAAGAAGAAGTGGAACAAGGACGCGAAGAAAAAGGGGAGGAAGAAGAAGTAGTATAGGCAGAAGACGGGCAAGAAGGAGAAGAGAGGGAAGAAGAAGAACAAGTGGATGTAGTAGAAGTGGAAGAGGTGAACAAGAGGAAGAAGAAGAAGTAGTTGAAGGAGTGGGGATGATGGAGAAGAAGCGGAAGAAGGAGAACAAGAGGTAGAAAAGCAAGTGGAAGCAGAAGAAGGAGAAAAAGAGGCATATGACGAAGGAAAGGAAGAAGAAGAAGGAGATGAAGAGGAAGAAAAGAAAGGAAAGGAGAGGATGAAGAAGTAGCGGAAGAAAGAGAACAAGAGGAGGCAGGAGAAGTGGAAGAAAGATAAGAAGAGGAAGAACAAGTAGAGTAACTAGAAGAAGTGGAAGAAGGAGAAGAAAAGGAAGAAGAAGAAGATGTGGAAAGTGAGGAAGTTGAAGAAGGTGAATAAGAGGTGGAAGAAGAAGCAATGGAAGGAAAGGGGATGAAGAAGAAGTGGAACAAGGACCAGAAGAAGAAGGGGAGGAAGAAGAAGTAGTGTAGGCAGAAGAAGGGCAAGAAGGAGAAGAGAGGGAAGAAGAAGAAATGGATGTAGTAGAAGTGGAAGAAGGTGAAAAAATGAAGAAGAAGAAGTAGTTGAAGGAGTGGGGATGATGGAGAAGAAGTGGAAGAAGGAGAACAAGAGGTAGAAATGCAAGTGGAAGTAGAAGAAGCAGAAAAGGAGGGATATGACGAAGGAAAGGAAGAAGAGGAAGGAGATGAAGAGGAAGAAAAGAAAGGAAAGGAGAGCATGAAGAAGAAGTGGAAGAAAAGAGAACAAGAGGAGGCAGGAGAAGTGGAAGAAAGATAAGAAGAGGAAGAAGAAGGAGAGTAACTAGAAGAAGTCGAAGAAGGAGAAGAAAAGGAAGAAGAAGAAGATATGCAAAGTGAAGAAGTTGAAGAAGGTGAACAAGAGGAGGAAGAAGAAGCAGATGAAGTGGAATCTGGAGGGAAAGAGGAAGAAGAAGAAGTGTAAGCATAAGATTTGGGGGAAGGAGAAGAAGAGGAAGAGCAACAATGGGAAGCAACAGCAGTGGCGGATGGAGAAAAAGATGAAGGAGAAGACGGAAAGGAAAGAAGAAGAAGTTGTGGAAGGAGAAGAAATGGAAGAAGAGGAAGAAGAAGAAGTGTAAGCAGAAGAAGCGGAAGAAGGAGACGAAAATGAAGAAGAACAACAAGTAGAAGTAGAAGAAGTGGTAGAAGGAGAGAGTAAGAGGAATAGGAGGAAGTAGTGGAATGAAAGGAGATGAAGAAGAAGTGGAGGAAGGAGAACGGGAGGAGTAATAAGAGGTGGCAGAAGGAGAAGAAGAACGCGAAGAAAAGGAAGAAGTGCAAGTGGAAGAAGCAGAACAATAGGAAGAAGGAGAAGAAGTGGCAGAATGAGAAAAAAAGGAGGAAGAAGAAGCAATGGAAGGAAAGGGGATGAAGAAGAAGTCGAACAAGGAGGTGAAGAAGAAGGGGAGGAAGAAGAAGTAATGTAGGCAGAAGAAGGGCAAGAAGGAGCAGAGAGGGAAGAAGAAGAACAAGTTGATGTAGTAGAAGTGGATGAAGGTGAACAAGAGGAAGAAGAGGAAGTAGTTGAAGGAGTGGGGATGATGGAGAAGAAGTGGAAGAAGGAAAACAAGAGGTAGAAATGCAAGTGGAAGCAGAAGAAGGAGAAAAAGAGGCATATGACGAAGGAAAGGAAGAAGAAGAAGGAGATGAAGAGGAAGAAAAGAAAGGAAAGGAGAGGATGAAGAAGAAGTAGAAGAAAGAGAACAAGAGGAGGCAGGAGAACTGGAAGAAGGAGAAGAAAAGGAAGAAAAGATGTTGAAAGTGAAGAAGGTGAACAAGAGGAGGAAGAAGAAGTAGTGTAAGAATGAGAAGAAAAGGAAGATGTGCAAGGGGAAGAGGGAGAATAATAGGAAGAAGAAGAAGTAGTGGAAGAATGGGAAAAAGAGGAGGAAGAAGAAGCAATGGAAGGAAAGGGGATGAAGAAGAAGAAAAGAAAGGAAAAGAGATGATGGAGAATAAGTGGAAGAAAGAGAACAAGATGAGGTAGGAGAAGTGGAAGAAAGATAAGAAGAGGAAAAAGAAGGAGGGTAACCAGAAGAAGTGGAAGAAGGAGAAGAAAAGGAAGAAGAAGAACTTGTGGAAAGTCAAGAAGTTGAAGAACGTGAACAAGAGGAGGAAGAAGAAGTAGTAGAAGGAGGTGAGATGAAGAAGAAGAATTGGAACAAGGAGAAAAGGAGGAAAAGGAAGAAGGAGGGGAAGGGTAGGGAAGAAAAAGCAGAAGAAGTGGAATCTGGAGGAGAAGACGAAGAAGAAGAAGAAGTGTAAGCATAAGATTTGGGGTAAGGAGAAGAAGAGGAAGAGCAATAATGGGAAGCAACAGAACTGGGGGATGGAGAAAAAGAGGAAGGAGAAGACGGAAAGGAAAGAAGAAGAAGTTGTGGAAGGAGAAGAAATGGAAGAAGAGGAAGAAGAAGAAGGGTAAGCAGAAGAAGCGGAAGAAGGAGACGAAAATGAAGAAGAAGAAAAAGTAGAAGTAGAAGAAGTGGTAGAAGGAGAGAATAAGAGGAATATGAGGAAGTAGTGGAATGAAAGGAGATGAAGAAGAAGAAGTGAAAGAAGGAGAACAAGAGGTAGAAATGCAAGTGGAAGCAGAAGAAGGAGAAAAAGAGGGATATGACGAAGGAAAGGAAGAAGAAGAAGGAGTTGAAGAGGAAGAAAAGAAAGGAGAGGAGAGGATGAAGAAGAAGTGGAAGAAAGAGAATAAGAGGAGGTAGGAGAAGTGGAAGAAAGATAAGAAGAGGAAGAAGAAGGAGAGTAATTAGAAGAAGTGGAAGAAAGAGAAGAAAAGGAAGAAGAAGAAGATGTGGAAAGTGAAGAAGTTGAAGAAGGTGAACAAGAGGAGGAATAAGAAGTAGTGGAAGGAGGTCACATGAAGAAGATGAATTGGAACAAGGAGAAAAGGAGGAAAAGGAAGAAGGAGGGGAAGGGAAGGAAAGAAGAAGCAGAAGAAGTGGAATCTTGAGGAGAAGAGGAAGAAGAAGAAGAAGTGTACGCATAACATATGGGGGAAGGAGAAGAAGAGGAAGAGCAACAATGGGAAGCAAAAGAAGTGGGGGATGGAAAAACACAGGAAGGAGAAGACGGAAAGGAAAGAAGAAGTTGTGGAAGGAGAAGAAATGGAAGAAGAGGAAGAAGAACAAGTGTAAGCAGAAGAAGCGGAAGAAGGAGGCGAAAATGAAGAAGAACAACAAGTAGAAGTAGAAGAAGTGGTAGAAGTAGTGGAATGAAAGGAGATGAAGAAGAAGAAGTGGAAGAAGGAGAACGGGAGGAGAGAGAAGAGGTGGCAGAAGGAGAAGAAGAGGAAGAAGAAGAAGTGGAAGAAGGAGAACGGGAGGAGGGAGAAGAGGTGGCAGAAGGAGAAGAAGAGGAAGAAGAAGAAGTGGAAGAAGGAGAAGAAATGGAAGAAGTGCAAGTGGAACAAGGAGAACAATAGGAAGAAGAAGAAGAAGTGGAAGAATGAGAAAAAGAGGAGGAATAAGAAGCAATGGAAGGAAAGGGGATGAAGAAGAAGTGGAACAAGGAGGAGAAGAAGAAGGGAAGGAAGAAGAAGTAGTGTAGGCAGAAGAAGGGCAAGAAGGAGAAGAGAGGGGAGAAGAAGAACAAGTGGATGTAGTAGAAGATGAAGAAGGTGAACAAGAGGAAGAAGAAGAAGTAGTTGAAGGAGTGGGGATGATGGAGAAGAAGTGGAAGAAGGAGAACAATAGGTAGAAATGCAAGTGGAAGCAAAAGAAGCAGAAAAAGAGGGATATGACGAAGGAATGGAAGAAGAAGAAGGAGATGAAGAGGATGAAAAGAAAGGAAAGCAGAGGATGAAGAAGAAGTGGAAGAAAGAGAAAAACAGGAGGGAGGAGAAGTGGAAGAAAGATAAGAAGAGGAAGAAGGAGAGTAACTGGAAGAAGGAGAAGAAAAGGAAGAAGAAGATGTGGAAGGTGAAGAAGGTGAACAAGATGAGGAAGAAGAAGTAATGGAAGGAGGTGAGATGAAGAAGAAGAATTGGAACAAGGAGAAAAGGAAGAAAAGGAAGAAGGAGGGGAAGGGAAGGGAAGAAGAAGCAGAAGAAGTGGAAGCTGGAGGAGAAGAGGAAGAAGAAGAAGAAGTGTAAGCATAAGATTTGGGGGAAGGAGAAGAAGAGGAAGAGCAACAATGGGAAGCAATAGAAGTGGGGGATGGATAAAAAGAGGAAGGAGAAGACGGAAAGGAAAGAAGAAGAAGTTGTGGAAGGAGAAGAAATGGAAGAAGAGGAAGAAGAAGAAGTGTAACCAGAAGAAGCAAAAAAAGGAGACAAAAATGAAGAAGAACAACAAGTACAAGTAGAAGAAGTGGTAGAAGTAGTGGAATGAAAGTAGATGAAGAAGAGGAAGTGGAAGAAGGAGAATGGGAGGAGGGAGAAGAGGTGGCAGAAGGAGAAGAAGAGGAAGAAGAAGAAGTGGAAGAACGAGAAGAAAAGGAAGAAGTGCAAGTGGAAGAAGGAGAACAGTAGGCTGAAGAAGAAGAAGAAGTGGAAGAATGAGATAAAGAGGAGGAAGAAGAAGCAATGGAAGGAA
Source organism: Psophocarpus tetragonolobus (assembly GCA_037954015.1). Classification (NCBI taxonomy): domain Eukaryota; kingdom Viridiplantae; phylum Streptophyta; class Magnoliopsida; order Fabales; family Fabaceae; genus Psophocarpus; species Psophocarpus tetragonolobus. Next base: position 45,656,964 of record CM075693.1, on the reverse strand, counting down.
AGGGGATGAAGAAAAAGTGGAACAAGGAGGAGAAGAAGAAGGGGAGGAAGAAGAAGTAGTGTAGGCAGAAGAAGGGCAAGAAGGAGCAGAGAGGGAAGAAGAAGAACAAGTGGATGTAGTAGAAGTGGCAGAAGGTGAACAAGAGGAAGAACAAGAAGTAGTTGAAGGAGTGGGGATGATGGAGAAGAAGTGGAAGAAGGAGAACAAGAGGTAGAAATGCAAGTGGAAGCAGAAGAAGGAGAAAAAGAGGGATATGACGAAGGAAAGGAAGAAGAAGAAGGAGATGAAGAGGAAGAAAAGAAAGGAAAGGAGAGGATGCAGAAGAAGTAGAAGAAGGAGAACGGGAGAAGGGAGAAGAGGTGGCAGAAGGAGAAGAAGAGGAAGAAGAAGAAGTGGAAGAAGGAGAAGAAATGGAAGAAGAAGAAGAAGTGGAAGAATGAGAAAAAGAGGAGGAATAAGAAGCAATGGAAGGAAAGGGGATGAAGAACAAGTGGAACAAGGAGGGGAAGAAGAAAGGGAGGAAGAAGAAGTAGTGTAGGCAGAAGAAGGGCAAGAAGGAGAAGAGAGGGAAGAAGAAGAACAAGTGGATGTAGTAGAAGTGGAAGAAGGTGAACAAGAGGAAGAAGAAGAGGTAGTTGAAGGAGTAGGGATGATGGAGAAGATGTGGAAGAAGGAGAACAAGAGGTAGAAATGCAAGTGGGAGCAGAAGAAGGAGAAAAAGAGGGATATAGCGAAGGAATGGAAGAAGAAGAAGGAGATGAAGAGGATGAAAAGAAAGGAAAGCAGAGGATGAAGAAGAAGTGGAAGAAAGAGAAAAAGAGGAGGCAGGAGAAGTGGAAGAAAGAGAAAAAGAGGAGGCAGGAGAAGTGGAAGAAAGATAAGAAGAGGAAGAAGGAGAGTAACTGGAAGAAGGAGAAGAAAAGGAAGAAGAAGAAGATGTGGAAAGTGAAGAAGGTGAACAAGATGAGGAAGAAGAAGTAATGGAAGGAGGTGGGATGAAGAAGAAGAATTGGAACAAGGAGAAAAGGAAGAAAAGGAAGAAGGAGGGGAAGGGAAGGGAAGAAGAAGCAGAAGAAGTGGAAGCTGGAGGAGAAGAGGAAGAAGAAGAAGAAGTGTAAGCATAAGATTTGGGGGAAGGAGAATAAGAGGAAGAGCAACAATGGGAAGCAACAGAAGTGGGCAATGGAGAAAAAGTGGAAGGAGAAGACGGAAAGGAAAGAAGAAGATGTTGTGGAAGGAGAAGAAATGGAAGAAGAGGAAGACGAAGAAGTGTAAGCAGAAGAAGCGGAAGAAAGAGACAAAAATGAAGAAGAACAACAAGTAGAAGTAGAAGAAGTGGTAAAAGGAGACAATAAGAGTAATAGGAGGAAGTAGTGGAATTAAAGGAGATGAAGAAGAAGAAGTGGAAGAAGGAGAAGAAGAGGAAGAAGAAGAAGTGGAAGAACGTGAAGAAAAGGAAGAAGTCCAAGTGGAAGAAGGAGACCAAGAGGTAGAAATACAAGTGGATGTTGAAAGTGAAGAAGGTGAACAAGAGGAGGAAGAAGAAGTAGTGTAAGAATGAGAAGAAAAGGAAGAAGTGCAAGGGGAAGAGGGAGAACAATAGGAAGAAGAAGAAGTAGTGGAAGAATGAGAAAAAGAGGAGGAAGAAGAAGCAATGGAAGGAAATGGGATGAAGAAGAAGTGGAACAAGGACGCGAAGAAAAAGGGGAGGAAGAAGAAGTAGTATAGGCAGAAGACGGGCAAGAAGGAGAAGAGAGGGAAGAAGAAGAACAAGTGGATGTAGTAGAAGTGGAAGAGGTGAACAAGGGGAAGAAGAAGAAGTAGTTGAAGGAGTGGGGATGATGGAGAAGAAGCGGAAGAAGGAGAACAAGAGGTAGAAAAGCAAGTGGAAGCAGAAGAAGGAGAAAAAGAGGCATATGACGAAGGAAAGGAAGAAGAAGAAGGAGATGAAGAGGAAGAAAAGAAAGGAAAGGAGAGGATGAAGAAGTAGCGGAAGAAAGAGAACAAGAGGAGGCAGGAGAAGTGGAAGAAAGATAAGAAGAGGAAGAACAAGGAGAATAACTAGAAGAAGTGGAAGAAGGAGAAGAAAAGGAAGAAGAAGAAGATGTGGAAAGTGAGGAAGTTGAAGAAGGTGAATAAGAGGTGGAAGAAGAAGCAATGGAAGGAAAGGGGATGAAGAAGAAGTGGAACAAGGACCAGAAGAAGAAGGGGAGGAAGAAGAAGTAGTGTAGGCAGAAGAAGGGCAAGAAGGAGAAGAGAGGGAAGAAGAAGAAATGGATGTAGTAGAAGTGGAAGAAGGTGAAAAAATGAAGAAGAAGAAGTAGTTGAAGGAGTGGGGATGATGGAGAAGAAGTGGAAGAAGGAGAACAAGAGGTAGAAATGCAAGTGGAAGTAGAAGAAGCAGAAAAGGAGGGATATGACGAAGGAAAGGAAGAAGAGGAAGGAGATGAAGAGGAAGAAAAGAAAGGAAAGGAGAGCATGAAGAAGAAGTGGAAGAAAAGAGAACAAGAGGAGGCAGGAGAAGTGGAAGAAAGATAAGAAGAGGAAGAAGAAGGAGAGTAACTAGAAGAAGTCGAAGAAGGAGAAGAAAAGGAAGAAGAAGAAGATATGGAAAGTGAAGAAGTTGAAGAAGGTGAACAAGAGGAGGAAGAAGAAGCAGATGAAGTGGAATCTGGAGGGAAAGAGGAAGAAGAAGAAGTGTAAGCATAAGATTTGGGGGAAGGAGAAGAAGAGGAAGAGCAACAATGGGAAGCAACAGCAGTGGCGGATGGAGAAAAAGATGAAGGAGAAGACGGAAAGGAAAGAAGAAGAAGTTGTGGAAGGAGAAGAAATGGAAGAAGAGGAAGAAGAAGAAGTGTAAGCAGAAGAAGCGGAAGAAGGAGACGAAAATGAAGAAGAACAACAAGTAGAAGTAGAAGAAGTGGTAGAAGGAGAGAGTAAGAGGAATAGGAGGAAGTAGTGGAATGAAAGGAGATGAAGAAGAAGTGGAGGAAGGAGAACGGGAGGAGTAATAAGAGGTGGCAGAAGGAGAAGAAGAACGCGAAGAAAAGGAAGAAGTGCAAGTGGAAGAAGCAGAACAATAGGAAGAAGGAGAAGAAGTGGCAGAATGAGAAAAAAAGGAGGAAGAAGAAGCAATGGAAGGAAAGGGGATGAAGAAGAAGTCGAACAAGGAGGTGAAGAAGAAGGGGAGGAAGAAGAAGTAATGTAGGCAGAAGAAGGGCAAGAAGGAGCAGAGAGGGAAGAAGAAGAACAAGTTGATGTAGTAGAAGTGGATGAAGGTGAACAAGAGGAAGAAGAGGAAGTAGTTGAAGGAGTGGGGATGATGGAGAAGAAGTGGAAGAAGGAAAACAAGAGGTAGAAATGCAAGTGGAAGCAGAAGAAGGAGAAAAAGAGGCATATGACGAAGGAAAGGAAGAAGAAGAAGGAGATGAAGAGGAAGAAAAGAAAGGCAAGGAGAGGATGAAGAAGAAGTGGAAGAAATAGAACAAGAGGAGGCAGGAGAAGTGGAAGAGAGATAAGAAGAGGAAGAAGAAGGAGAGTAACTAGAAGAAGTGAAGGAAGGAGAAGCAAAGGAAGAAGAAGAAGATGTGGAAAGTGAAGAAGTTGAAGAAGGTGAACAAGAGGAGGAAGAAGAAGTACTGGAAGGAGGTGAGATGAAAAAGAAGAATTGGAACAAGGAGAAAAGGAGGAAAAGGAAGAAGGAGGGGAAGGGAAGGGAAGAAGAAGCAGAAGAAGTGGAATCTGGAGGAGAAGAGGAAGAAGGAGAAGAAGTGTAAGCATAAGATTTGGGGGAAGGAGAAGAAAAAGAACAGCATCAATGGGACGCAACAGAAGTAGGGGATCGAGAAGAAGAGGAAGGAGAAGACGGAAAGGAAAGAAGAAGAAGTTGTGGAAGGTGAAGAAGTGAAGAAAAAGAAGCGGAAGAAGGAGACGAAAATGAAGAATAACAATAAGTAGACGTAGAAGAAGTGGTAGAAGGAGAGAATAAGAGGAATAGGAGGAAGTAGTGGAATGAAAGGAGATCAAGAAGAAGAACTGGAAGTAGGAGAACGGGAGGAGGGAGAAAAGGTGGCAGAAAGAGAAGAAGAGGAAGAAGAAGAAGTGGTAGAATGAGAAGAAAAGGAAGAAGTGCAAGTGGAAGAAGGAGAACAATAGGAAGAAGAAGAAGAAGTGGAAGAATGAGAAAAAAGAGGAGGAAGAAGAAGCAATGGAAGGAAAGGGGATGAAGAAGAAGTGGAACAAGGAGGAGAAGAAGAAGGGGAGGAAGAAGAAGTAGTGTAGGCAGAAGAACGGAAAGAAGGAGAAGAGAGTGAAGAAGAAGAACAAGTGGATGTAGTAGAAGTGGAAGAAGGTGAACAAGAGGAAGAAGAAGAACTAGTTAAAGGAGTGGGGATGATGGAGAAGAAATGGAAGAAGGAGAACAAGAGATAGAAATGCAAGTCGAAGCAGAACAAGGAGAAAAAGAGGGATATGACCAAGGAAAGGAAGAACAAGAAGGAGATGAAGAAGAAGAAAAGAAAGGAAAGGAGAGGATGAAGAAGAAATGGAAGAAAGAGAACAAGAGGAGGCAAGAGAAGTGGAAGAAAAATACGAAGAGGTAGAAGAAGTGGAAGAAGGAGAAGAAAAGGAAGAAGAAGAAGATGTGGAAAGTGAAGAAGTTGAAGAAGGTGAATAAGAGGTGGAGGAAGAAGTATTTGAAGGAGGTGAGATGAAGAAGAAGAATTGGAACAAGGAGAAAAGGAAGAAGAAGGGGAAGGGAAGGGAAGAAGAAGCAGAGGAAGTGGAATCTGGAGGTGAAGAGGAAGAAGAAGAAGAAGTGTATGCGTAAGATTTGGGGGAAAGAGGAGAAGAGGAAGAGCAACAATGGCAAGCAACAGAAGTGGGGGATAGAGAAAAAGACGAAGGAGAAGACGGAAAGGAAAGAAGAAGAAGTTGTGGAAGGAGAAGAATTGTAAGCAGAAGTAGCGGAAGAAGGAGACAAAAATGAAGAAGAACAACAAGTAGAATTAGAAGAAGTGGTTGAAGGAGAGAATAAGAGGAATAAGAGGAAGTAGTGGAATGAAAGGAGATGAAGCAGAAGAAGTGGAAGAAGGAGAACGGGAGGAGGAAGAAGAGGTGGCAGAAGGAGAAAAAGAGGAAGAAGAAGAAGTGGAAGAACGAGAAGAAAAGGAAGAAGTGCAAGTGGAAGAAGGAGAACAATAGGAAGAAGAAGAAGAAGAAGTGGAAAAATGAGAAAAAGAGAAGGAAAAAGAAGCAATGGAAAGAGAGGGGGGTGAAGAAGAAGTGGAACAAGGAGGAGAAGAAGAAGGGGAGGAAGAAGAAGTAGTGTAGGAAGAAGAAGGGCAAGAAGGAGAAGAGATGGAAGAAGAAGAAGTGGATGTAGTAGAAGTGGAAGAAGGTGAACAAGATGAACAAGAAGAAGTAGTTGAAGGAGTGGGGATGATGGAGAAGAAGTGGAAGAAGGAGAACAAGAGGTAGAAATGTAAGTGGAAGCAGAAGAAGGAGAAAAAGAGGGATATCACGAAGGAAAGGAAGAAGAAGAAGGAGATGAAGAGGAAGAAAAGAAAGGAAAGGAGAGCATGAAGAAGAAGTGGAAGAAAGAGAACAAGAGGAGGTAGGAGAAGTGGAAGAAACATAAGAAGAGGAAGAAGCAGGAGAGTAACTAGAAGAGGTGGAAGAAGGAGAAGAAAAGGAAGAAGAAGAAGATGTGGGAAGTGAAGAAGTTAAAGAAGGTGAACAAGAGGAGGAAGAAGAAGTAGTGGAGGAGGTGAGATGACGAGGAACAATTGGAATGAGGCAAAAAGGAGGAAAAGGCAGCAGGAGGGGAAGGGAAGGGAAGAAGAAGCAGATGAAGTGGAATCTGGAGGGAAAGAGGAAGAAGAAGAAGAAGTGTAAGCATAAGATTTAGGGGAAGGAGAAGAAGAGGAAGAGCAACAATGGGAAGCAATAGAAGTGGGGGATGGAGAAAAAGAGGAAGGAGAAGACGGAAAGTAAAGAAGAAGAACTTGTGGAAGGAGATGAAATGGAAGAAGAGGAAGAAGAAGAAGTGTAAGCAGAAGAAGCAGAAGAAGGAGACGAAAATGAAGAAGAACAACAAGTAGAAGTAGAAGAAGCGGTAGTAGGAGAGAATAAGAGGAATAGGAGGAAGTAGTGGAATGAAAGGAGATGAAGAAGCAGAAGTGGAAGAAGGAGAACAGGAGGAGGAAGAAGACGTGGCAGAAGGAGAAGAAGAGGAAGAAGAAGATGTGGAAGAACAAGAAGAAAAGGAAGAAGTGCAAGTGGAAGAAGGAGAACAATGGGAAGAAGAAGAAGAAGTGGAAGAATGAGAAAAAAAGGAGGAAGATGAAGCAATGGATGGAAAGGGGAATGAAGAAGAAGTGGAACAAGGAGGAGAAGAAGAAGGGGAGGAAGAAGAAGTAGTGTAGGCAGAAGAAGGGCAAGAAGGAGAAGACAGGGAAGAAGAAGAAGAAGTGGATGTAGTAGAGGTGGAAGAAGGTGAACAAGAGGAAGAAGAAGAAGTAGTTGAAGGAGTGGGGATGATGGAGAAGAAGTAGAAGAGGGAGAACAAGAGGTAGAAATGCAAGTGGAAGCAGAAGAAGGAGAAAAAGAGGGATATGACGAAGGAAAGGAAGAAGAAAAAGGAGATGAAGAGGAAGAAAAGAAAGGAAAGGAGAGGATGAAGAAGAAGTGGAAGAAAGAGAACAAGAGGAGGCAGGAGAAGTGGAAGAAAGATAAGAAGAGGAAGAAGAAGGAGAGTAACTAGAAGAAGTGGAAGAAGGAGAAGAAAAGGAAGAAGAAGAAGATGTGGAAAGTGAAGAAGGTGAACAAGAGAAGGAAGAAGCAGTAGTGGAAGGAGGTTAGATGAAGAAGAAGAATTGGAACAAGGCGAAAAGGAGGAAAAGGAAGAAGGAGGGGAAGGGAAGGGAAGAAGAAGCAGAAGAAGTGGAATCTGGAGGGAAAGAGGAAGAAGAAGAAGAAAGCATAAGATTTGGGGGAAGGAGAATAAGAGGAAGAGCAACAATGGGAAGCAACAGAAGTGGGCGATGGAGAAAAAGAGGAAGGAGAAGACGGAAAGGAAAGAAGAAGATGTTGTGGAAGGAGAAGAAATGGAAGAAGAGGAAGACGAAGAAGTGTAAGCAGAAGAAGCGGAAGAAAGAGACAAAAATGAAGAAGAACAACAAGTAGAAGTAGAAGAAGTTGTAAAAGGAGACAATAAGAGGAATAGGAGGAAGTAGTGGAATTAAAGGAGATGAAGAAGAAGAAGTGGAAGAAGGAGAAGAAGAGGAAGAAGAAGAAGTGGAAGAACGAGAAGAAAAGGAAGAAGTCCAAGTGGAAGAAGGAGACCAAGAGGTAGAAATACAAGTGGAAGCAGAAGAAGGAGAAAAAGAGGGATATGACGAAGGAAAGGAAGAAGAAGAAGGAGATGAAGAGGAACAAAAGAAAGGAAAGGAGAGGATGAAGAAGAAGTGGAAGAAAGAGAACAAGAGGAGGCAGGAGAAGTGGAAGAAAGATAAGAAGAGGAAGAAGAAAGAGAGTAATTAGAAGAAGGGAAAGAAGGAGAAGAAAAGGAAGAAGAAGAAGATGTGGAAAGTGAAGAAGTTGAAGAAGGTGAAAAAGAGGAGGAAGAAGAAGTAGTGGAAGGAGGTGAGATGAAGAAGAAGAATTGGAACAAGGAGAAAAGGAGGAAAAGGAAGAAGGAGGGGAAGGGAAGGGAAGAAGAAGCAGAAGAAGTGGAATCTGGAGGAGAAGAGGAAGAAGAAGAAGAAGTGTAAGCATAAGATTTGGGGGAAGGAGAAGAAGAGGAAGAGCAACAATGGGAAGAACCAGAAGTGGGGGATGGAGAAAAAGAGGAAGGAGAAGACGGAAAGGAAAGAAGAAGAAGTTGTGGAAGGAGAAGAAATGGAAGAAGAGGAAGAAGAAGAAGTGTAAGCAGAAGAAGCGGAAGAAGGAGACGAAAATGAAGAAGAACAACAAGTAGAAGTAGAAGAAGTGGTAGAGGAGAGAATAAGAGGAATAGTAGGAAGTAGTGGAATGAAAGGAGATGAAGAAGAAGAAGTTAAAGAAGGAGAACGGGAGGAGGGAGAAGAGGTGGCAGAAGGAGAAGAAGAGCAAGAAGAAGAAGTGGAAGAATGAGAACAAAAGGAAGAAGTGCAAGTGGAAGAAGGGGAACAATAGGACGAAGAAGAATAATTGGAAGAATGAGAAAAAGAGGAGGAAGACGAAGCAATGCAAGGAAAGGGGATGAAGAAGAAGTGGAACAAGGATGAGAAGAAGAAGGGGAGGAAGAAGAAATAGTGTAGGCAGAAGAAGGGCAAGAAGGAGAAGAGAGGGATGAAGAAGAACAAGTGGATGTAGTAGAAGTGGAAGAAGGTGAACAAGAGGAAGAAGAAGAAGTAGTTGAAGGAGTGGGGATGATGGAGAAGAAGTTGAAGAAGGAGAACAAGAGGTAGAAATGCAAGTGGAAGCAGAAGAAGGAGAAAAAGAGGGATATGACAAAGGAAACGAAGAACAAGAAGGAGATGAAGAGGAAGAAAAGAAAGGAAAGGAGAGGATGGAGAAGAAGTGGAAGAAAGAGAACAAGATGAGGCAGGAGAAGTGGAAGAAAGATAAGAAGAGGAAGAAGAAGGAGGTAACCAGAAGAAGTGGAAGAAGGAGAAGAAAAGGAGGAAGAAGAGGATGTGGAAAGTCAAGAAGTTGAAGAACGTGAACAAGAGGAGGAAGAAGAAGTAGTGGAAGGAGGTGAGATGAAGAAGAAGAATTGGAACAAGGAGAAAAGGAGGAAAAGGAAGAAGGAGGGGAAGGGAAGGGAAGAAGAAGCAGAAGAAGTGGAATCTAGAGGAGAAGAGGAAGAAGAAGAAGAAGTGTAAGCATAAGATTTGGGGGAAGGAGAAGAAGAGGAAGAGCAACAATGGGACGCAACAGAAGTGGGGGATGGAGAAAAAGAGGAAGGAGAAGACGGAAAAGAAAGAAGAAGAAGTTGTGGAAGGAGAAGAAATGGAAGAATAGGAAGAAGAACAAGTGTAAGCAAAAGAAGCGGAAGAAGGAGACGAAAATGAAGAAAAACAACAAGTAGAAGTAGAAGAAGTGGTAAAAGGAGAGAATAAGAGGAATAGGAGGAAGTAGTGGAATGAAAGGAGATGAAGAAGAAGAAGTGGAAGAAGGAGAATGGGAGGAGGGAGAAGAGGTGGCAGAAGGAGAAGAAGAGGAAGAAGAATAAGTGGAAGAATGAGAAAAAGAGGAGGAATCGAAAGGGGATGAAGAAGAAGTGGAACAAGGAGGAGAAGAAGAAGGGGAGGAAGAAGAAATAGTGTAGGCAGAAGAAGGGCAAGAAGGAGAAGAGAGGGAAGAAGAAGAACAAGCGGATGTAGTAGAAGTGGAAGAAGGTGAACAAGAGGAAGAAGAAGAAGTAGTTGAAGGAGTGGGGATGATGGAGAAGAAGTGGAAGAAGGAGAACAAGAGGTAGAAATGCAAGTGGAAGCAGAAGAAGGAGAAAAAGAGTGATATGACAAAGGAAAGGAAGAACAAGAAGGAGATGAAGAGGAAGAAAAGAAACAAAAGGAGAGGATGGAGAAGAAGTGGAAGAAAAAGAAAAAGATGAGGCAGGAGAAGTGGAAGAAAGATAAGAAGAGGAAGAAGAAGGAGGGTAATCAGAAGAAGTGGAAGAAGGAGTAGAAAAGGAAGAAGAACAAGATGTGGAAAGTCAAGAAGTTGAAGAACGTGAACAAGAGGAGGAAGAAGATGATGAGGACATCAAGCTTGAAGGACTTGGAGGACCTATGACAAGGGCAAGGACAAGAAGAGCTAAGGAAGCTATTCAACAAGTATTGGCAGCCCTTTTGCAAAAAGAGCCAAACATTGAAGAAATAAAGTTTAAAATTGTTAATTGTCTCAGGACTGAAGAGAGCAATACTTGACCTTAATGGAAGAGAAGTTTGAAATAAATTAAACTCATTTTCTTGGAGTTTACTTAGTTAATGGTGGGCAACCAGAATTGTCTAATTAAAGTTGCAGCCACCTAGGTTATCAATTATAATTAGTATACGTGTTTAATTTACTTTGGCTGTTACACTTTGTTATTAAGCTGCCCATTATTAGTTTTTATTATTTTGTAACTTCAGCTGAATTTAGAAAGCCACTAAACTTAAACAAGCTGAGTTTATTAGGCATATAAATTTGGGCAAGACTGAGATGTAAGGCAGAATATTTTGGAAATAAAAGAACTAGTTGAGGTTTTCTCTCCTTTGGGTTCTTGACAATCCAAAATCTTTTGAGATTTATCAAAGGTAATTCACCCCTTTGTGTGTTTCGTAGACATATCTTCCATCCTTGGAAGTGTGAAGTCTATCAATTCCAATTCCATTTTTTGTCTTTTCCATTCATACTCAATTCTGCCCAGCAAACTCTATGATCAATTGCACAGGAAAGTCCTACACTATTCGAAAACTCGTTTACTCGTTCAATTTCAATAACTTTTAATTTCCATTCTATGTCTAAGAGTTTGACAGTAATTCTAATCAATTTATTTTTGGCAATTGTTTGCATTCCACGTTGATTAATTTTGTTAACGCGACCAGCTAAATTCCTAGGGTCCTTTCAGAATCCTAAACTGACAGTGGATTCATATCATTTGGTATCAGAGCTCCGGTTTCTAGGAATTGCAAGGCTGCTGTTCTGGGTAATTTCTGTCCTTAATTTTCATCATATCATAATATTACCTTATTGTTATTTCTTTGACTGAACCATTGCAAAAGTTAGGTCCTTAAAACAATTCTGAATTTTAAAAAAAAAAAAAATAGAAGTGAAAGAAAGCATGCAAAAATTGAGTTAAAAAAAAAAATTGGGCTGAATGGTTCATGTTATTAGAAAAATTTTAAGCTCATTCTTAAGGTAATATTGTGTTTGAATTGAGGAAGAAAATACTGCACCTTGTTAGTATACAATTCTGAATTTTGGCTGCACTTCTTGGTTGCAAATTGTTCAATTTCCATTCTGTTTTGCTGCACCTGTGTTGCGCATCATTCCCTGAATTTTGCTGCACCTATTGGCTTCATTTTAAGCCAAAATTTCAACCCTTTGTTGGTGTCAAAGTTCTGGTTGTTGTCCTATTTGTTTGTGGTCTTCTTTGTGTTTCATTTGAGTCATTTTTGTTAGCTTTTCTTGAGTTATTTGGGCTGCACACAGGTTGGTGTTGTCTTTGAATTTATTCTCTTTTTGGTCTGTTAAGAACTTAAGGAGGAATAGAGAGGAAAAAGGCAAGAGAGTTTCATTATAGTAAAAGCCAATATTGTTTAGCGCAAACACTTGAGTGGGTGAGAACATTTTCAAACACCACATACATAATTTTTCTTGTGACATTTGACCTGTTTGTTTATCATGGCGGAAAGAAATAATAACAATGATCTTCAGCTTCAAATTGTTGCACTATCCCAGCATTTAGAGAGATTGATGAAGCAACAACAAGATGAGTTCCATGAGAGGTTGGATCAGTTGGAGAATAGAACCCCACCAGCAGGAGGAGGAGGAAGGCCAAATAGAAATGAAGGAAGAATAGAAGGAGTGAAGTTGAATGTGCCTCCTTTCAAGGGTAGGAGTGATCCTGAGGCATACTTGGAGTGGGAGTTAAAAATTGAGCATGTGTTCTCTTGCAACAATTATAGTGAGGACCAAAAGGTGAGACTTGCAGCTGCTGAATTTTCAGATTATGCTTTGATTTGGTGGAACAAGTTGCAAAGGGAGAGGATTAGAGATGAAGAGCCTATGGTGGACACTTGGACTGAAATGAAGAGGCTCATGAGGAAGCGGTATGTACCTTCTAGCTTCCATAGAGACTTAAAATTGAAACTTCAAAAATTGTCTCAAGGAAGCAAGGGAGTGGAGGAGTACTATAAGGAGATGGAGGTGCTTATCATCCAAGCAAAAATTGAAGAAGATCCTGAGGTAACTATGGCTCGCTTCCTTAGTGGCTTAAATCATGATATTAGAGATGTTGTTGAGTTGCAGGAATTTGTAGAAATGGAGGATCTGTTGCATAAGGCCATTCAGGTAGAACAACAGTTAAAAAGAAAAAGTGCAACAAGAAGGAGTTCTACCAATTTTAATAATTCCAATTGGAAGGATAGGAGGAAAGAAGGAGCTGCCTCATCTAGTAATACAACACCTTCTAGCCATGGAAAAGCCCCTCAAAAGAAAGATGATAATCCACCTAAAAAGACTAGAGAAGTGAAGTGTTTCAAGTGCTTGGGCATGGGTCATTATGCCTATGAGTGTCCCACAAAGAAGATTGTTCTTCTCAAAGATAATGGGGAATACACAAGCCAATCAGAAGCTAGTGGTGGAGAAGAAGAGGAGAGTGATGGAGAATTGGCGGCTAATGAAGGAGAGTTGTACATGATTAGGAGACTGTTGGGAAGTCAAGTCAAGGCCGAAGATGCATCTCAAAGGGAGAACATCTTTCACACAAGATGTTCAGTCAATGGTAATGTTTGTTTGGTAATTATTGATGGAGGGAGTTGTACCAATGTGGTGAGTTCAAGATTAGTGTCAAAGATGAACATGGACACTACACCGCATCCTAGACCATATAAACTCCAATGGCTTAGTGAAGGAGAAGAAGTTAAAGTGAAACAGCAAGCAGAGGTTCCTTTCTCCATTGGGAAGTATCAAGATAAGGTTTTATGTGATGTGGTTCCCATGGAGGCCAGCCATATCCTTTTAGGGAGGCTGTGGCAGTATGATACCAAAGCCATTCATGATGGTTTCACTAATAAAATTTCCTTTATGCATCAGGATAAAAAGGTGGTTCTCAAGCCTTTGTCTCCTAAAGAGGTATGTGAGGATCAATTAAAAATGAGAGAAAAGTTAGCAAATGAGAGAAAGAGTGAAACACCTGAGAGGGAAAAAAGTGAAACACTCGAAAGAAAAAAGAGAGAAAAGAAGAAGAGTGAAACACTTGAGGGCAAGCAACTGTGTTTAGTGAGAGAAAAGGAGGTAAGGAGGGTGCTTTGTGCAAGACAGCCCCTCTACTTATTGCTTTGTCAAAATCAAATTTTGTATGCTAACCAGTTTGACAAGTTTGAATTGCCTTCTTGTATTGAGTCTCTTTTGCAGGATTTTGAGGATGTGTTTCTAGCAAATGTACCTGATGGCTTGCCACCTGTGAGGGGAATTGAGCATCACATTGATCTCATTCCAGGAGCTTCTTTGCCCAATCGTCCAGCTTATAGGAGCAACCCACAGGAGACCAAAGAGATCGAAAGGCAAGTTACTGAGCTCATGAGCAAAGGGTGGCTAAGAGACAGCATGAGTCCATGTGCTGTACCTGTGATTCTAGTACCCCAGAAGGATGGCTCATGGAGGATGTGTTCTGATTGTAGAGCCATAAACAACATTACCATCAAATATAGACATCCAATTCCCAGATGAAGATGCCATTGATTTGGGGACAAATCCTCTTCAAGAGGGGGGGAGTGATGAGGACATCAAGCTTGAAGGACATGGAGGACCTATGACAAGGGCAAGGACAAGAAGAGCTAAGGAAGCTATTCAACAAGTATTGGCAGCCCTTTTGCAAAAAGAGCCAAACATTGAAGAAATAAAGTTTAAAATTGTTAATTGTCTCAGGACTGAAGAGAGCAATACTTGACCTTAATGGAAGAGAAGTTTGAAATAAATTAAACTCATTTTCTTGGAGTTTACTTAGTTAATGGTGGGCAACCAGAATTGTCTAATTAAAGTTGCAGCCACCTAGGTTATCAATTATAATTAGTATACGTGTTTAATTTACTTTGGCAGTTACACTTTGTTATTAAGCTGCCCATTATTAGTTTTTATTATTTTGTAACTTCAGCTGAATTTAGAAAGCCACTAAACTTAAACAAGCTAAGTTTATTAGGCATATAAATTTGGGCAAGACTGAGATGTAAGGCAGAATATTTTGGAAATAAAAGAACTAGTTGAGGTTTTCTCTCCTTTGGGTTCTTGACAATCCAAAATCTTTTGAGATTTATCAAAGGTAATTCACCCCTTTGTGTGTGCAATCTCGTAGACATATCTTCCATCCTTGGAAGTGTGAAGTCTATCAATTCCAATTCCATTTTCTGTCTTTTCCATTCATACTCAATTCTGCCCAGCAAACTCTATGATCAATTGCACAGGAAAGTCCTACACTATTCGAAAACTCGTTTACTCGTTCAATTTCAATAACTTTTAATTTCCATTCTATGTCTAAGAGTTTGACAGTAATTCCAATCAATTTATTTTTGGCAATTGTTTGCATTCCACGTTGATTAATTTTGTTAACGCGGCAAGCTAAATTCCTAGGGTCCTTTCAGAATCCTAAACTGACAGTGGATTCATATCAGAAGAAGTAGTAGAAGGAGGTGAGATAAAGAAGAAGAATTGGAACAAGGAGAAAAGGAGGAAAAGGAAGAAGGAGGGGAAGGGAAGGGAAGAAGAAGCAGAAGAAGTGGAATCTGGAGGAGAAGAGGAAGAAGAAGAAGAAGTGTAAGCATAAGATTTGGGGGAAGGAGAAGAAGAGGAAGAGCAACAATGGGACGCAACAGAAGTGGGGGATGGAGAAAAAGAGGAAGGAGAAGACGGAAAGGAAAGAAGAAGAAGTTGTGGAAGGAGAAGAAATGGAAGAATAGGAAGAAGAACAAGTGTAAGCAAAAGAAGCGGAAGAAGGAGACGAAAATGAAGAAGAACAACAAGTAGTAGTAGAAGAAGTGGTAAAAGGAGAGAATAAGAGGAATAGGAGGAAGTAGTGGAATGAAAGGATATGAAGAAGAAGAAGTGGAAGAAAGAGAACGGGAGGAGGGAGAAGACGTGGCAGAAGGAGAAGAAGAGGAAGAAGAAGAAGTGGAAGAATGAGAAAAAGAGGAGGAAGAAGAAGCAATGGAAGGAAAGGGGATGAAGAAGAAGTGGAACAAGGAGGAGAAGAAGGGGAGGAAGAAGAAATAGTGTAGGCAGAAGAAGGGCAAGAAGGAGAAGAGAGGGAAGAAGAAGAACAAGTGGATGTAGTAGAAGTGGAAGAAGGTGAACAAGAGGAAGAAGAAGAAGTAGTTGAAGGAGTGGGGATGATGGAGAAGAAGTGGAAGAAGGAGAACAAGAGGTAGAAATGCAAGTGGAAGCAGAAGAAGGAGAAAAAGAGGGATATGATAAAGGAATGGAAGAATAAGAAGGAGATGAAGAGGAAGAAAAGAAAGGAAAAGAGATGATGGAGAATAAGTGGAAGAAAGAGAACAAGATGAGGCAGGAGAAGTAGAAGAAAGATAAGAAGAGGAAAAAGAAGGAGGGTAACCAGAAGAAGTGGAAGAAGAAGAAGAAAAGGAAGAAGAAGAACTTGTGGAAAGTCAAGAAGTTGAAGAACGTGAACAAGAGGAGGAAGAAGAAGTAGTGGAAGGAGGTGAGATGAAGAAGAAGAATTGGAACAAGGAGAAAAGGAGGAAAAGAAAGAAGGAGGGGAAGGGAAGGGAAGATGAAGCAGAAGAAGTGGAATCTAGAGGAGAAGAGGAAGAAGAAGAAGAAGTGTAAGCATAAGATTTGGGGGAAGGAGAAGAAGAGGAAGAGCAACAATGGGAAGCAACAGAAGTGGGGGATGGAGAAAAAGAGGAAGGAGAAGACGGAAAGGAAAGAAGAAGAAGTTGTGGAAGGAGAAGAAATGGAAGAATAGGAAGAAGAACAAGTGTAAGCAAAAGAAGCGGAAGAAGGAGACGAAAATGAAGAAGAACAACAAGTAGAAGTAGAAGAAGTGGTAAAAGGAGAGAATAAGAGGAATAGGAGGAAGTAGTGGAATGACAGGAGATGAAGAAGAAGAAGTGGAAGAAGGAGAACGGGAGGAGGGAGAAGAGGTGGCAGAAGGAGAAGAAGAGGAAGAAGAAGAAGTGAAAGAATGAGAAAAAGAGGAGGAAGAAGAAGCAATGGAAGGAAAGGGGATGAAGAAGAAGTGGAACAAGGAGGAGAAGAAGAAGGGGAGGAAGAAGAAATAGTGTAGGCAGAAGAAGGGCAAGAAGGAGAAGAGAGGGAAGAAGAAGAACAAGTGGATGTAGTAGAAGTGGAAGAAGGTGAACAAGAGGAAGAAGAAGAAGTAGTTGAAGGAGTGGGGATGATGGAGAAGAAGTGGAAGAAGGAGAACAAGAGGTAGAAATGCAAGTGGAAGCAGAAGAAGGAGAAAAAGAGGGATATGACGAAGGAAAGGAAGAAGAAGAAGGAGATGAAGAGGAAGAAAAGAAAGGAAAGGAGAGGATGAAGAAGAAGTGGAAGAAGGAGAAGAAATGGAAGAAGTGCAAGTGGAAGAAGGAGAATAATAGGAAGAAGAAGAAGAAGTGGAAGAATGAGAAAAAGAGGAGGAATAAGAAGCAATGGAAGGAAAGGGAATGAAGAAGAAGTGGAACAAGGAGGAGAAGAAGAAGGGGAGGAAGAAGAAGTAGTGTAGGCAGAAGAAGGGCAAGAAGGAGAAGAGAGGGAAGAAGAAGAACAAGTGGATATAGTAGAAGTGGAAGAAGGTGAACAAGAGGAAGAAGAAGTAGTTGAAGGAGTAGGGATGATGGAGAAGAAGTGGAAGAAGGAGAACAAGAGGTAGAAATGCAAGTGGAAGCAGAAGAAGGAGAAAAAGAGGGATATGACGAAGGAAAGGAAGAAGAAGAAGGAGATGAAGAGGAAGAAAAGAAAGGAAAGGAGAGGATGAAGAAGAAGTGGAAGAAGGAGAACGGGAGAAGGGAGAAGAGGTGGCAGAAGGAGAAGAAGAGGAAGAAGAAGAAGTGGAAGAAGGAGAACAATAGGAAGAAGAAGAACCAGTGGAAGAATGATAAAAACAGGAGGAATAAGAAGCAATGGAAGGAAAGGGGATGAAGAAGAAGTGGAACAAGGAGGAGAAGAAGAAGGGAAGGAAGAAGAAGTAGTGTAGGCAGAAGAAGGGCAAGAAGGAGAAGAGAGGGAAGAAGAAGAACAAGTGGATGTAGTAGAAGATGAAGAAGGTGAACAAGAGGAAGAAGAAGAAGTAGTTGAAGGAGTGGGGATGATGGAGAAGAAGTGGAAGAAGGAGAACAATAGGTAGAAATGCAAGTGGAAGAAAAAGAAGGAGAAAAAGAGGGATATGACGAAGGAATAGAAGAAGAAGAAGGAGATGAAGAGGATGAAAAGAAAGGAAAGCAGAGATGAAGAAGAAGTGGAAGAAAGAGAAAAAAAGGAGGCAGGAGAAGTGGAAGAAAGATAAGAAGAGGAAGAAGAAGGAGAGTAACTGGAAGAAGTAGAAGAAGGAGAAGAAAAGGAAGAAGAAGAAGATGTGGAAAGTGAAGAAGGTGAACAAGATGAGGAAGAAGAAGTAATGGAAGGAGGTGAGATGAAGAAGAAGAATTGGAACAAGGAGAAAAGGAAGAAAAGGAAGAAGGAGGGGAAGGGAAGGGAAGAAGAAGCAGAAGAAGTGGAAGCTGGAGGAGAAGAGGAAGAAGAAGAAGAAATGTAAGCATAAGATTTGGGGGAAGGAGAAGAAGAGGAAGAGCAACAATGGGAAGCAACAGAAGTGGGGGATGGAGAAAAAGAGGAAGGAGAAGACGAAAAGGAAAGAAGAAGAAGTTGTGGAAGGAGAAGAAATGGAAGAAGAGGAGGAAGAAGAAGTGTAAGCAGAAGAAGCGGAAGAAAGAGACGAAAATGAAGAAGAACAACAAGTAGAAGTAGAAGAAGTGGTAGAAGGAGAGAATAAGAGGAATAGGTGGAAGTAGTGGAATGAAAGGAGATGAAGAAGAAGAAGTGGAAGAAGGAGAACGAGACGAGGGAGATGAGGCGGCAGAAGGAGAAAAAGAGGAAGAAGAAGAAGTTGAAGAACGAGAAGAAAAGGAAGAGGTGCAAGTGGAAGAAGGAGAACAATAGGAAGAAGAAGAAGAAGTGGAAGAATGAGAAAAAGAGGAGGAAGAAGAAGCAATGGAAGGAAATGGGATGAAGAAGAAGTGGAACAAGGAGGAGAAGAAGAAAGGGAGGAAGAAGAAGTAGTGTACGCAGAAGAAGGGCAAGATGGAGAAGAGATGGAAGAAGAAGAACAAGTGGATGTAGTAGAAGTGGAAGAAGGTGAACAAGAGGAAGAGGAAGAAGTAGTTGAAGGAGTGGGGATGATGGAGAAGAAGTGGAAGAAGTAGAACAAGAGGTAGAAATGCAAGTGGAACCAGAAGAAGGAGAAAAAGAGGGATATGACGAAGGAAAGGAAGAAGAAGAAGAAGGAGATGAAGAGGAAGAGCAACAATGGGAAGCAACAGAAGTGGGGGATGGAGAAAAAGAGGAAGGAGAAGACGGAAAGGAAAGAAGAAGAAGTTGTGGAAGGAGAAGAAGTGTAAGCAAAAGACGAAAATGAAGAAGAACAACAAGTTGAATTAAAAGAAGTAGTAAAAGGAGAGAATAAGAGGAATAGGAGGAAGTGGTGGAATGAAAGGAGATGAAGAAGAAGAAGTGGAAGAAGGAGTACGGGAGGAGGAAGAAGAGGTGGCAGAAGGAGAAGAAGAGGAAGAAGAAGAAGTGGAAGAACGAGAATAAAAGGAAGAAGTGCAAGTGGAGGAAAGAGAACAATAGGAAAAAGAAGAAGAAGTGGAAGAATGAGAAAAAGAGGAGGAAGAAGAAGCAATGGAAGGAAAGGGGATGAAGAAGAAGTGGAACAAGCAGGAGAAGAAGAATGGGAGGAAGAAGAAGTAGTGTAGGCAGAAGAAGGGCAAGAAGGAGAAGAGAGGGAAGAAGAAGAACAAGTGGATGTAGTAGAAGTGGAAGAAGGTGAAAAAGAGGAAGAAGAAGAAGAAGTTGAAGGAGTGGGGATGATGGAGAAGTGGAAGAAGGAGAACAAGAGGTAGAAATGCAAGTGGAAGCAGAAGAAGGAGAAAAAGAGGGATATGACAAAGGAAAGGAAGAAGAAGAAGGAGATGAAGAGGAAGAAAAGAAAGGAAAGGAGAGGATGAAGAAGAAGTGGAAGAAAGAGAACAAGAGGAGGCAGGAGAAGTGGAAGAAAGATAAGAAGAGGAAGAAGAAGGAGAGTAACTAGAAGAAGTGGAAGAAGGAGAAGAAAAGGAAGAAGAAGAAGATGTGGAAAGTGAACAAGGTGAACAAGGGGAGGAAGAAGAAGTAGTGGAAGCTTAGATGATGATGAGGACATGAAGCTTGAAGGACTTGGAGGACCTATGACAAGGGGAAGGACAAGAAGAGCTAAGGAAGCTATTCAACAAGTATTGGCAGCCCTTTTGCAAAAAGAGCCAAACATTGAAGAAATAAAGTTTAAAATTGTTAATTGTCTCAGGACTGAAGAGAGCAATACTTGACCTTAATGGAAGAGAAGTGTGGAATAAATTAAACTCATTTTCTTGGAGTTTACTTAGTTAATGGTGGGCAACTAGAATTGTGTAATTAAAGTTGCAGCCACCTATATTATCAAGTCTAATTAGTATACATGTTTAATTTGCTTTGGCAGTTACACTTTGTTATTAACTGCCCATTATTAGTTTTTATTATTTTGTAACTTCAGCTGAATTTAGAAAGCCACTAAACCTACACAAGTTGAGTTTATTAGGCATATAAATTTGGGCAAAGACTGAGATGTAAGGCAGAATATATTGGAAATAAAAACCTAGTTGAGTTTTCTCTCCTTTGGGTTCTTGACAATCCAAAATCTTTTGAGATTTATCAAAGGTAATTCACCCCTTTGTGTGTGCAATCTCGTAGACATATCTTCCATCCTTGGAAGTGTGGAGTCTATCAATTCCAATTCCATTTTCTGTCTTTTCCATTCATACTCAATTCTGCCCAGCAAACTCTATGACAGGAAAGTCCTACACTATTCGAAAACTCGTTTAATCGTTGAATTTCAATAACTTTTAATTTCCATTCTGTGTCTAAAAGTTTGATAGTAATTCTATTCAATTTATTTTTTGCAATTGTTTGCATTCCACGTTGATTAATTTTGTTAACGCGGCAAGCTAAATTCCTAGGGTCCTTTTAGAATCCTAAACTGACAGCGGATTCATATCAGATGAAGAAGAAGAATTGGAACAAGGAGAAAAGGAGGAAAAGGAAGAAGGAGGGGAAGAAGAAGCACAAGAAGTGGAATCTTGAGGAGAAGAGGAAGAAGAGGAAGAAGTGTAAGCATAAGATTTGGGGGAAGGAGAAGAAGAGGAAGAGCAACAATGGGAAGCAACAAAAGTGAGGGATGGAGTAAAAGCGGAAGGAGAAGACGGAGAGGGAAGAAGAAGAAGTTGTGGAAGGAGAAGAAATGGAAGAAGAGGAAGAAGAAGAAGTGTAAGCAGAAGAAGCGAAAGAAGGAGACGAAAATGAAGAAGAACAACAAGTAGAAGTAGAAGAAGTGGTAGAAGGAGAGAATAAGAGGAATAGGAGGAAGTAGTGGAATGAAAGGAGATGAAGAAGAAGCAGTGGAAGAAGGAGAACGGGAGGACGGAAAAGAGGTGGCAGAAGGAGAAGAATAGGAAGATGAAGAAGTGGAAGAACGAGAAGAAAAGGAAGAATTACAAGTGGAAGAAGGAGAACAATAGGCAGAAGAAGAAGCGGAAGAATGAGATAAAGAGAAGGAAGAAGAAGCAATGGAAGGAAAGGGGATGAAGAAGAAGTGGAACAAGGAGGAGAAGAAGAAGGGGAGGAAGAAGAAGTAGTGTAGGCAGAAGACGGGCAAGAAGGAGAAGAGAGGGAACAAGAAGAACAAGTGGATGTAGTAGATGTGGAAGAAGGTGAACAAGAGGAAGAAGAAGAAGTAGTTGAAGGAGTGGGGATGATGGAGAAGAAGTGGAAGAAGGAGAACAAGAGGTAGAAATGCAAGTGGAAGCAGAAGAAGGAGAAAAAGAGGGATATGACGAAGGAAAGGAAGAAGAAGAAGGAGATGAAGAGGAAGAAAAGAAAGGAAAGGAGAGGATGAAGAAGAAGTAGAAGAAATAGAACAAGAGGAGGCAGGAGAAGTGGAAGAGAGATAAGAAGAGGAAGAAGAAGGAGAGTAACTAGAAGAAGTGAAGGAAGGAGAAGCAAAGGAAGAAGAAGAAGATGTGGAAAGTGGAGAAGTTGAAGAAGGTGAACAAGAGGAGGAAGAAGAAGTACTGGAAGGAGGTGAGATGAAAAAGAAGAATTGGAACAAGGAGAAAAGGAGGAAAAGGAAGAGGGAGAAGGAGACAAAAATGAAGAATAACAACAAGACAATGAAAGGAGATGAAGAAGAAGAACTGGAAGTAGGAGAACGGGAGGAGGGAGAAGAGGTGGCAGAAGGAGAAGAAGAAGAAGTGGAAGTGATGTGAATGCCGAAGACAATGACTTTTCATTTTTTGTAACAGAAGAAGAGGAAGGAAAAGACGGAAAGGAAAGAAGAAGAAGTTGGGGAAGGTGAAGAAGTGTATGAAAAAGAAGCGGAAGAAGGAGATGAAAATGAAGAAGAACAACAAGTAGAAGTAGAAGAAGTGGTAGAAGGAGAGAATAAGAGGAATAGGAGGAAGTAGTGGAATGAAAGGAGATGAAGAAGAAGAACTGGAAGTAGGAGAATGGGAGGAGGGAGAAGAGGTGGCAGAAAGAGAAGAAGAGGAAGAAGAAGAAGTGGTAGAATGAGAAGAAAAGGAAGAAGTGCAAGTGGAATAAGGAGAACAATAGGAAGAAGAAGAAGAAGTGGAAGAATGAGAAAAAAGAGGAGGAAGAAGAAGCAATGGAAGGAAAGGGGATGAAGAAGAAGTGGAACAAGGAGGAGAAGAAGAAGGGGATGAAGAAGAAGTAGTGTAGGCAGAAGAAGGGCAAGAAGAAGAAGAGAGGGAAGAAGAAGAACAAGTGGATGTAGTAGAGGTGGAAGAAGATGAACAAGAGGAAGAAGAAGATGGAGGTGAAGAGGAAGAGAAGAAAGGAAAGGAGAGGATGAAGAAGAAGTGGAAGAAAGAGAACAAGAGGAGCTAGGATAAGTGAAAGAAAGATAAGAAAAGGAAGAAGAAGGAGAGTAACTAGAAGAAGTGGAACAAGAGGAAGAAAAGGAAGAAGAAGAAGATGTGGAAAGTGAAGAAGGTGAACAAGAGGAGGAAGAAGAAGTAGTGGAAGGAGGTGAGATGAAGAAGAAGAATTGGAACAAGGAGAAAAGGAGGAAAAGGAAGAAGGAGGGGAGGGGAAGGGAACGGAAGAAGAAACAGAAGAAGTGGAATTTGAGGAGAAGAGGAAGAAGAAGAAGAAGTGTAAGCATAAGATTTGGGGGAAGGAGAAGAAGAGGAAGAGCAACAATGGGAAGCAACAGAAGTTGGGGATGGAGAAAAAGAGGAAGGAGATGACGGAAAGGAAAGACGAAGAAGTTGTAGAAGGAGAAGAAATGGAAGAAGAGGAAGTGTAAGTAGAAGAAGCGAAGAAGGAGACGAAAATGAAGAAGAACACCAAGTAGAAGTAGAATAAGTGGTAGAAGGAGAGAAAAAGAGGAATAGAAGGAAGTAGTGGAATCAAAGGAGATGAAGAAGAAGAAGCGGAAGAAGGAGAACGGGAGGAGGGAGAAGAGGTGGCAGAAGGAGAAGAAGAGGAAGAAGAAGAAGTGGAACAACAAGAAGAAACGGTAGAAGTGCAAGTGGAAGAAGGAGAACACTAGGAAGAAGAAGAAGAAGTGGAAGAATGTCAAAAAGAGGAGGAAGAAGAAGCAATTGAAGGAAAGGGGATGAAGAAGAAGTGGAACAAGGAGGAGAAGAAGAAGCGGAAGAAGAAGAAAGTTAAGTAGAAGAAGCCGAAGAAGGAGACGAAAATGAAGAAGAACAACAAGTAGAAGTAGAAGAAGTGGTAAAAGGGGAGAATACGAGGAATAGGAGGAAGTAGTGGAATCAAAGGAGATGAAGAAGAAGAAGTGGAAGAAGGAGAACGGGAGGAGGAACAAGAGGTGGCAGAAGGAGAAGAAGAGCAAGAAGAAGGAGAGTAACTAGAAGTAATGGAAGAAGAAGAAGAAAAGGAAGAAGAAGAAGATGCGGAAAGTGACGAAGTTGAAGAAGGTGAACAAGAGGAGGAAGAAGAAGTAGTGGAAGGAGGTGAGATAAACAAGAAGAATTGGAACAAGAAGAAAACGAGGAAAAGAAAGAAGGAGGGGAAGGGAAGGGCAGAAGAAGTGGAATCTGGAGGAGAAGAGGAAGAAGAAGAAGTGTAAGCATAAGATTCAAGGGAAGGAGAAGAAGAGGAAGTGCAACAATGGGAAGCAACAGAAGTGGGGGATGGAGAAAAAGAGAAAGGGGAAGACGGAAAGGAAAGAAGAAGAAGTTGTGGAAGGAGAAGAAATGGAAGAAGAGGAAGAAGAAGAAGTGTAAGCAGAAGAAGCGGAAGAAGGAGACGAAAATGAAGAAGAACAACAAGTAGAAGTAGAAGAAGTTGTAGAAGGAGAGAATAAGAGGAATAGGAGGAAGTAGTGGAATGAAAGGAGATGAAGAAGAAGAAGTGGAAGAAGGAGAACGGGAGGAGGGAGAAGAGGTGGCAGAAGGAGAAGAAGAGGAAGAAGAAGAAGTGGAAGAAGGAGAAGAAAAGGAAGAAGTGGTAGAAGTAGTGGAATGAAAGGAGATGAACAAGAAGAAGTGGAAGAAGGAGAACGGGAGGAGGAAGAAGAGGTGGCAGAAGGAGAAGAAGAGGAAGAAGAAGAAGTGGAAGAAGGAGAAGAAAAGGAAGAAGTGCAAGTGGAAGAAGGAGAACAATAGGAAGAAGAAGAAGAAGTGGAAGAATGAGAAAAAGCGGAGGAAGAAGAAGCAATGGAAGGAAAGGCTATGAAGAAGAAGTGGAACAAGGAGGAAAAGAAAAAGGGAGGAAGAAGAAGTAGTGTAGGCAGAAGAAGGGCAAGAAGGAGAAGAGAGGGAAGAAGAAGAACAAGTGGATGTAGTAGAAGTGGAAGAAGGTGAACAAGAGGAAGAAGAAGAAGTAGTTGAAGGAGTGGGGATGATGGAGAAGAAGTGGAAGAAGGATGAAAAGAATAAGGGGAGGAAGAAGAAGTAGTGTAGGCAGAAGAAGGGCAAGAAGGAGAAGAGAGGGATATGCCGAAGGAAAGGAAGAAGAAGAAGGAGATGAAGAGGAACAAAAGAAAGGAAAGGAGAGGATGAAGAAGAAGTGGAAGAAAGAGAATAAGAGGAGGCGGGAGAAGTGGAAGAAAGATAAGAAGAGGAAGGAGAAGGAGAGTAACTAGAAGAAGTGGAAGAAGGAGAAGAAAAGGAAGAAGAAGAAGATGTGGAAAGTGAAGAAGTTGAAGAAGGTGAAGAAGAGGAGGAAGAAGAAGTAGTGGAAGGAGGTGAGATGAAGAAGAAGAATTGGAACAAGGAGACAAGGAGGAAAAGGAAGAAGGAGGGGAAGGGAAGGGAAGAAGAAGCAGAAGAAGTGGAATCTGGAGGAGAAGAGGAAGAAGAAGAAGAAGTGTAAGCATAAGATTTGGGGGAAGGAGAAGAAGAGGAAGAGCAACAATAGGAAGCAACAGAAGTCGGGGATGGAGAAAAAGAGGAAGGAGAAGACGGAAAGGAAATAAGAAGTAGTTGTGGAAGGAAAAGAAATGGAAAAAGAAGAAGTGGTAGAAGGAGAGAATAAGAGGAATAGGAGGAAGTAGTGGAATGAAAGGAGATGAAGAAGAAGAAGTGGAAGAAGGATAATGGAAGGAGGGAGGAGGGAGAAGAGGTGGCAGAACGAGAAGAAGAGGAAGAAGAAGAAGTGTAAGCAGAAGAAGCAGAAGAAGGAGACGAAAATGAAGAACAACAAGTAGAAGTAGAAGAAGTGGTAGAAGGAGAGAATAAGAGGAATAGGAGGAAGTAGTGGAATGAAAGGAGATGAAGAAGAAGAAGTGGAAGAAGGATAATGGAAGGAGGGAGGAGGGAGAAGAGGTGGCAGAACGAGAAGAAGAGGAAGAAGAAGAAGTGTAAGCAGAAGAAGCAGAAGAAGGAGACGAAAATGAAGAACAACAAGTAGAAGTAGAAGAAGTGGTAGAAGGAGAGAATAAGAGGAATAGGAGGATGAAGTGGAATGAAAGGAGATGAAGAAGAAGTAGTGGAAGAAGGAGAACGGGAGGTGCGAGAAGAGGTGGCAGAAGGAGAAGAAGAGGAAGAAGAAGAAGTGGAAGAAAGAGAAGAAAAGGAAGAAGTAGTGCAAGTGGAAGAAGGAGAACAATAGGAAGAAGAAGGAGAAGTGGAAGAATGAGAAAAAGAGGAGGAAGAACAAGCAGACGAGGAAGAAAAGAAAGGAAAGGAGAGGATGAAGAAGAAGTGGAAGAAAGAGAACAAGAGGAGGCAGGAGAAGTGGAAGATAGATAAAAAGAGGAAAAAGAAGGAGAGTAACTAGAAGAAGTGGAAGAAGGAGAAGACAAGAAAGAAGAGGAAGATGTGGAAAGTGGAGAAGGTGAACAAGAGGAGGAAGTAGAAGCAATGGAAGGAGGTGAGATGAAGAAGAAGAATTGGAACAAGGAGAAAAGGAGGAAAAGGAAGAAGGAGGGGAAGGGAAGGCAAGAAGAAGCAGAAGAAGTGGAAGCTAGAGGAGATGAGGAAGAAGAAGAAGAAGTGTAAGCATAAGATTTGGGGGAAGGAGAAGAAGAGGAAGAGCAACAATGGGAAGCAACAGAAGTAGGGGATGGAGAAAAAGAGGAAGGAGAAGACGGACAGGAAAGAAGAAGAAGTTGTGGAAGGAGAAGAAATTGAAGAAGAGGAAGAAGAAGAAGTGTAAGCAGAAGAAGGAGACAAAAATGAAGAGGAACAATAAGTAGAAGTAGAAGAAGTGCTAGAAGGAGAGAATAAGAGGAATAGGAGGAAGTAGTGGAATGAAACGAGATGAAGAAGAAGAAGTGGAAGAAGGACAACGCGAGGAAGAGAAGAGCTGGCAGAAGGAGAAGAAAAGGAAGAAGAAGAAGTGGAAGAAAGAGAAGAAAAGGAAGAAGTGCAAGTGCAAGAAGGAGAACAATAGGAAGAAGAAGAAGAAGTGGAAGAATGAGAAAAAGAGGAGGAAGAAGAAGCAATGGAAGGAAGGGGGAATAAAGAAGTGGAAGAAGGAGGAGAAGAAGAAAGGGAGGAAGAAGAAGTAGTGCAGGCAGAAGAAGGGCAAGAAGGAGAAGAGAGGGAAGAAGAAGAAGAAGTGGATGTAGTAAAAGTGGAAGAAGGTGAACAAGAGGAAGAAGAAGAAGTAGTTGAAGGAGTGGGGATGATGGAGAAGAAGTGGAATAAGGAGAACAAGAGGTAGAAATGCAAGTGGAAGCAGAAGAAGGAGAAAAAGAGGGATATGCCGAAGGAAAGGAAGAAGAAGAAGGAGATGAAGAGGAAGAAAAGAAAGGAAATGAGAGGATGAAGAAGAAGTGGAAGAAAGGGAACAAGAGGAGGCAGGAGAAGTGGAAGAAAGATAAGAAGAGGAAGAAGAAGGGGAATAAATAGAAGAAGTGGAACAAGGAGGAGAAGAAGAAGGGGAGGAAGAAGAAGTAGTGTAGACAGAAGAAGGGCAAGAAGGAGAAGAGAGGGAAGAAGAAGAACAAGTGGATGTAGTAGAAGTGGAAGAAGGTGAACAAGAGGAACAAGAACATGTAGTTGAAGGAGTGGGGATGATCGAGAAGATGTGGAAGAAGGAGAACAAGAGGTAGAAATGCAAGTGGAAGCAGAAGAAGGAGAAAAAGAGGGATATGACGAAGGAAAGGAAGAAAAAGAAGGAGATGAAGAGGAAGAAAAGAAAGGAAAGGAGAGGATGAAGAAGAAGTGGAAGAAAGAGAACAAGAGGAGGCAGGAGAAGTGGAAGATAGATAAAAAGAGGAAAAAGAAGTGTTCTTATTTTCACCTTCTTTTTCACCTTCTTCCACTTTTACTACATCCATTTGTTCTTATTTTTCCCTCTCTTCTCCTTCTCGCCCTTCTTCTGCCTACACTACTTCTTTTTCCTCCCCTTCTTCTTCTCCTCCTTGTTCCACTCCTTCTGCATCCCCATTCCTTCCATTGCTTCTTCTTCCTCCTCTTTTTCTCATTCTTCCACTTCTTCTTCTTCTTCCTCTTCTTCTCCTTCTACCACTTCTTTTCCTCCTCGCGTTCTCCTTCGTCCACTTCTTCTTCTTTGTCTCCTTTCATTCCACTACTTCCTGCTATTCCTCTAATTCTCTGCTTCTACCACTTCTTCTACTTCTACGTGTTGTTCTTCTTCATTTTCGTCTCCTTCTTCCACTTCCTCTGCTTACACTTCTTCTTCTTCCTCTTCTTCCATTTCTTCTCCTTCCACAACTTCTTCTTCTTTCCTTTCCGTCTTCTCCTTCCTCTTTTTCTCCATCCCCCACTTCTGTTGCTTCCCATTGTTGCTCTTCCTCTTCTTCTCCTTCCCCCAAATCTTATGCTTACACTTCTTCTTCTTCTTCCTCTTCTCCTCCAGCTTCCACTTCTTCTGCTTCTTCTTCCCTTCCCTTCCCCTCCTTCTTCTTTTTTCTCCTTTTCTCCTTGTTCCAATTCTTCTTGCTCATCTCACCTCCTTCCACTACTTCTTCTTCGTCCTCTTGTTCACCTTCTTCAACTTCTTCACTTTCCACATCTTCTTCTTCTTCCTTTTCTTTTCCTTCTTCCACTTATTCTAGTTACTCTCCTTCTTCTTCCTCTTCTTATCTTTCTTCCACTTCTCCTGATCCCTCTTGTTCTCTTTCGTCCACTTCTTCTTCATCCACTCCTTTCCTTTTTTTCTTCCTCTTCATCTCCTTCTTCTTCTTCCTTTCCTTCGTGATAACCTCTTTTTCTCCTTCTTCTACTTCCACTTGCATTTCTACCTCTTCTTCCCCTTCTTTCACTTCTTCTCAATCATCCCCACTCCTTCAACTACTTCTTCTTCTTCCTCTCGTTCACCTTCTTCCACTTCTACTACATCCACTTGTTCTTCTTCTTCCCTCTCTTCTCCTTCTTGCCCTTCTTCTGCCTACACTACTTATTCTTCCTCCCCTTCTTCTTCTCCTCCTTGTTCCACTTCTTCTTCATCCCCTTTCCTTCCATTGCTTCTTCTTCCTCCTCTTTTGCTCATTCTTCAACTTCTTCTTCTTCTTCCTATTGTTCTCCTTCTTCAACTTGCACTTCTTCCTTTTCTTCTCGTTCTTCCACTTCTTCTTCTTCCTCTTCTTCTCCTTCTGCCACCTCTTCTCCCTCCTCCCGTTCTCGTTCTTCCACTTCTTCTTCTTCATCTCCTTTCATTCCACTACTTCCTCCTATTCCTCTTATTCTCTATTTCTACCACTTCTTCTACTTCTACTTGTTGTTGTTCTTAATTTTTGTCTCCTTCTTCCACTTCTTCTGCTTACACTTCTTCTTCTTCCTCTTCTTCCATTTCTTCTCCTTCCACAACTTCTTCTTCTTTCCTTTCCGTCTTCTCCTTCCTCTTTTTCTCCATCCCCTACTTCTGTTGCTTCCCATTGTGGCTCTTCCTCTTCTTCTCCTTCCCCCAAATCTTATGCTTACACTTCTTCTTCTTCTTCCTCTTCTTTTCCAGATTCCACTTCTTCTGCTTCTTCTTCCCTTCCTCTCCCCTGCTTCTTCCTTTTCCTCCTTTTCTCCTTGTTCCAATTCTTCTTCTTTATCTCACCTCCTTCCACTACTTCTTCTTCCTCCTCTTGTTCACCTTCTTCACTTTCCACATCTTCTTCTTCTTCCTTTTCTTCTCCTTCTTCCACTTCTTCTAGTTACTCTGCTTCTTCTTCCTCTTCTTATCTCTCTTGCATTCCTCCCGCCTCCTTTTGTTCTCTTTCTTCCACTTCTTCTTCATCCTCTCCTTTCCTTTCTTTTCTTCCTCTTCATCTCCTTCTTCTTCTTCCTTTCCTTCGTCATATCCCTGTTTTTCTGCTTCTTCTGCTTCCACTTTCATTTCTACCTCTTGTTCTCCTTCTTCCACTTGCTCTCCATCATCCCTACTCCTTCAACTACTTCTTCTTCTTCCTCTTGTTCACCTTCTTCCACTTCTACTACATCCATTTCTACCTCTTGTTCTCCTTCTTCCACTTCTTCTCCCTCATCCCCACTCCTTCAACTACTTCTTCTGCTTCCTATTGTTCACCTTCTTCCACTTCTACTACATCCACTTGTTCTTCTTCTTCCCTCTCTTCTCCTTCTTGCCCTTCTTCTGCCTCCACTTCCTCTTTTTCCTCCCCTTCTTCTTCTCCTCCTTGTTCCACTTCTTCTTCATCCCCTTTCCTTCCATTGCTTCTTCTTCCTCCTCTTTTTCTCATTCTTCCACTTCTTCTTCTTCCTCTTCTTCTCCTTCTGTCACCTATTCTCACAACTCCCGTTCTCCCTCTTCCACTTGCACTTCTTCCTTTTCTTCTCGCTCTTCCACTTCTTATTCTTCCTCTTCTTCTTTTTTCTCTTCTTCTCCTTCTGCCACCTCTTCTCACTCCTCTGGTTCTCCTTCTTCCACTTCTTCTTCTTCATCTCTTTTCATTCCACTACCTCCCCCTATTCCTCTTATTCTCTCCTTCTACCACTTCTTCTCCATCATCCCCACTCCTTCAACTACTTCTTCTTCTTCCTCTTGTTCACCTTCTTCCACTTTTACTACATCCACTTGTTCTTCTTCTTCCCTCTCTTCTCCTTCTTGCCCTTCTTCTGCCTACACTACTTCTTCTTCCTCCCCTTTTTCGTTTCCTCCCTGTTCCACTTCTTCTTCATCCCCTTTCCTTCCATTGCTTCTTCTTCCTCCTCTTTTTCTCATTCTTCCACTTCTTCTTCTTCTTCCTATTGTTCTCCTTCTTCCACTTGCACTTCTTCCTTTTCTTCTCGTTCTTCCACTTCTTCTTCTTCCTCTTCTTCTCCTTCTGCCACCTCCTCTCACTCCTGTCGTTCTTCTTCTTCCACTTCTTCTTCTTCATCTCCTTTTGATTCCACTACTTTCTCCTATTCGTCTTATTCTCTCCTTCTACCACTTCTTCTACTTCTACTTGTTGTTCTTCTTCATTTTCGTCTCCTTCTTCCGCTTCTTCTGCTTACACCTCTTCTTCTTCCTCTTCTTCCATTTCTTCTCCTTCCACTAGTTCTTCTTCTTTCCTTTTCGTCTTCTCCTTCCTCTTTTTCTACATGCCCCACCTCTGTTGCTTCGTATTGTTGCTCTTCCTCTTCTTCTCCTTCCCCCACATCTTATGCTTACACTTCTTCTTCTTCTTCTTCTTCTCCTGCAGATTGCACTTCTTCTGCTTCTTCTTCCCTTCCCTTGCCCTCCTTCTTCTTTTTCCTCCTTTTCTCCTTGTTCCAATTCTTCTTGTTCATCTCACCTCCTTCCACTACTTCTTCTTCCTCCTCTTGTTCACCTTCTTCAACTTCTTCCCTTTCCACATCTTATTGTTCTTTCTTTTCTTCTCCTTCTTCCACTTATTCTAGTTACTGTCCTTCTTCTTCCTCTTCTTATCTTTCTTCCACTTCTTCTTCATCCACTTCTTTCCTTTCTTTTCTTCCTCTTCATCTACTTCTTCTTCTTCCTCTTGTTCACCTTCTTCCACTTTTACTACATCCACTTCTTCTTCTTCTTCCCTCTCATCTCCTTCTTGCCCTTCTTCCGCCTACACTACTTCTTCGTCCTCCCCTTCTTCTTCTCCTCCTTGTTCCACTCCTTCTTCATCCCCTTTCCTTCCATTGCTTCTTTTTCCTCCTCTTTTTCTCATTCTTCCACCTCTACTTCTTCCTATTGTTCTCCTTCTTCCACTTGCACTTCTTCCTTTTCTTCTCGTTCTTCCACCACTTCTTCTTCCTCTTCTTCTCCTTCTGCCACCTCTTCTTCCTCCTCCCGTTCTCCTTCCACAATTTCTTTTTCTTGATCTCCTTTCATTCCACTACTTCCTCATATTCGTCTTATTCTCTCCTTCTACCACTTCTTCTACTTCTACTTGTTGTTCTATTTCATTTTCGTCTCCTTCTTCCGCTTCTTCTGCTTGCACTTCTTCTTCTTCCTCTTCTTCCATTTCTTCTCCTTCCACAACTTCTTCTTCTTTCCTTTCTGTCTTTTCCTTCCCCCAAATCTTATGCTTACACTTCTTCTTCTTCTTCCTCTTCTCCTCAAGCTTCCACTTCTTCTGCTTCTTCTTGCCTTTCCTTCCCCTCCTTTTTCCTTTTCCTCCTTTTCTCCTTGTTCCAATTCTTCTTCTTCATCTCACCTCCTTCCATTACTTCTTCTTCCTCTTCTTGTTCGCCTTCTTCAAGTTCTTCACTTTCCACATCTTCTTCCTTTTCTTCTCCTCCTTCCACTTCTTCTAGTTACTCTCTTTCTTCTTCCTCTTCTTATCTTTCTTCCACTTCTCCTGCCTCCTCTTGTTCTCTTTCTTCCACTTCTTCTTCATCCTCTCCTTTCCTTTCTTTTCTTCCTCTTCATCTCCTTCTTCTTCTTCCTTTCCTTCGTCACATCCCTCTTTTCTCCTTCTGCTTCCACTTGCATTTCTACCTCTTGTTCTCCTTCTTCAAATTCTTCTCCATTATCCCCACTCCGTCAACTACTTCTTCTTCTTCCTCTTGTTCACCTTCTTCCACCTTTACTACATCCACTTCTTCTTTTTCTCCATCGCCCACTTCTTCTACTTCTACTTGTTGTTGTTCTTAATTTTTGTCTCCTTCTTCCACTTCTTCTGCTTACACTTCTTCTTCTTCCTCTTCTTCCATTTCTTCTCCTTCCACAACTTCTTCTTCTTTCCTTTCCGTCTTCTCCTTCCTCTTTTTCTCCATCGCCCACTTCTGTTGCTTCTCATTGTTGCTCTTCCTCTTCTTCTCCTTCCCCCAAATCTTGTGCATACACTTCTTCTTCTTCTTCCTCTTCTCCTCCAGATTCCACTTCTTCTGCTTCTTCTTCTTCCCTTCCCTGCCCCTCCTTCTTCCTTTTCTTCCTTTTCTCCTTGTTCCAATTCTTCTTCTTCATTTCACCTCCTTCCACTACTTCTTCTGCCTCCTCTTGTTCACATTCTTCACATTCCACATCTTCTTCTTTTTGCTTTTCTTCTCCTTCTTCCACTTCTTCTAGTTACTCTCCTTCTTCTTCCTCTTCTTATCTTTCTTCCACTTCTCCTGCCTCCTCTTGTTCTCTTTCTTCCACTTCTTCTTCTTCCTGTTGTTCTCCTTCTTCCACTTGCACTTCTTCCTTTTCTTCTCATTTTTCCACTTCTTCTTCTTCCTCTTCTTCTCCTTCTGCCACCTCTTCTCCCTCCTCCCGTTCTCCGTCTTCCACTTCTTCTTCTTCATCTCCTTTCATTCCACTACTTCCTCTTATTCCACTTATCCTCTCCTTCTACTACTTGTTGTTCTTCTTCATTTTTGTCTCCTTCTTCCGCTTCTTCTGCTTACACTTCTTCTTCTTCCTCTTCTTCGATTTCTTCTCCGTCCACAACTTCTTCTTCTTTCCTTTCCGTCTTCTCCTTCCTCTTTTTCTCCAACCCCACTTCTGTTGCTTCCCATTGTTGCTCTTCCTCTTCTTCTCCTTCCCCCAAATCTTATGCTTACACTTCTTCTTCTTCTTCCTCTTCTCCTCTAGATTCCACTTCTTCTGCTTCTTCTTCCCTTCCCTTCCCCTCCTTCTTCCTTTTCCTCCTTTTCTCCTTGTTCCAATTCTTCTTCTTCATCTCACCTCCTTCCACTACTTCTTCTTCCTCCTCTTGTTCACCTTCTTCAACTTCTTAACTTTCCACATCTTCGTCTTCCTCCCCTTCTTCTCCTCCTTGTTGCACTTCTGCTTCATCCCCTTTCCTTACATTGCTTCTTCTTCCTCCTCTTTTTCTCATTCTTCCACATCTTCTTCTTCTTCCTCTTCTTCTCCTTCTGCCAACTCTTCTCCCTCCTCCCGTTCTCCTTCTTCCACTTCTTCTTCTTCATCTCCTTTCATTCCACTACTTCCTCCTATTCCTCTTATTCTCTCCTTCTACCACTTCTTCTAATTCTACTTTTTGTTCTTCTTCATTTTCGTCTCCTTCGTCTGCTTACACTTCTTCTCCTTCCACAACTTCTTCTTTCCTTTTCGTCTTCTCCTTCCTCTTTTTCTCCATCCCCCACTTCTGTTGCTTCCCATTGTTGCTCTTCCTCTTCTCGTCCATCCACCAAATCTTATGCTTACACTTCTTCTTCTTCTTCCTCTTCTCCTCCAGATTCCACTTCTTCTGCTTCTTCTTCCCTTCCCCTCATTCTTCCTTTTCCTCCTTTTCTCCTTGTTCCAATTCTTCTTCTTGATCTCACCTCCTTCCACTACTTCTTCTTCCTCCTCTTGTTCACCTTCTTCACTTTCCACATCTTCTACTTATTCCTTTTCTTCTCCTTCTTCCACTTCTACTAGTTACTCTCCTTCTTCTTCCTCTTATTCTCCTTCTTCCACTTCTCATGCGTCCTCTTGTTCTCTTTCTTCCACTTCTTCTACCCTCTCTTCTCCTTCTTACCCTTCTTCTGCCTACACTACTTCTACTTCCTCCCCTTCTTCTTCTCCTCCACGTTCCACTTCTTCTTCATCCCCTTTCCTTCCATTCCTTCTTCTTTCTCCTCTTTTTCTCATTCTTCCACTTCTTCTTCTTCTTCCTATTGTTCTCCTTCTTCCACTTGCACTTCTTGCTTTTCTTCTCGTTCTTCCACTTCTTCTTCTTCCTCTTCTGCCTCTTCTTGTCCTTCTGCCACCTCTTCTTCCTCCTCCCGTTCTCCTTCTTCCACTTCTTCTTCTTCATCTCCTTTCATTCCACTACTTCCTCCTATTCCTCTTATTCTCTCCTTCTACCACTTCTTCTAATTCTACTTTTTGTTCTTCTACATTTTCGTCTCCTTCGTCTGCTTACACTTCTTCTCCTTCCACAACTTCTTCTTCTTTACTTTCCCTCTTCTCCTTCCTCTTTTTCTCCATCCCCCACTTTTGTTGGTTCCCATTGTTGCTCTTCCTTTTCTTCTCCTTCCCCCAAATCTTATGCTTACAGTTCTTCTTCTTCTTCCTCTTCTCCTCTAGATTCCACTTCTTCTGCTTGTTTTTCCGTTCCCTTCCCCTCCTTCTTCCTTTTCCTCCTTTTCTCCTTGTTCCAATTCTTCTGCTTCATCTCACCTCCTTCCACTACTTCTTCTTCCTCCTCTCCTTCACCTTCTTCACTTTCCACATCTTCTTCTTCTTCCTTTTCTTCTCCTTCTTCCACTTCTTCCAGTTATTCTCCTTCTTCTTCCTCTTCTTATCTTTCTTCCACTTCTCCAGCCTCCTCTTGTTCTCTTTCTTCCGCTTCTTCTTCATCCTCTCCTATCCTTTCTTTTCTTCCTCTTCATCTCCTTCTTCTTCTTCCTTTCCTTCGTCATATCCCTCTTTTTCTCCTTCTTCTGCTTCCACTTGCATTTCTACCTCTTGTTCTCCTTCTTCCACTTCTTCTCCATCATCCCCACTCCTTCAACTACTACTTCTTCTTCCTCTTGTTCACCTTCTTCCGCTTCTACTACATCCACTTGTTCTTCTTCTTCCCTCTCTTCACCTTCTTGCCCTTCTTCTTCCTACACTACTTATTCTTCCTCCCCTTCTTCTTTTCCTCCTTATTCCACTTCTTCTTCATGCCCTTTCCTTCCGTTGCTTCTTCTTCCTCCTCTATTTCTCATTCTTCCACAACTTCTTCTTCTTCCTATTGTTCACCTTCTTCCACTTGCACTTCTTCCTTTTCTTCTGTTTCTTCCACTTCTTCTTCTTCCTCTTCATCTCCTTCTTCTTCTTCCTTTCCTTCGTCATATCCCCCTTTCTCTCCTTCTTCTGCTTCGACTTGCATTTCTACCTCTTGTTCTCCTTCTTGCACTTCTTCTGCATCATCCCCACTCCTTCAACTACTTCTTCTTCTGACGTGAATCCTCTTGTTCTCCTTCTTCCACTTCTCCTGCGTCCTCTTGTTCTATTTCTTCCACTTCTTCTTCCCTCTCTTCTCCTTCGTGCCCTTCTTTTGCCTACACTACTTCTACTTCCTCCCCTTCTTCTTCTTCTCCTTGTTCCACTTCTTCTTCATCCCCTTTCCTTCCATTGCTTCTTCTTTGTCCTCTATTTCTCATTCTTCCACTTCTTCTTCTTCTTCCTATTGTTCTCCTTCTTCAACTTGCACTTCTTCCTTTTCTTCTCGTTCTTCCACTTCTTTTTCTTCCTCTTCTTCTCCTTCTGCCACCTCTTTTTCCTCCTCCCGTTCTCCTTCTTCCACTTCTTCTTCTTCATCTCCTTTCATTCCACTACTTTCTCCTATTCCTCTTATTCTCTCCCTCTACTACTTCTTCTACTTCTACTTGTTGTTCTTTTTTATTTTCGTCTACTTCCTCGACTTCTTCTGCTTACAATTCTTCTTCTTCCTCTTCTTCCATTTCTTCTCCTTCCACAACTTCTTCTTCTTTCCTTTCTGTCTTCTCCTTCCTCTTTTTCTCCATCCCCCACTTCTGTTGCTTCCCATTGTTGCTCTTCGTCTTCGTCTCCTTCCCCCAAATCTTATGCTTACACTTCTTCTTCTTTTTCCTCTTCTCCTCCAAATTCCACTTCTTCTGCTTCTTCTTCCCTTCCCTTCCCCTCCTTCTTCCTTTTCCTCCTTTTCTCCTTGTTCCAATTCTTCTTCTTCATCTCACCTCCTTCCACTACTTCTTCTTCCTCCTCTTATTCACCTTCTTCACTTTCCACATCTTCTTCTTCTTCCTTTTCTTCTACTTCTTCCACTTCTTCTAGTTGCTCTCCTTCTTCTTCCACTTCTTATCTTTTTTCCACTTCTCCTGCCTCCTCTTTTTCTCATTCTTCCACTTCTTCTTCTTCCTCCTTTTTTTCTCATTCTTCAACTTCTTCTTCTTCCTATTGTTCTCCTTCTTCCACTTGCACTTCTTCGTTTTCTTCTCGTTCTTCCGCTTCTTCTTCTTCTTCTTTTTCTCCTTCTGCCACCTCTCCTCCCTCCTGCCGTTCTCCTTCTTCCACTTCTTCTTCTTCTTCATATCCTTTCATTCCACTACTTCCTCCTATTCCTCTTATTCTCTCCTTCTACCACTTCTTCTACTTCTACTTGTTGTTCTTCTTCATTTCGTCTCTTTTTTCCGCTTCTCCTACTTACACTTCTTCTTCTTCTTCCTCTTTATTCCACGCGTTCTTCATCCCCTTTGCTTCCATTGCTTCTTCTTCCTCCTCTTTTTCTCATTCTTCCACTTCTTCTTCTTCTTCCTCTTCTTCTCCTTCTGCCACCTCTTCTCCTCCTCCCGTTCTCCTTCTACCACTTCTTCTACTTCTACTTGTTGTTCTTCTTCATTTTCGTCTCCTTCATTCGCTTCTTCTGCTTACACTTCTTCTTCTTTCCTTTCCGTCTTCTCCTTCCCCTTTTTCTCCATCCCTCACTTCTGTTGCTTCCCATTGTTGCTCTTCTTGTTCTTCCTCTTTTTCTTCTTCTTCTTCTCCTCCACGTTCCACTTCTTCTTCATCCCCTTTCCTTCCATTCCTTCTTCTTTCTCCTCTTTTTCTCATTCTTCCACTTCTTCTTCTTCTTCCTATTGTTCTCCTTCTTCCACTTGCACTTCTTCCTTTTCTTCTCGTTCTTCCACTTCTTCTTCTTCCTCTTCTGCCTCTTCTTGTCCTTCTGCCACCTCTTCTTCCTCCTCCCGTTCTCCTTCTTCCACTTCTTCTTCTTCATCTCCTTTCATTCCACTACTTCCTCCTATTCCTCTTATTCTCTCCTTCTACCACTTCTTCTAATTCTACTTTTTGTTCTTCTACATTTTCGTCTCCTTCGTCTGCTTACACTTCTTCTCCTTCCACAACTTCTTCTTCTTTACTTTCCCTC
The DNA here is from genome assembly GCA_037954015.1 of Psophocarpus tetragonolobus. Taxonomy (NCBI): domain Eukaryota; kingdom Viridiplantae; phylum Streptophyta; class Magnoliopsida; order Fabales; family Fabaceae; genus Psophocarpus; species Psophocarpus tetragonolobus. Next base: position 45,620,297 of record CM075693.1, on the reverse strand, counting down.
TTCTCCTTCCTCTTTTTCTCCATCCCCCACTTTTGTTGGTTCCCATTGTTGCTCTTCCTTTTCTTCTCCTTCCCCCAAATCTTATGCTTACAGTTCTTCTTCTTCTTCCTCTTCTCCTCTAGATTCCACTTCTTCTGCTTGTTTTTCCGTTCCCTTCCCCTCCTTCTTCCTTTTCCTCCTTTTCTCCTTGTTCCAATTCTTCTGCTTCATCTCACCTCCTTCCACTACTTCTTCTTCCTCCTCTCCTTCACCTTCTTCACTTTCCACATCTTCTTCTTCTTCCTTTTCTTCTCCTTCTTCCACTTCTTCCAGTTATTCTCCTTCTTCTTCCTCTTCTTATCTTTCTTCCACTTCTCCAGCCTCCTCTTGTTCTCTTTCTTCCGCTTCTTCTTCATCCTCTCCTATCCTTTCTTTTCTTCCTCTTCATCTCCTTCTTCTTCTTCCTTTCCTTCGTCATATCCCTCTTTTTCTCCTTCTTCTGCTTCCACTTGCATTTCTACCTCTTGTTCTCCTTCTTCCACTTCTTCTCCATCATCCCCACTCCTTCAACTACTTCTTCTTCTTCCTCTTGTTCACCTTCTTCCACCTCTACTACATCCACTTCTTCTTTTTCGTCCCTCTCTTCTCCTTCTTGCCCTTCTTCTGCCTACACTACTTCTTCTTCCTCCCCTTCTTCTTCTCCTCCATGTTCCACTTCTTCTTCATCCCTTTTCCTTCCATTGCTTCTTCTTCCTCCTCTTTTTCTCATTCTTCCCCTTCTTCTTCTTCTTCCTATTGTTCTCCTTCTTCCACTTGCACTTCTTCCTTTTCTTCTCGTTCTTCCCCTTCTTCCTGTTCTTCTCCTTCTGCCACGTCTTCTCCCTCCTACCGTTCTCCTTCTTCCACTTCTTCTTTTTCATCTCCTTTCACTCCACTACTTCCTCCTATTCCTCTTATTCTCTCCTTCTACCACTTCTTCTACTTCTACTTGTTCTTCTTCTTAATTTTTGTCTCCTTCTTCCCCTTCTTCTGCTTACACTTCTTCTTCTTCCTCTTCTTCCATGTCTTCTCCTTCCACGACTTCTTCTTTCCTTTCCATCTTCTCCTTCCTCTTTTTCTCCATCCGCCAATTTTGTTGCTTCCCATTGTTGCTCTTACTCTTGTTCTCCGTCCCCCAAATGTTATGCTTACAGTCCTTCTTCTTCTTTCTCTTCTTTTCCAGATTCCACTTCTTCTGCTTCTTCTTCCCGTCCTTTCCCTTCCTTCTTCCTTTTGCTCCTTTTCTCCTTATTCCAATTCTTCTTCTTCATCTCACCTCCTTCCACCACTTCTTCTTCCTCCTCTTGTTCACCTTCTTCAACTTCTTAACTTTCCACATCTTCATCTTCCTCCACTTCTTCTCCTCCTTGTTGCACTTCTGCTTCATCCCCTTTCCTTCCATTGCTTCTTCTTCCTCCTCTTTTTCTCATTCTTCCACTTCTTCTTCTTCTTCCACTTGCACTTCTTCCTTTTCTTCTCGTTCTTCAACTTCTTCTTCCTCTTCTTCTCCTTCTGCCACCTCTTCTCCCTCCTCCCGTTCTCCTTCTTCCACTTCTTCTGAAGTAACGGAAAGAGGTGAGATGAAGAAGAAGAATTGGAACAAGGAGAAAAGGAGGAAAAGGAAGAAGGAGGGGAAGGGAAGGAAAGAAGAAGCAGAAGAAGTGGAAGCTGGAGGAGAAGAGGAAGAAGAAGAAGAAGTGTAAGCATAAGATTTGGGGGAAGGAGAAGAAGAGGAAGAGCAACAATGGGAAGCAACAGAAGTGGGGGATAGAGAAAAAGAGGAAGGAGAAGACGGAAAGGAAAGAAGAAGAAGTTGTGGAAGGAGAAGAAATGGAAGAAGAGGAAGAAGAAGAAGTGTAAGCAGAAGAAGCGGAAGAAGGAGATGAAAATGAAGAAGAACAACAAGTAGAAGTAGAAGAAGTGGTAGAAGGAGAGAATAAGACAAATAGGACGAAGTAGTGGAATGAAAGGAGATGAAGAAAAAGAAGTGGAAGAAGGAGAACGAGAGGAGGAAGAAAAGGTGGCAGAAGGAGAAGAAGAGGAAGAAGAAGTGTTGGAATAACGAGAAGAAAAGGAAGAAGTGCAAGTGGAAGAAGGAGAACAATAGGAAGAAGAAGAAGTGGAAGAATGAGAAAAAGACGAGGAAGAAGAAGCAATGGAAGGAAATGGGATGAAGAAGGAGTTGAACAAGGAGGAGAAGAAGAAGAGGAAGAAGAAGAAGTATTGTAGGCAGAAGAAGGGCAAGAAGGAGAAGAAAGGGAAGAAGAAGAAGAAGTTGAAGGAGTGGGGATGATGGAGAAGAAGTGGAAGAAGGAGAACAAGAGGGGGAAAGGCAAGTGGAAGCAGAAGAAGGAGAAAAAGAGGGATATGACGAAGGAAAGGAAGAAGAAGAAGGAGATGAAGAGGAAGAAAAGAAAGGAAACGAGAGGATGAAGAAGAAGTGGAAGAAACACAACAAGAGGAGGCAGGAGAAGTGGAAGAAAGATAAGAAGAGGAAGAAGAAGGAGAGTAACTAGAAGAAGTGGAAGAAGGAGAAGAAAGGAAGAAGAAGAAGATGTGGAAAGTGAAGAACTTAAAGAAGGTGAACAAGAGGAGGAAGAAGAAGTAATGGAAGGAGGTGAGATGAAGAAGAAGAATTGGAACAAGGAGAAAAGGAGGAAAAGGAAGAAGGAGGGGAAGGGAAGGGAAGAAGAAGCAGAAGAAGTGGAAGCTGGAGGAGAAGAGGAAGAAGAAGAAGTGTAAGCATAAGATTTGGGGGAAGGAGAAGAAGAGGAAGAGCAACAATGGGAAGCAACAAAAGTGGGGGATGGAGAAAAAGAGGAAGGAGAAGACGGAAAGGAAAGAAGAAGAAGTTATGGAAGGAGAAGAAATGGAAGAAGAAGAAGCGTAAGCAGAAGAAGCGGAAGAAGGAGACGAAAATGAAATAGAACAACAAGTAGAAGTAGAAGAAGTCGTAGAAGGAGAGAATAAGATGAATAGGAGGAAGTAGTGGAATGAAAGGAGATGAAGAAAAAGAAATTGTTGAAGGAGAACGGGAGGAGGAAGAAGAGGTGGCAGAAGGAGAAGAAGAGGAAGAAGAAGTGGTGTAAGAACGAGAAGAAAACGAAAAAGTGCAAGAGGAAGAAGGAGAATAATACGAAGAAGTAGAAGTGGAAGAGTGAGAAAAAGAGGAGGAAGAAGAAGCAATGGAAGGAAAGGGGATGAAGAAGGAGTGGAACAAGGAGGAGAAGAAGAAGGGGACGAAGAAGAAGTAGTGTAGGCAGAAGAACGACAAGAAGGAGAAGAGAGGGAAGAAGAAGAAGAAGTGGATGTAGTAAAAGTGGAAGAAGGTGAACAAGAGGAAGAAGAAGAAGTAGTTGAAGGAGTGGAGATGATGGAGAAGAAGTGGAAGAAGAAGAAGAAGTGGATGTAGTAAAAGTGGAAGAAGGTGAACAAGAGGAAGAAGAAGAAGTAGTTGAAGGAGTGGAGATGATGGAGAAGAAGTGGAAGAAGGAGAACAAGAGGTAGTAGAAATGCAAGTGGAAACAGAAGAAGGAGAAAAAGAGGGATATGACGAAGGAAAGGAAGAAGAAGAAGGATATGAAGAGGAAGAAAAGAAAGGAAAGGAGAGGATGAAGAAGAAGTGGAAGAAAGAGAAAAAGAGGAGGCATGAGAAGTGGAAGAAAGATAAAAAGAGGAAGAAGAAGGAGAGTAAGTAGAAGAAGTGGAAGAAGGAGAAGAAAAGGAAGAAGAAGAAGATGTGGAAAGTGAAGAAGTTGAAGAAGGTGAACAAGAGGAGGAAGAAGAAGTAGTGGAAGGAGGTGAGATGAAGAAGAAGATAAGAAGAGGAAGAAGAAGGAGAGTAACTAGAAGAAGTGGAAGAAGGAGAAGAAAAGGAAGAAGAAGAAGATGTGGAAAGTGAAAAAGTTGAAGAAGGTGAACAAGAGGAGGAAGAAGAAGTAGTGCAAGGAGGTGAGATGACGAAGAAGAAGTTGTGGAAGTCAAAGAAATCGAAGAAGAGGAAAAAGAAGAAGTGTAAGCAGAAGAAGCAGAAAAAGGAGACAAAAATGAAAAAGAACAACAAGTAGAAGTAGAAGAAGTTGTAGAAGGAGAGAATAAGAGGAATAGGAGGAAGTAGTAGAATGAAAGGAGATGAAGAAGAAGAAGTGGAAGAAGGAGAACGGGAGGAGGGAGAAGAGGTGGCAGATGGAGAAGAAGAGGAAGAAGAAGATGAGGAAGAACGAGAAGAAAAGGAAGAAGTGCAAGTGGAAGAAAGAGAACAATAAGAAGAAGAAGAAATGGAAGAATAAGAAAAAAAAGGAGCAAGAAGAAGCAATGGTAGGAAAGGGGATGAAGAAGAAGTGGAACAAGGAGGAGAAGAAGAAGGGAAGGAAGAAGAAGTAGTGCAGGCAGAAGAAGGGCAAGAAGGAGAAGAGAGGGAAGAACAAGAACAAGTGGGTGTAGTAGAAGTGGAAGAAGGTGAGCAAGAGGAAGAAGAAGAAGTAGTTGAAGGAGTAGGGATGATGGAGAAGAAGTGGAAAAAGGAGAACAAGAGGTAGAAATTCAAGTGGAAGTAGAAGAAGGAGAAAAAGAGGGATTTCACGAAGGAAAGGAAGAAGAAGGAGGAGATGAAGAAGAAGAAAAGAAAGGAAAGGAGAGGATGAAGAAGAAGAAGTGGAAGAAAGAGAACAAGAGGAGGCAGGAGAAGTGGAAGAAAGATAAGAAGAGGAAGAGGAAGGAGAGTAACTAGAAGAAGTGGAAGAAGCAGAAGAAAAGGAAGAAGAAGAAGATGTGGAAAGTGGAGAAGTTGAAGAAGGTGAACAAGAGGAGGAAGAAAAAGTAGTGGAAGGAGGTGAGATGAAGAAGAAGAATTGGAACAAGGAGAAAAGGAGGAAAAGGAAGAAGGAGGGGAAGGGAAGGGAAGAAGAAGCAGAAGAAGTGGAATCTGGAGGAGAAGAGGAAGAAGAAGAAGTGTAAGCATAAGATTTGGGGGAAGGAAAAGAAAAGGAAGAGCAACAATGGGAAGAACAGAAGTGGGGGATGGAGAAAAAGAGGAAGGAGAAGACGGAAAGCAGAGAATAAGAAGTTGTGGAAGGAGAAGAAATGGAAGAAGAGGAAGAAGAAGAAGTTTAGGCAGAAGAAGCAGAAGAAGGAGACGAAAATGAAGAAGAACAACAAGTAGAAATAGAAGAAGTGGTAGAAGGAGAGAATAAGAGGAATAGGAGGAAGTAATGGAATGAAAGGAGATGAAGAAGAAGAAGTGGAAGATGGAGAACGGGAGGAGGAAGAAGAGGTGGCAGAAAGAGAAGAAGTGGAAGAACGAGAAGAAAAGCAAGAAGTGCAAGTGGAAGAAGGAGAGGATGAAGAAGAAGTGGAAGAAAGAGAACAAGAGGAGGCAGGAGAAGTGGAAGAAAGATAAGAAGAGGAAGAAGAAGGAGAGTAAGTAGAAGAAGTGAAAGAAGGGGTAGAAAAAGAAGATGAAGAAGATATGGAAATTGAAGAAGGTGAAGAAGAGGAGGAAAAAGAAGTAGTGGAAGGAGGTGAGGTGAAGAAGAAGAACTGGAATAAGGAGAAAAAGAGGAAAAGGAAGAAGGAGGGGAAGGGAAGGGAAGGGAAGAAGAAGCAGAAGAAGTGGAATCTGGAGGAGAAGAGGAAGAGCAACAATGGAAAGCGACAGAAGTGGGGGATAGAGAAAAAGAGGAATGAGAAAATAGAATGGAAAGAAGAAGAAGTTGTGGAAGGAGAAGAAATGGAAGAAAGAGAACAAGAGGAGGCAGGAGAAGTGGAAGAAAGATAAGAAGAGGAAGAAGAAGGAGAGTAACTAGAAGAAGTGGAAGAAGGAGAAGAAAAGGAAGAAGAAGAAGATGTGGAAAGTGAAGAACTTGAAGAAGGTCAACAAGAGAAGGAAGAAGAAGTAATGGAAGGAGGTGAGATGAAGAAGAAGAATTGGAACAAGGAGAAAAGGAGGAATATTACGATGGAAAAGAAGCTGAAGAAGGAGATGAAGAGTAAGAAAAGAAAGGAAAGGAGAGGATTAAGAAGAAGTGGAAGAAAGAGAACAAGAGGAGGCAGAAGAAGTGGAAGAAAGATAAGAAGAGGAAGTAGAAGAAGTGGAAGAAGGAGAAGAAAAGGAAGAAGAAGAATATGTGGAAAATGAAGAAGTTGAAGAAGGTGGACCAGAGGAGGAACAAGATGTAGTGGAAGCAGGTGAGATGAAGAAGAAGAATTTGAACCAGGAGAAAAGGAGGAAAAGGAAGAAGGAGGGGAAGGGAAGGGAAGAAGAAGCAGAAGAAGTGGAAGCTGGAGGAGAAGAGGAAGAAGAAGAAGAAGTGTAAGCATAAGATTTGGGGGAAGGAGAAGAACAGGAAGACCAACAATGGGAAGCAACAGAAGTGGGGGTTGGAGAAAAAGAGGAAGGAGAAGACGGAAAGGAAAGAAGAAGAAGTTGTGGGAGGAGAAGAAATGGAAGAAGAGAAAGAAGAAGAAGTGTAAGCAGAAGAAGTGAAAGAAGAAGACGAAAATGAAGAAGAACAACAAGTAGAAGTAGAAGAAGTGGTAGAAGGAGAGAATAAAAGGAATAGGAGGAAGAAGTGGAATGAAACGAGATGAAGAAGAAGAAGTGGAAGAAGGAGAACACGAGGAAGAGAAGAGGTGGCAGAAGGAGAAGAAGAGGAAGAAGAAGAAGAAGTCGAAGAATGAGAAAAAGAGGAGGAAGAAGAAGCAAGGGAAGGAAACGGGATGAAGAAGGAGTGGAACAAGGAGGAGAAGAAGAAGGGGATGAAGAAGATGTAGTGTAGGCAGAAGTATGGCAAGAAGGAGAAAAAAGGGAAGAAGAAGAAGAAATGGATGTAGTAAAAGTGGAAGAAGGTGAACAAGAGGAAGAAGACGAAGCAGTTGAAGGAGTGGGGATGATGGAAAAGAAGTGGAAGAAGGAGAACAAGAGGTAGAAATGCAAGTGGAAGCAGAAGAAGGAGAAATGGAAGAAAGAGAACAAGAGGAGGCAGGAGTAGTGGAAGAAAGATAAGAAGAGGAAGAAGAAGGAGAGTAACTAGAAGAAGTGGAAAAAGGAGAAGAAAAGGAAGAAGAAGAAGATGTGGAAAGTGAAGAACTTGAAGAAGGTCAACAAGAGCAGTAAGAAGAAGTAATGGAAGGAGGTGAGATGAAGAAGAAGAATTGGAACAAGGAGAAAAGGAGGAATATGACGATGGAAAGGAAGCAGAAGAAGGAGATGAAGAGGAAGAAAAGAAAGGAAAGGAGAGGATGAAGAAGAAATGGAAGAAAGAGAACAAGAAGAGGCAGGAGAAGTGGAAGAAAGATAAGAAGAGGAAGAAGAAGCAGTGTAACTAGAAGAAGTGGAAGGAGGAGAAGAAAAGGAAGAAGAAGAAGATGTGGAAAGTGAAGAAGTTGAAGAAGGTGGACAAGAGGAGGAACAAGAAGTAGTGGAAGCAGGTGAGATGAAGAAGAAGAATTGGAACAAGGAGAAACAGAGGAAAAGGAAGAAGGAGGGGAAGGGAAGGGAAAAAGAAGCAGAAGAAGTGGAATCTGGAGGAGAAGAAGAAGTGTAAGCATAAGATTTGGGGGAAGGAGAAGAGGAGGAAGACCAACAATGGGAAGCAACAGAAGTGGGGGATGGAGAAAAAGAGGAAGGAGAAGACGGAAAGGAAAGAAGAAGAAGTTGTGGACAGAGAAGAAATGGAAGAAGAGGAAGAAGAAGAAGTGTAAGCAGAAGAAGCGAAAGAAGGAGACGAAAATGAAGAAGAACAACGAGTAGAAGTAGAAGAAGTGGTAGAAGGACAGAATAAGAGGAATAAGAGGAAGCAGTGGAGTGAAAGGAGATGAAGAAGAAGAAGTCGAAGAAGGAGAACGGGAGGGGGGAGAAGAGGTGGCAGAAGGAGAAGAAGAGGAAGAAGAAGAAGTGGAAGAATGAGAAAAAGAGGAGGAAGAAGAAGCAATGGAAGGAAAGGGGATGAAGAAGAAGTGGACCAAGGAGGAGAAGAAGAAGGGGAGGAAGAAGAAGTGGTGTAGGCAGAAGGAGAAGAGAGAGAAGAAGAAGAAAAAGTGAATGTAGTAGAAGTGGAAGAAGATGAACAAGAGGAAGAAGAAGAAGTAATTGAAAGACTGGGGATGATGGAGAAGAAGTGGAAGAAGGAGAACAAGAGGTAGAAGTGCAAGTGGAAGCAGAAGAAGGAGAAAAAGAGGGATATGACGAAGGAAAGGAAGAAGAAGAAGGAGACGAAGAGGAAGAAAAGAAAGAAAAGGAGAGGATGAAGAAGAAGTGGAAGAAAGAGAACAAGAGGAGGGCGGAGAAGTGGCAGAAAGATAAGAAGAGGAAGAAGAAGGAGAGTAACTAGAAGAAGTGGAAAAAGGAGAAGAAAAGGAAGAAGAAGAAGATGTGGAAAGTGAAGAACTTGAAGAAGGTCAACAAGAGGAGTAAGAAGAAGTAATGGAAGGAGGTGAGATGAAGAAGAAGAATTGGAACAAGGAGAAAAGGAGGAATATGACGATGGAAAGGAAGCAGAAGAAGGAGATGAAGAGGAAGAGAAGAAAGGAAAGGAGAGGATGAAGAAGAAGTGGAAGAAAGAGAACAAGAAGAGGCAGGAGAAGTGGAAGAAAGATAAGAAGAGGAAGAAGAAGCAGTGTAACTAGAAGAAGTGGAAGGAGGAGAAGAAAAGGAAGAAGAAGAAGATGTGGAAAGTGAAGAAGTTGAAGAAGGTGGACAAGAGGAGGAACAAGAAGTAGTGGAAGCAGGTGAGATGAAGAAGAAGAATTGGAACAAGGAGAAACAGAGGAAAACGAAGAAGGAGGGGAAGGGAAGGGAAGAAGAAGTAGAAGAAGTGCAATCTGGAGGAGAAGAGGAAGAAGAAGAAGAAGTGTAAGCGTAAGATTTGGGGGAAGGAGAAGAAGAGGAAGAGCAACAATGGGAAGCAACAGAAGTGGGGGATGGAGAAAAAGAGGAAGCAGAAGACAGAAAGGAAAGAAGAAGAAGTTGTGGAAGGAGAAGAAATGGAAGAAGAGCAAGATGAAGTGTAAGCAGAAGAAGCGGAAGAAGGAGACAAAAATCAAAAAGAACAACAAGTAGAACTAGAAGAAGTGGTAGAAGGAGAGAATAAGAGGAATAGGAGGAAGTGCTGGTATGAAAGGAGATGAAGAAGAAGAAGTCGAAGAAGGAGAACAGGAGGAGGGAGAAGAGGTGGCAGAAGGAGAAGAAGAGGAAGAAGTGGAAGAACGAGAAGGAAAGGAAGAAGTGCAAGTGGAAGAAGGAGAACAATAGGAAGAAGAAGAAAAAGAAGAAGTGGAAGAATGAGAAAAAAAGGAGGAGGAAGAAGCAATGGAAGGAAAGGGGAAGGAAGAAGAAGTGGAACAAGGAGGAGAAGAAGAAGGGGAGGAAGAAGAAGTAGTGTAGGCAGAAGAAGGGCAAGAAGGAGAAGAGAGGGAAGAAGAAGAACAAGAGGATGTAGTAGAGGTGGAAGAAGGTGAACAAGAGGAAGAAGAATAAGTAGTTGAAGGAGAGGGGATGATGGAGAAGAAGTGGAAGAAGTAGAACAAGAGGTAGAAATGCAAGTGGAAGCAGAAGAAGGACAAAGAGAGGGATATGACGAAGGAAAGGAAGAGGAAGTAGGAGATGAAGAGGAAGAAAAGAAAGGAAAGGAGAGGATGAAGAAGAAGTGGAAGAAAGAGAACAAGAGGAGGCAGGAGAAGTGGACGAAACATAAGAAGAGGAAGAAGAAGGAGAGTAACTAGAAGAAGTGGAAGAAGCAGAAGAAAAGGAAGAAGAAGATGTGGAAAGTGAAGAAGTTGAAGAAGGTGAACAAGAAGAGGAAGAAGAAGTAGTGGAAGGAGGTGAGATGAAGAAGAAGAATTGGAACAAGGAGAAAAGGAGGAAAAGGAAGAAGGAGGGGAAGAAGAAGCAGAAGAAGTGGAATCTGGTGGAGAAGAGGAAGAAGAAGAAGAAGTGTAAGCATAAGATTTGGGGGAAGGAGAAGAAGAGGAAGACCAACACTGGGAAGCAACAGAAGTGAGGGATGGAGAAAAAAGGAAGGAGAAGAGGGAAAGGACAGAAGAAGAAGTTGTGGAAGTAGAAGATATGGAAGAAGAGGAAGAAGAAGAAGTGTAAGCAGAAGAAGCGGAAGAAGGAGATGAAATTGAAGAAGAACAACAAGTAGAAGTAGAAGAAGTGGTAGAGGGAGAGAATAAGAGGAATAGGAGGAAGTAATGGAATGAAAGGAGATGAAGAAGAAGAAGTGGAAGAAGGAGAACAGGAGGAGGAAGAAAAGGTGGTAGAAGGAGAAGAAGAGGAAGAAGAAGAAGTGGAAGAATGAGAACAAAAGGAAGAAGTGCAAGTTGAAGAAGGAGAACAATAGGAAGAAGAAGAAGAAGTGGAAGAATGAGAAAAAGAGGAGGAAGAAGAAGCAATGGAAGGAAAGGCGAATCCAGAAGAAGGGGAACAAGGAGGAGAAGAAGAACGGGAGCAAGAAGAAGTAGTGTAGAAAGAAGAAAGGCAAGAAGGAGAAGAGTGGGAAGAAGAAGAAGAAGTGGATGTAGTAGAGGTGGAAGAAGGTGAATAAGAGCAGGAAGAAGAAGTAGTTGAAGGAGTGGGGATGTTGGAGAAGAAGTGGAAGAAGGAGAACAAGAGGTAGAAATGAAAGTGAAAGCCGAAGAAGGAGAAAGAGAGGGATATGACGAAGGAAAGGAAGAAGAAGAAGGAGATGAAGAGGAAGAAAAGAAAGGAAAGGAGAGGATGAAGGAAGAAAGAGAACAAGAGGAGGCAGGAGAAGTGGAAGAAAGAAAAGTAGAGGAAGAAGAAGGGGAGTAACTAGAAGAAGTGGAAGAAGGAGAAGAAAAGGAAGAAGAAGAAGATGTGGAAAGTGAAGAAGTTGAAGAAGGTGAACAAGAGGAGGAATAAGAAGTAGTGGAAGGAGGTGAGATGAAGAAGAAGAATTGGAACAAGGAGAAAAGGAGGAAAAGGAAGAAGGAGGGGAAGGGAAGGGAAGGGAAGAAGAAGCAGAAGAAGTGGAAGCTGGAGGAGAAGAGGAAGAAAAAGAAGAAGTGTAAGCATAAGATTTGGGGGAAGGAGAAGAAGAGGAAGAGCAACAATGGGAAGCAACAGAAGTGGGGGATGGAGAAAAAGAGGAAGGAGAAGACGGAAAGGAAAGAAGAAGAAGTTGTGGAAGGAGAAGAAATGGAAGAAGAGGAAGAAGAGGAAGAAGGAGGCAAAAATGAAGAAGAACAACATGTAGAAGTAGAAGAAGTGGTAGAAGGAGAGAATAAGAGGAATAGGAGGAAGTAGTGGAATGAAAGGAGACGAAGAAGAAGAAGAAGAAGTGGACGAAGGAGAACGGGAGGAGGAAAAGAGGTGGCAGAAGGAGAAGAAGAGGAAGAAGAAGAAGAAGTGGAAGAATGAGAAAAAGAGGAGGAAGAATAAGCAATGGAAGGAAAGGGGATGGAGAAGGAGTGGAACAAGGAGGAGAAGAAGAAGGCGAGGAAAAAGAAGTAGTGTAGGCAGAAGAAGGGCAAGAAGGAGAAGAGAGGGAAAAAGAAGAACAAGTGGATGTAGTAGAAGTGGAAGAATGTGAGCAAGAGGAAGAAGAAGAAGTGGAAGAAGGACAACAAGAGGTAGAAATGCAAGTGGAAGCAGAAGAAGGAGAAAAAGAGGGATATGACGAAGGAAAGGAAGAAGAAGAAGGACATGAAGAGGAAGAAAAGAAAGGAAAGGAGAGGATGAAGAAGAAGCGGAAGAAAGAGAACAAGAGGAGGCAGGAGAAGTGGAAGAAAGATTAGAAGAGGAAGAAGAAGGAGAGTAACTAGAAGAAGTGGAAGAAGGAGAAGAAAAGGAAGAAGAAGAAGATGTGGAAAGTGAAGAAGTTTAAGAAGGTGAACAAGAGGAGGAAGAAGAAGTAGTGGAAGGAGGTGAGATGAAGAAGAAGAATTCGAACGAGGAGAAATGGAGGAAAAGGAAGAAGGAGGGGAAGGGAAGGGAAGCAGAAGCAGAAGAAGTGGAATATGGAGGAGAGGAGGAGGAAGAAGAAGAAGTGTAAGCATAAGATGTGGGGGAAGGAGAAGAAGAGGAAGAGCAACAATGGAAAGCAACAAAAGTGGGCGATGGAGAAAAAGAGGAAGAAGAAGACAGAAAGGAAAGAAGAAGAAGTTGTTGAAGGAGACGAAATGGAAGAATAGGAAGAGGAAGTAGTGTACGCAGAAGAAGCGGAAGAAGCAGACGAAAATGAAGAAGAACAACAAGTAAAAGTAGAAGAAGTGGTAGAAGGAGAGAATAAGAGGAATAGGAGGAAGTAGTGGAATGAAAGGAGATGAAGAAGAAGTGGAAGAAGGAGAACGGGACGAGTGAGAAGAGGTGGCAGAAGGAGAAGAGGAGGAGGAAGAAGAAGTGGAAGAACGAGAAGAAAAGGAAGAACTGCAAGTGGAAGAAGGAGAACAATAGGAAGAAGAAGAAGAAGTGCAAGAATGAGAAAAAGAGGAGGAAGAAGAAGCAATGGAAGGAAAGGGGATGAAGAAGAAGTGGAACAAGGAGGAGAAGAAGAAGGGGAGGAAGTAGAAGTAGTGTAGGCAGAAGAAGGGCAAGAAGGAGAAGAGAGGGAAGAAGAAGAACAAGTGGATGTAGTAAAAGTGGAAGAAGGTGAACAAGAGGAAGAAAAAGAAGTAGTTGAAGGAGTGGGGATGATGGAGAAGGAGTGGAAGAAGGAGGACAAGAGGTAGACATACAAGTGGAAACAGAAGAAGGAGAAAAAGAGGGATATGAGGAAGGAAAGGAAGAAGAAGAAGGAGATTAATCGGAAGAAAAGAAAGGAAAGGAGAGGATGAAGAAGAAGTGGAAGAAAGAGAACAAGAGGAGGCAGGAGAAGTGGAAGAAAGATAAGAAGAGGAAGAAGAAGGAGAGTAATGAGAAGAAGTGGAAGAAGGGGAAGAAAAGGAAGAAGAAGAAGATGTGGAAAGTGAAGAAGGTGAACAAAAGGAGGAAGAAGAAGTAGTGGAAGGAGGTGAGATGAAGAAGAAGAATTGGAACAAGGAGAAAAGGAGGAAGAGGAAGAAGGAGGGGAAGGGAAGGGAAGAAGAACTAGAAGAAGTGGAATCTGGGGGAGAGGAGGAAGAAGAGGAAGAAGTGTAAGCATAAGATTTGGGGGAAGGAGAAGAAGAGGAAGAGCAACAATGGGAAGAAAGAGAAGTGGGGGATGGAGAAAAAGAGGAAGGAGAAGACGAAAAGGAAAGAAAAAGTGGAAGGAGAAGAAAATGAAGAAGAACAACAAGTAAAAGTAGAAGAAGTGGAAGAATGAGAAGAAAACGAAGAAGTGCATGTCGAAGAAGGAGAACAATAAGAAGAAGTAGTGGAAGAATGAGAAAAAGAGGAGGAAAAAGAAGCAATAGAAGGAAAGGGGATGAAGAAGAAGTGGAACAAGGAGGCGAAGAAGAAGCGGAGCAAGAAGAAGTAGTGTAGGCAGAAGAAGGGCAAGAAGGAGAAGAGAGGGAGGAAGAAGAACAAGTGGATGTAGTAGAAGTGGAAGAAGGTGAACAAGAGGAAGAACAAGAAGTAGTTGAAGGAGTGGGGATGATGGAGAAGCAGTGGAAGAAGGAGGACAAGAGGTAGACATGCAAGTGGAAGCAGAAGAAGGAGAAAAAGAGGGATATGACGAAGGAAAGGAAGAAGAAGAAGCAGATGAAGAGGAAGAAAAGAAAGGAAAGGAGAGGATGAAGAAGAAGTGGAAGAAAGAGAACAAGAGGAGGCAGGAGAAGTGGAAGAAGAATAAGAAAAGGAAGAAGAGGAAGAAGAAGGAGAGGAAGTGTAAGCAGAAGAAGCTGAATAAGGAGACGAAAATGAAGAAGAACAACAAGTAGAAGTAGAAGAAGTGGTTGAAGGAGAGAATAAAAGGAATAGGAAGTGCAAGTAGTGGAATGAAAGGAAATGAAGAAGAGGTAGTGGAAGAAGGAGAACAAGTGGATGTAGTAGAAGTGGAAGAAGGTGAACAAGAGGAAGAAGAAGAAGTAGTTGAAGGAGTGGGGATGATGGAGAAGAAGAGGAGGAAGAAGAAGTAGTGGAAGGAGGTGAGATGAAGAAGAAGAATTGGAACAAGGAGAAAAGGAGGAAAAGGAAGAAGGAGGGGAAGGGAAGGGAAGAAGAAGCAGAAGAAGTGGAATCTGGAGGAGAAGAGGAAGAAGAAGAAGAAGTGTAAGCATAAGATTTGGGGGAAGGAAAAGAAGAGGACGAGCAACAATGGGAAGTAACAGAAGTGGGGGATGGAGAAAAAGAGGAAGGAGAAGACGGAACGGAAAGAAGAAGAAGTTGTCGAAGGAGAACAAATGGAAGAAGAAGAAGTGTAAGCAGAAGAAGCGGAAGAAGGAGACGAAAATAAAGAAGAGCAACAAGTATAAGTAGAAGAAGTGGTAGAAGTAGTGGAACGAAAGGAGATGAAGAAGAAAAAGTGGAAGAAGGAGAACCGGAGGAGGGAGAAGATGTGGGGCAGAAGGAGAAGAAGAGGAAGAAGAAGAAGTGGAAGAACGAGAAGAAAAGGAAGAAGTGCAAGTGGAAGAAGGAGAACAATAGGAAGAAGATGAAGAAGTGGAACAATCAGAAAAAGAGGAGGAAGAAGAAGAAATGGAAGGAAAAGGAATGAAGAAGAAGTGGAACAAGGAGTAGAAGAAGAAGGGGAGGAAGAAGAAGTAGTGTAGGCAGAAGAACGGCAAGAAGGAGAAGAGAGGGAAGAAGAAGAACAAGTCGATGTATTAGAGGTGGAAGAAGGTGAACAAGAGGAAGAAGAAGAATAGCTGAAGGAGTGGGGATGATGGAGAAGAAGTCGAAAAAGGAGAACAAGAGGTACAAATGCAAGTGGAAGCTGAAGTAGGAGAAAAAGAGGGATATGACGAAGGAAAGGAAGAAGAAGAAGCAGATGAAGAGGAAGAAAAGAAAGGAAATGAGAGGATGAAGAAGAAGTGGAAGAAAGAGAACAAGAGGAGGCAATAGAAGTGGAAGAAAGATAAGAAGAGGAAGAAGAAGGAGAGTAACTAGAAGAAGTGGATGAAGGAGAAGAAAAGGAAGAAGAAGAAGATGTGGAAAGTGAAGAAGTTGAAGAAGGTTAACAAGAGGAGGAAGAAGAAGTAGTAGAAGGAGGTGAGATGAAGAAGAAGAATTGGAAGAAGGAGAAAAGCAGGAAAAGGAAGAAGGAGGGGAAGGGAAGGGAAGAAGAAGCAGAAGAAGTGGAATCTGGAGGAGAAGAGGAAGAAGAAGAAGAAGTGTAAGCATAACATTTAGGGGAAGGAGAGGAAGAGGAAAAGGATCAATGGGAAGCAACAGAAGTAGGGGATGGAAAAAAAGTGGAAGGAAAAGACGGAAAGGAAAGAAGAAGAAGTTGTGGAAGGAGAAGAAGCGTAAGCAGAAGAAGCAGAAGAAGGAGACGAAAATGAAAAAGAACAAGAAGTAGAAGTAGAAGAAGTAGTAGAGGGAGAGAATAAGAGGAATAGGAGGAAGTAGTGGAATGAAAGGAGATGAAGAAGAAGAAGTGGAAGAAGGAGAACGGGAGGAGGAAGAAGAGGTGGCACTAGAGAAGAAGAGGAAGAAGAAGAAGTGGAAGAACGAGAAGAAAAGGAAGAAGTGCAGGTGGAAGAACGAGAACAATAGGAAGAAGAAGAAGAAGTGGAAGAATGAGAAAAAGAGGAGGAAGAAGAAGCAATGGAAGGAAATGTAATGAAGAAGAAGTGGAACAAGGAGGAGAACAAGAAGGGGAGGAAGAAGAACTAGTGTAGTCAGAAGAAGGGCAAGAAGGAGAAGAGAAGGAAGAAGAACAACAAGTGGATGTAGTAGAGGTGGAAGAAGGTGAACAAAGAAGAAGAAGTAGTTGAAGGAGTGGGGATGATGGAGAAGAAGTGTAAGAAGGAGAACAAAAGGTAGAAATGCAAGTGGGAGCAGAAGATGGAGAAAAAGAGGGATATGACGAAGGAAAGGAAGAAGAAGAAGGAGATGAAGTGGAAGAAAAGAAAGGAAAGGAGAAGATGAAGAAGAAGTGGAAGAAAGAGAACAAGAGGAGGCAGGATAAGTGGAAGAAAGATAAGAAGAGGAAGAAGAAGGAGAGTAACTAGAAGAAGTGGATGACGGAGAAGAAAAGGAAGAAGAAGAAGATGTGGAAAGTGAAGAAGTTGAAGAAGGTGAACAAGAGGAGGAAGAAGAAATAGTAGAAGGAGGTGAGATGAAAAAGAAGAATTGGAAGAACGAGAAAAGGAGGAAAAGGAAGAAGGAGGGGAAGGGAAGGGAAGAAGAAGCAGAAGAAGTGGAATCTGGAGGAGAAGAGGAAGAAGAAGAAGTGTAAGCATAAGATTTGGGGTAAGGAGAAGAAGAGGAAGAGCATCAATGGGAGGCAGCATAAGTAGGGGATGGAGAAAAAGCAGAAGGAAAAGACGGAAAGGAAAGAAGAAGAAGTTATGGAAGGAGAAGAAATGGAAGAAGAGGAAGAAGAAGAAGTGTAAGCAGAAGAAGCGGAAGAAGGAGACGAAAATGAAGAAGAACAACAAGTAGAAGTAGAAGAAGTGGTTGAGGGAGAGAATAAGGGGAATAGGAGGAAGTAGTGGAATGAAAGGAGATGAAGAAGAAGAAGTTGAAGAACGAGAAGAAAAGGAAGAAGTGCAAGTGGAAGAAGGAGAACAATAGGAAGAAGAAGAAGAACTGGAAGAATGAGAAAAAGAGGAGGAGGAAGAAGCAATGGAACAAAAGGGGATGAAGAAGAAATGGAACAAGGAGGAGAAGAAGAAGAGGAGGAAGAAGAAGTAGTGTGGGCAGAAGAAGGGTAGGAAGGACAAGAGAGGGAAGAAGAAGAAAAACTTGATGTAGTAGAAGTAGAAGAAGGTGAACACGAGGAAGAAGAAGAAGTAGTTGAAGGAGTCGGGATGATGGAGAAGAAGTAAAAGAAGGAGAACAAGAGGTAAAAATGCAAGTGGAAGCAGAAGAAGGAGAAAAAGAGGGATATGACGAAGGAATGGAAGAAGAAGAAGGAGATGAAGAGGAATAAAAGAAAGGAAAGGAGAGGATGAAGAAGAAATGGAAGAAAGAGAACAAGAGGAGGTAGGAGAAGTGGAAGAATGATAAGAAGAGGAAGAAGAAGGAGACTAACTAGAAGAAGTGGAAGAAGGAGAAGAAAAGGAAGAAGAAGATGTGGGAAGTGAAGAAGTTGAAGAAGGTGAACAAGAGGAGGAAGAAGAAGTAGTGGAAGGAGGTGAGATGAAGAAGAAGAATTGGAACAAGGAGAAAAGGAGGAAAAGGAAGAAGGAGAGGAAGCGAAGGGAAGAAAAAGCAGAAGAAGTGGAAGCTGGAGGAGAAGAGGAAGAAGAAGAAGAAATGTAAGCATAAGATTTGGGGGAAGGAGAAGAGTAGCAAGAGCAACAATGGGAAGCAACAGAAGTGGGGGATGGAGAAAAAGACGAAGGAGAAGACTTTAAGGAAAGAAGAAGTTGTGGAAGGAGAAGAAACGGAAAAGGAGGAAGAAGAAGAAGTGTAAGCAGAAGAAGTGAAGGAGAACAACAAGTAGAAGTAGAAGAAGTGGTAGAAGGAGAGAATAAGAGGAATAGGAGGAAGTAGTGGAATGAAAGGAGATGAAGAAGAAGAAGTGGAAGAAGGAGAACGGGAGGAGGGAGAAGAGGTGGCAGAAGGAGAAGAAGAGGAAGAAGAAGAAGTAGAAGAACGAGAAGAAAAGGAAGAAGTGCAAGTGGAAGATGGAGAACAATAGGAAGAAGAAGAAGAAGTGGAAGAATGAGAAAAAGAGGAGGAAGAAGAAGCAATGGAAGGAAAGGGTATGAAGAAGAAGTGGAAAAAGGAGGAGAAGAAGAAGGGGAGGAAGAAGAAGTAGTGTAGGCAGAAGAAGCGCAAGAAGGAGAAGAGAGGGTAGAAGAAGAACAAGTGGATGTAGTAGAAGTAGAAGAAGGTGAACAAGAGGAAGAAGAAGAACTAGTTGAAGGAGTGGGGATGATGGAGAAGAAGTGGAAGAAGGAGAACAAGAGGTAGAGATGCAAGTGGAAGGAGAAGAAGGAGAAAAAGAGGGATAAGACGAAGGAAAGGAAGAAGAAGAAGGAGATGAAGAGGAAAAAAGGAAAGGAAAGGAGAGGATGAAGAAGAAGTGGAAGAAAGATAAGAAGAGGAAGAAGAAGGAGAGTAACTAGAAGAAGTGGAAGAAGGAGAAGAAAAGGAAGAAGAAGAAGATGTGGAAAGTGAAGAAGTTGAAGAAGGTGAACAAGAGGAAGAAGAAGAAGTAGTGGAAGGAGGTGAGATGAAGAAGAAGAATTGGAACAAGGAGAAAAGGAGGAACAGGAAAAAGGAGGGGAAGGGAAGGGAAGAAGAAGCAGAAGAAGTGGAATCTGGAGGAGAAGAGGAAGAAGAAAAGAAGTGTAAGCAGATTTGGGGGAAGGAGAAGAAGAGGAAGAGCAACAATGGGAAGCAACAGAAGTGGGGATGGAGAAAAAGAGGAAGGAGACGACGGAAAGGAAAGAAGAAGAAGTTATGGAAGGAGAGAAAATGGAAGAAGAAGAAGTCTAAGCAGAAGAAGCAGAAGAAGTAGAAGAAGGAGACGAAAATGAAGAAGAACAAAAAGTAGAAGTAGAAGAAGTGGTTGAAGGAGAGAATAAGAGGAATAGGAGGAAGTAGTGGAATGAAAGGAGATGAAGAACAAGAAGTGGAAGAAGGAGAACGGGAGCAGGGAGAAAAGGTGGCAGAAGGAGAAGAAGAGGAAGAAGAAGAAGTGGAAGAACGAGAAGAAAAGGAAGAAGTGCAAGTGCAAGAAGAAGAACAATAGGAAGAAGAAGAAGAACTGGAATAATGAGAAAAAGAGGAGGAAGAAGAAGCAATGGAAGGAAAGGGGATGAAGAAGAAGTGGAACAAGGAGGAGAAGAAGAAGGGGAGGATGAAGAAGTAGTGTAGGCAGAAGAAGGGCACGAAGGAGAAGAGAGGGAAGAAGAAGAACAAGTGGATGTAGTAGAAGTGGAAGAAGGTGAACAAGAGGAAGAAGAAGAAGTAGTTTAAAGAGTGGGGATGATGGAGAAGAAGTGGAAGAAGGAGAACAAGAGGTAGAAATGCAAGTGGAAGCAGAAGAAGGAGAAAAAGAGGGATATGACGAAGGAAAGGAAGAAGAAGAAGGAGATGAAGAGGAAGAAAAGAAAGGAAAGGAGAGGAAGAAGAAGTAGTGGAAGAAAGAGAACAAGAGGAGGCAGGAGAAGTGGAAGAAAGATAAGAAGAGGAAGAAGAAGGAGAGTAACTAGAAGAAGTGGAAGAAGGAGAAGAAAAGGAAGAAGAAGAAGATGTGGAAAGTGAAGAAGGTGAACAAGAGGAGGAAGAAGAAGTAGTGGAAGGAGGTCAGATGAAGAAGAAAAATTGGAAAAAGGAGAAAAAGAGGAAGAGGAAGAAGGAGGGGAAGGGAAGGGAAGGCAAGAAGAAGCAGAAGAAGTGGAATCTGGAGGAGAAGCAGAAGAAGAGGAAGTGTAAGCATAAGATTCGGGGGAAGGAGAAGAAGAGGAAGAGAAATAATGGGAACCAAGAGAAGTGGGGGATGGAGAAAAAGAGGAAGGAGAAGACGGAAGGGAAAGAAGAAGAAGTTGTGGAAGGAGAAGAAATGGAAGAAGAGGAAGAAGAAGAAGTGCATGCAGAAGAAGCGGAAGAACGAGATGAAAATGAAGAAGAACAACAAGTAGAAGTAGAAGAAATGCTAGAAGGAGAGAATAAGAGGAATAGGAGGAAGTAGTGGAATGAAAGGAGATGAAGGAGAAGAAGAGGAAGAAGAAGAAGTGGAAGAACGAGAAGAAAAGGAAGAACTGCAAGTGGAAGAAGGAGAACAATAGGAAGAAGAAGAAGAACTGGAAGAATAAGAAAAAGAGGAGGAAGAAGAAGCAATGGAAGGAAAAAGGATGAAGAAGAAGCGGAACAAGGAGGAGAAGAAGAAGGGGAGGAAGAAGAAGTAGGGTAGGCAGAAGAAGGGCAAGAAGGAGAAGAGAGGGAAGAAGTAGAACAAGTAGATGTAGTAGAATTGGGAGAAGTTGAACCAGAGGAAGAAGAAGAAGAAGTAGTTGAAGGAGTGGGGATGATGACGAAGAAGAAGAAGTGGAAGAAGGAGAACAAGAGGTAGAAATGCAAGTGGAAGCAGAAGAAAGAGAAAAAGAGGGATATGACGAACGATAGGAAGAAGAAGAAGGAGATGAAGAGGAAGAAAAGAAAGGAAAGGAGAGGATGAAGAAGAAGTGGAAGAAAGAGAACAAGAGGAGGCAGGAGAAGTGGAAGAAAGATAAGTAGAGGAAGAAGAAGGAGAGTAACTAGAAGAAGTGGAAGAAGATGATGTGGAAAGTGAAGAAGTTGAAGAAGTGAACAAGAGGAGGAAGAAGAAGTAGTGCAAGGATGTGAGATGAAGAAGAAGACTTGGAACAAGGAGAAAAGGAGGAAAAGGACGAAGGAGGGGAAGGGAAGGGAAGAAGAAGCAATAGACGTGGAAGTTGAAGGATAAGAGGAAGAAGAAGAAGATGTGTAAGCATAAGATTTGGGGGAAATAGAACAAGAGGAAGAGCAACAGAAGTGGGGGATGGAGAAAAAGAGGATGGAAAAGACGGAAAGGAAAGAAGAAGAAGTTGTGGAAGGAGAAGAAATGGAAGAAGAGGAAGAAGAAGAAGTGTAAGCAGAAGAAGTGGAAGAAGGAGACGAAAATGAAGAGGAAGAACAAGTGGAAGTAGAAGAAGTGGTGGAAGGAGAGCATAAGAGGAATAGGAGGAAGTAGTGGAATGAAAGGAGATGAAGAAGAAGAAGTGGAAGAAGGAGAACGGGAGGAGGGAGAAGAGGTGGCAGAAGGAGAAGAAGACGAAGAAGAAGAAGTGGAAGAACGAGAAGAAAAGGAAGAAGTGCAAGTGGAAGAAGGAGAACAATAGGAAGAAGAAGAAGAAATGGAAGAAATAGTGGAAGGAGGTGAGATGAAGAAGAAGAATTGAAAGAAGGAGAAAAGGAGGAAAGGGAAGAAGTAGGGGAAGGGAAGGGAAGGGAAGAAGAAGCAGAAGAAGTGGAATATGGAGGAGAAGGGGAGGAAGAAGAAGAAGTGGAAGAAAGAGAACAAGAGGAGGCAGGAGAAGTGGAAGAAAGATAAGTAGAGGAAGAAGAAGGAGAGTAACTAGAAGAAGTGGAAGAAGATGATGTGGAAAGTGAAGAAGTTGAAGAAGTGAACAAGAGGAGGAAGAAGAAGTAGTGCAAGGATGTGAGATGAAGAAGAAGACTTGGAACAAGGAGAAAAGGAGGAAGAGGAAGAAGCAGGGGAAGGGAAGGGACGAAGAAGCAGAAGAAGTGGAATCTGGAGGAGAAGAGGAAGAAGAAGAAGAAGTGTAAGCATAAGATTTGGGGGAAGGAGAAGAACAGGAAGAGCAACAATGGGAAGCCACAAAAGTGGGGCATGGAGAAAAAAAGGAAGGACAAGACGGAAAGGAAAGAAGAAGAAGTTGTGGAAGGGGAAGAAATGGAAGAAGAGGAAGAAGAAGAAGTTTAAGCAGAAGAAGCGGAAGAAGGAGACGAAAATGAAGAACAACAAGTAGAAGTAGAAGAAGTGGTAGAAGGAGACAATAAGAGGAATAGGAGGAAGTAGTGGAATGAAAGGAGATGAAGAAGAAGAAGTGGAAGAAGGAGAACGGGAGGAGTGAGAAGAGGTGGCAGAAGGAGAAGAAGAAGAAGTGGAAGAACGAGAAGAAAAGGAAGAAGTGCAATTGGAAGAAGGAGAACAATAGGAAGAAGAGGAAGAATGAGAAAATGAGGAGGAAGAAGAGGCAATGGAAGGAAACGGGATGAAAAAGAGGTGGAACAAGGAGGAGAAGAAGAAGGGGAGGAAGAAGAAGTAGTGTAGGCAGAAGAAGGGTAAGAACGAGAAGAGAGGGAAGAAGAAGAACAAGTGGATGTAGTAGAGGCGGAATAAGGTGAATAAGAGGAGGAAGAAGAAGTAGTTGAAGGAGTGGGGATGATGGAGAAGAAGTGGATGAAGGAGAACAAGATATAGAAATGCAAGTGGAAGCAGAAGAAGGAGAAAAAGAGTGATATGACGAAGGAAAGGGAGAAGAAGAAGGAGATGAAGAGGAAGAAAAGAAAAGAAAGGAGAGGATGAAGAAGAAGTGGAAGAAAGAGAACAAGAGGAGGCAGGAGAAGTGGAAGAAAGATAAGAAGAGGAAGAAAAAGGAGAAGGAAAGGAAGAAGAAGAAGATGTGGAAAGTGAAGAAGTTGAAGAAGGTGTACAAGAGGAGGAAGAAGAAGTAGTGGAAGGAGGTGAGATGAAGAAGAAGAATTGGAACAAGGAGAAAAGGAGGAAAAGGAAGAAGGAAGGGAAAGGAAGGGAAGGGAAGAAGAAGCAGAGAAGTGGAATCTGGAGGAAAAGACGAAGAAGAAGAAGAAGTGTAAGCATGAGATTTGGGGGAAGGAGAAGAAGAGGAAGAGCAGCAATGGGAAGCAACAAACGTGGGGGATGGAGAAAAAGAAGAAGGAGAAGACGGAAAGGAAAGAAGAAGAAGTTGTGGAAGGAGAAGAAATGGAAGAAGAGGAATAACAAGAAGTGATGCAATCTCACCTAGCATGCATCATGGCTAGGAGGACTCAAGGAAGGCATGGCATGGACAAAAGCTCATTGAAGATTCGAAACCATAGTCTTCGTTATTTTTAGCTTGTAAATATTTTATTTTAATTAGATAAATAGGAAAGTATTTTTAATTCCCTTAAGGCCATGTATTTCCGGCCATCTTCTTAGTTTATAAGGTATAGGTGTCTTTAGTTAAAAAGGAGGAGTAAGCTTATAATGGGTGCATAAGTTAAGACATGATTTTGGGTTAGCCCATTCACATTAAGATATGCTAATTGCACCCATAGGGGGTGAACTTAGGTGCCTCACTTAAGGCCTAAGACTTGGGTTAATTAGTTTTAATCCTAATTAAGCCCAAGTCCCACATTGCCTAGAAAAGTGTGACCAAGCTCTCCCATTGGGCTATATATACTCATTCCCCCTCATTGTAAAATTTCACCTTTGAAGTTGAATGAAAATAGTCTCTTCGTGAGCACATTCTTAGTAAAAGGTCTTGAGGATCCTCTCTTGTGAGGAACCTCTTCCTAGTTGGTTTTTATCAAGGGTTCCTTCCCTTGTGGCAAACCTAAACACTTGTGCTTATCTCTCTTTGAGAGTGGCGCCCCACCTCCATTTTCTTTCCCCTCCATCATCCATTTCATGGTGCTTGGAACCTCAAGGAAAAAGATCAAGGGAGGCATGCATCATTTGGTATCAGAGCCAGGTTCATGAGACTTTGAAAAAGCGGAAGAAAGACCTCAGGATTTGAGGTCAAATCCTCTCCAAGGGAGAGGAGATGATGCAATCTCACCTAGCATGCATCACGGCTAGGAGGACTCAAGGAAGGCATGGCATGGACAAAAGCTCATTGAAGATTCGAAGCCATAGTCTTCGTTATTTTTAGCTTGTAAATATTTTATTTTAATTAGATAAATAGGAAAGTATTTTTAATTCCCTTAAGGCCATGTATTTCCGGCCATCTTCTTAGTTTATAAGGTATAGGTGTCTTTAGTTAAAAAGGAGGAGTAAGCTTATAATGGGTGCATAAGTTAAGACATGATTTTGGGCTAGCTCATTCACATTAAGATATGCTAATTGCACCCATAGGGGGTGAACTTAGGTGCCTCACTTAAGGCCTAAGACTTGGGTTAATTAGTTTTAATCCTAATTAAGCCCAAGTCCCACATTGCCTAGAAAAGTGTGCCCAAGCTCTCCCATTGGGCTATATATACTCATTCCCCCTCATTGTAAAATTTCACCTTTGAAGTTGAATGAAAATAGTCTCTTTGTGAGCACATTCTTAGTAAAAGGTCTTGAGGATCCTCTCTCGTGAGGAACCTCTTCCTAGTTGGTTTTTATCAAGGGTTTCTTCCCTTGTGGCAAACCTAAACACTTTGGCTTATCTCTCTTTGAGAGTGGCGCCCCACCTCCATTTTCTTTCCCCTCCATCATCCATTTCATGGTGCTTGGAACCTCAAGGAAAAAGATCAAGGGAGGCATGCATCAAGAAGTGTAAGCAGAAGAAGCGAAATAAGGAGACGAAAATGAAGAAGAACAACAAGAAGAAGTAGAAGAAGTGGTAGAAGGAGAGAATAATAGGAATAGGAGGAAGTAGTGGAATGAAAGGAGATGAAGAAGAAGAAGTGGAAGAAGGACAACGGGAGGAGGGAGAAGAGGTGGCAGAAGGAGAAGAAGAGGAAGAAGAAGAAGTGGAAAAACGAGAAGAAGGAGAAGAAATGGAAGAAGTGAAAGTGGAAGAAGGAGAACAATAGGAAGAAGAAGAAGAAGTGGAAGGATAAGAAAAAGAGGAGTTAGAAGAAGAAATGGAAGGAAATGGGATGACGAAGAAGTGGAACAAGGAGGAGAAGAAGAAGGGGAAAGATAAAAAGTAGTGTATGCATAAGAAGGGCAAGAAGGAGAAGAGTGGGAAGAAGAAGAACAAGTGGATGTAGTAGAAGTGGAAGAAGGTGAACAAGAGGAAGAAGAAGAAGTAGTTTAAAGAGTGGGGATGATGGAGAAGAAGTGGAAGAAGGAGAACAAGAGGTAGAAATGCAAGTGGAAGCAGAAGAAGGAGAAAAAGAGGGATATGACGAAGGAAAGGAAGAAGAAGAAGGAGATGAAGAGGAAGAAAACAAAGGAAAGGAGAGGATGAAGAAGAAGTGGAAGAAAGAGAACAAGAGGAGGCAGGAGAAGTGGAAGAAAGATAAGAAGAGGAAGAACAAGGAGAGTAACTAGAAGAAGTGGAAGAAGGAGAAGAAAAGGAAGAAGAAGAAGATGTGGAAAGTGAAGAAGGTGAAGAAGAGGAGGAAGAAGAAGTAGCGGAAGGAGGTGAGGTGAAGAAGAAGAATTGGAACAAGGAGAAAAGGAGGAAAAGGAAGAAGGATGGGAAGGGAAGGGAAGAAGAAGCAGAAGAAGTGGAATCTGGAGGAGAAGAGGAAGAAGAAGAAGAAGTGTAAGCATAAGATTGGGGGCAAGGAGAAGAAGAGGAAGAGCAACAATGGGAAGCAACAGAAGTGGGGGATGGGGAAAAACAGAAGGAGAAGACGAAAAGGAAAGAAGAAGAAGTGGTGGATGGAGAAGAAATGGTAGAAGAGGAAGAAGAAGAAGTGTAAGCAGAAGAAGCGGAAGAAGGAGACAAAAATGATGAAGAACAATAAGTAGAAGTAGAAGAAGTGGTAGAAGGAGAGAATACGAGGAATAGGAGGAAGTAGTGGAATGAAAGGAGATGAAGAAGAAAAAGTGGAAGAACGAGACGAGAAAGAGGAATAGGAGGAGGTAATGGAATGAAAGGAGATGAAGAAGAAGAGGTGGAAGAAGCAGAACGGGAGGAGGAAGAAGAGGTGGCAGAAAGAGAAGAAGTGGAAGAACGAGAAGAAAAGCAAGAAGTGCAAGTGGAAGAAGGAGAACAATAAGAAGAAGAAGAAGAAGTGGAGGAATGAGAAAAAAAGGAGGAAGAAGAAGCAATGGAAGGAAATGGGATGAAGAAGAAGCGAAACAAGGAGGAGAAGAAGAAGGGGAGGAAGAAGAAGTAATGTAGATAGAAGAAGGGCAAGAAGGAGCAGAGAGGGAAGAAGAAGAACAAGTGGATGTAGTAGAAGTGGAAGAAGGTGAACAACAAGAAGAAGAAGAAGTAGTTGAAGGAGTGGGGATGATGGAGAAGAAGAGGAGGAAGAAGAAGTAGTGGAAGGAGGTGAGATGAAGAAGAAGAATTGGAACAAGGAGAAAAGGAGGAAAAGGAAGAAGGAGGGGAAGGGAAGGGAAGAAGAAGCAGAAGAAGTGGAATCTGAGGAGAAGAGGAAGAAGAAGAAGAAGTGTAAGCATAAGATTTGGGGGAAGGAGAAGAAGAGGAAGAGCAACAATGGGAAGCAACAGAAGTGAGGGATGGAGAAAAAAGGAAGGAGAAGACGGAAAAGACAGAAGAGGAAGTTGTGGAAGTAGAAGATATGGAAGAAGAGGAAGAAGAAGAAGTGTAAGCAGAAGAAGCGGAAGAAGGAGACGAAATTGAAGAAGAACAACAAGTAGAAGTAGAAGAAGTGGTAGAGGGAGAGAAAAAGAGGAATAGGAGGAAGTAATGGAATGAAAGGAGATGAAGAAGAAGAAGTGGAAGAAGGAGGACAGGAGGAGGAAGAAGAGGTGGCAGAAGGAGAAGAAGAGGAAGAAGAAGAAGTGGAAGAACGAGAACAAAAGGAAGAAGTGCAAGTTGAAGAAGGAGAACAATAGGAAGAAGAAGAAGAAGTGGAAGAATGAGAAAAAGAGGAGGAAGAAGAAGATGTGGAAAGTGGAGAAGTTGAAGAAGGTGAACAAGAGGAGGAAGAAGAAGTAGTGGAAGGAGGTGAGATAAAAAAGAAGAATTCGAACAAGGAAAAAAGAAGGAAAAGGAAGAAGGAGGGGAAGGGAAAGGAAGAAGAACCAGAAGAAGTGGAATCTGGAGGAGAAGAGGAAGAAGAAGAAGAAGTGTAACCATAAGATTTGGGGGAAGGAGAAGAAGAGGAAGAGCAAAAATGGGAAGCAACAGAAGTGGGGGTGGAGAAAAAGAGGAAGGAGAAGACGGAAAGGAAAGAAGAAGAAGTTGTGGAAGGAGAAGAAATGGAAGAAGAGGAAGAAGAAGAAGTGTACGCAGAAGAAGCAGAAGAAGGAGATGAAAATGAAGAAGAACAACAAGTAGAAGTAGAAGAAGTGTTAGAAGGAGAGAATAAGAGGAATAGGAGGAAGTAGAAGAAGAAGCAATGGAAGGAAAGGGGATGAAGAAGAAGTGGAAGAAGGAGGAGAAGAAGAAGGGGAGGAAGAAGAAGTAGTATAGGCAGAAGAAGGGCAAGAAGGAGAAGAGAGGGAAGAAGTAGAACAAGTGGATGTAGTAGAAGTGGGAGAAGGGGAACAAGAGGAAGAAGGAGTTGAGATGATCGAGAAGAAGTGGAAGAAGGAGAACAAGAGGTAGAAATGCAAGTGGAAGCAGAAGAAGGAGAAAAAGATGGATATGACGAAAAGAAGAAGAAGGAGATGAAGAGGAAGAAAAGAAAGGAAAGGAGAGGATGAAGAAGAAGTGGAAGAAAGAGAACAAAAGAAGGCGCGAGAAGTGCAAGAAAGATAAGAAGAGGAAGAACAAGGAGAGTAACTAGAAGAAGTGGAAGAAGGAGAAGAAAAGGAAGAAGAAGAAGATCTGGAAAGTGAAGAAGGTGAACAAGAGGAGGAAGAAGAATTGGAACAAGGAGAAAAGGAGGAAAAGGAAGAAGGAGGGGAAGGGAAAGGAAGGGAAGAAGAAGCAGAAGAAGTGGAATCTGGAGGAGAAGAGGAAGAAGAAGAAGTGTTAGCATAAGATTCGGGGGAAGGAGAAGAAAAGAAGAGCAACAATGGGAAGCAACAAAAGTGGGGAATGGAGAAAAAGAGGAAGGAGAAGACGGAAAGGAAAGCAGAAGAAGTTGTGGAAGGAGAACACATGGAAGAAGAGGAAGAAGGAGAAGTATGAGCAGAAGAAGTGGAGGAAGGAGACGAAAATGAAGAAAAACAACAAGTAGAAGTAGAAGAAGTGGTAGAAGGAGAGAATAAGAGGAATTGGAGGAAGTAGTCGAATGAAAGGAGATGAAGAATAAGAAGTGGAAGAAGGAGAACAAGAGGAGGCAGGAAAAGTGGAAGACAGATAAGAAGAGGAAGAAGAAGTAGAGCAACTAGAAGAAGTGGAAGAAGCAGAAGAAATGGAAGAAGAGGAAGAAGAAGTGTAACTAGAAGAAGTGGAAGAAGGAGAAGAAAAGGACGCAGAAGAAGATGTGGAAAGTGAAGAAGGTGAACAAGAGGAGGAAGAAGAACTAGTGGAAGGAGGTTAGATGAAGAAGAAAACTTGGAACAAGGAGAAAAGGAGGAAAAGGAGGGAAGGGAAGGGAAGAAGAAGCAAAAGAAGTGGAAGCTGGAGCAGAAGAGGAAGAAGAAGAAGAAGTGTAAGCATAATATTTGGGGGAAGGAGAAGAAGAGGAAGAGCAACAATGGGAAGCAACAGAAGTGGACGATGGAGAAAAAGAGGAAACAGAAGACGGAAAGGAAAGAAAAAGTTGTGGAAGGAGAAGAAATGGAAGAAGAGGAACAAGAAGAAGTGTAAGCAGAAGAAGCTGAAGAAGGAGACGAAAATAAAGAAGAACAACAAGTAGAAGTAGAAGCAGTGGTAGAAGGAGAGAATAAGAGGAATAGGAGGAAGCAATGGAAGGAAAAGGGATGAAGAACAAGTGGAATAAGGAGGAGAAGAAGAAGGGGAGGAAGAAGAAGTAGTGTAGGCAGAAGAAGGGCAAGAAGCAGAAGAGAGGGAAGAAGAAGAAGTGGATGTAGTAGAAGTGGAAGAAGGTGAACAAGAAGAAGAAGTAGTTGAAGGAGTGGGGATGATGGAGAAGAAGTGGAAGAAGGAGAACAAGAGGTAGAAATGCAAGTCGAAGCAGAAGAAGGAGAAAAGGAGCGATATGACGAAGGAAAGGAAGAAGAAGAAGGAGATGAAGAGGAAGAAAAAAAAGGAAAGGAGAGGATGAAGAAGAAGTGGAAGAAAGAGAACAAGAGGAGGCAGGAGAAGTGGAAGAAAGATAAGAAGAGGAAGAAGAAGGACAGTAACTAGAAGAAGTGGAAGAAGGAGAAGAAAAAGAAGAAGAAGAAGATGTGGAAAGTGAAGAAGGTGTACAAGAGTAGGAAGAAGAAGTAGTGAATACTCTCCTTCTTCTTCCTCTACTTTTCTTTCTTCCACTTCTCGTGCCTCCTCTTGTTCTCTTTCTTCCATTTCTTCTTCATCCTCTCCTTTCCTTTCTTTTCTTCCTCTTCATCTCCTTCTTCTTCTTCCTTTCCTTCGTAATATCCCTCTCTTTCTCCTTCTTCGGCTTTCACTTGCATTTCTACCTCTTGTTCTCCTTCTTCCACTTCTTCTCCATCATCCCCACTCCTTCAACTACTTCTTCTTCTTCCTCTTATTCACCTTCTTCCACCTCTACTACATCCACTTCTTCTTCTCCTTCTTGTCTTTCTTCTTTCTACACTACTTCTTCTTCCTCCCGTTCTTCTTCTTCGCCTTGTTCCCCTTCTTCTTGATTCCCCTGTCCTTCCATTGCTTCTTCTTCCTCCTCTTTTTCTCATTCTTCCACTTCTTCTTCTTCTTCCTATTGTTCTCATTCTTCAACTTGCACTTCTTCCTTTTGTTCTCGTTCTTCCACTTCTTCTTCTTCCTCTTCTTCTCCTTCTGCCACCTCTTCTTCCTCCTCCTGTTCTCCTTCTTCCACTTCTTCTTCTTCATCTCCTTTCATTCCATTACTTCCTCCTATTCCTCTTATTCTCTCCCTCTACCACTTCTTCTACTTCTACTTGTTGTTCTTCTTCAATTTCGTCTCCTTCTTCCGCTTCTTCTGCTTACACTTCTTCTTCTTCCTCTTCTTCCATATCTTCTACTTCCACAACTTCCTCTTCTGTCTTTTCCGTCTTCTCCTTCCTTTTTTCTCCATCCCTCACTTCTGTTGCTTCCCATTGTTGCTCTTCCTCTTCTTCTCCTTCCCCCAAATCTTATGCTTACACTTCTTCTTCTTCCTCCTCTTCTCCTCCAGATTCCACTTCTTCTGCTTCTTCTTCCCTTCCCTTCCCCTCCTTCTTCCTTTTCCTCCTTTTCTCCTTGTTCCAATTCTTCTTCTTCATCTCACCTCCTTCCACTACTTCTTCTTCCTCCTCTTGTTCACCTTCTTCAACTACTTCACTTTCCACATCTTCTTCTTCCTTTTCTTCTCCTTCTTCCACTTCTTCTAGTTACTCTCCTTCTTCTTCCTCTTCTTATGTTTCGTCCACTTCTCCTGCCTCCTCTTGTTCTCTTCCTTCCACTTTTTCTTCATCCTCTCCTTTCCTTTCTTTTCTTCCTCTTCATCTCCTACTTCCTCTTCCTTCCCTTCGTCATATCCCTCTCTTTCTCCTTCTTCTGCTTCCACTTGCATTTCTACCTCTTGTTCTCCTTCTTCCACTTCTTCTCCATCATCCCCTCTCCTTCAAGTACTTCTTCTTCTTCCTCTTGTTCACCTTCTTCCACCTCTACTACATCCTCTTGTTCTTCTTCTTCCCTCTCTTCTCCTTCTTGCCCTTCTTCTGCCTACACTACTTCTTCTTCCTCCCCTTCTTCTTCTCCTCCTTGTTCCACTTCCTCTTCATTCACCTTTCCTTCCATTGCTTCTTCCTCCTCCTTTTTTTCTCATTCTTCTACTTCTTCTTCTTCTTCTTCCTATTGTTCTCCTTCTTCCACTTGCACTTCTTCCTGTTCTTCTCGTTCTTCCACTTCTTCCTCTTCTTCTCCTTCTTCCACCTCTTCTCCCTCCTCCCGTTCTCCTTCTTCGACTTCTTCTTCTTCATCTCCTTTCATTCCACTACTTCCTCCTATTCCTCTTATTCTCTCCTTCTACCACTCCAACTTCTGCTTGTTGTTCTTCTTCATTTTCGTCTCCTTCTTCTGCTTCTTCTGCTTACACTTCTTCTTCCTCTTCTTCCATTTATTTTCCTTCCACAATTTCTTCTTCTTTCCTTTCCGTCTTCTCCTTCCTCTTTTTCTCCATCCCCACTTCTGTTACTTCCCACTACTTCTTCTTCCTCCGCTTCTTCTTCGCCTCCTTGTTCCACTTCTTCTTGATCCCCTTTCCTTCCATTGCTTCTTCTTCCTCCTCTTTTTCTCATTCTTCCACTTCTTCTTCTTATTGTTCTTCTTCTTCCACTTGCACTTCTTCCTTTTCTTCTTGTTCTTCCCCTTCTTCTTCTTCCTCTTCTTCTCCTTGTGCCACCACTTCTCCCTCCTCCCGTTCTCCTTCTTCCACTTCTTCTTCTTCATCTCCTTTCATTCCACTACTTCTACCATTTCTTCTACTTCTACTTGTTGTTCTTCTTCATTATCGTCTCCTTCTTCCGCTTCCTCTGCGTACGCCTCTTTTTCTTCCATTTCTTCTCCTTCCACTTCTTTTTTCCTTTTCGTCTTCTCCTTACTTTTTTCTCCATCCCCCACTTCTGTTGCTTCCCATTGTTGCTCTTCCTGTTCTTCTCCTTCCCCCAAATCTTATGCTTACACTTCCTCTTCTTCTTCCTCTTCTCCTCCAGCTTCCACTTTTTCTGCGTCTTCTTTCCTTCCCTTCCCCTCCTTCTTCCTTTTCGTCCTCTTCTCCTTGTTCCAATTCTTCTTCATCATCTCACCTCCTTCCACCACTTCTTCTTCCTCCTCTTGTTCACTTTCTTAAAGTTCTTCACTTTCCACATCTTCTTCTTCTTCCTTTTCTTCTCCTTCTTCCACTTCTTCTAGTTACTTTCCTTCTTCTTACTCTTCTTATCTTTCATCCACTTCTCCTGCCTCCTCTTGTTCTCTTTCTTTTACTTCTTCTTCATCCTCTCCTTTCTTTTCTTTTCTTCCTCTTCATCTCCTTCTTCTTCTTCCTTTCCTTCGTCATATACCTCTTTTTCTCCTTCTTCTGCTTCCACTTGCATTTCTACCTCTTGTTCTCCTTCTTCCACTTCTTCTCCATCATCCCCACTCCTTCAACTACTTCTTCTTCTTCCTCTTGTTCACCTTCTTCCACCTCTAATACATACACTTGTTCTTCTTCTTCCCTCTCTTCTCCTTCTTGCCGTTCTTGTGCCTACACTACTTCTTCTTCCTCCCCTTCTTCTTCTCCTCCTTCTTGCACTTCTTCTTCATCCCTTTTCCTTCCATTGCTTCTTCTTCCTCCTTTTTTTCTCATTCTTCCACTTCTCCTTCTTCTTCCTATTGTTCTCCTTCTGCCACTTGCACTTCTTCCTTTTCTTTTCTTTCTTCCACTTCTTTTTCTTCCTCTTCTTCTCGTTCTGCCACCTCTTCTCCCTCTTCCCTCCTTCCGTTCTCCTTCTTCCACTTCTTCTTCTTCATCTCCTTTCATTCCACTACTTCCTCCTATTCCTCTTATTCTCTCCTTTTACCACTTCTTCTACTTCTACTTGTTGTTCTTCTTCATTTTCGTCTCCTTCTTCTGCTTCTTCTGCTTACACTTCTTCTTCTTCCTCTTCTTCCATTTCTTCTCCTTCCACAACTTCCTCTTCTTCCATTTCTTCTCATTCTTCCACTTCTTCTTCCTCTTCTTCTCCTTCTGCCACCTCTTCTCCCTCCTCCTATTCTCCTGCATCCACTTCTTCTTCTTCATCTCCTTTCATTCCACTACTTCCTCCTATTCCTCTTATTCTCTCCTTCTACCACTTCTTCTACTTCTACTTGTTGTTCTTCTTCATTTTCGTCTCCTTCTTCCGCTTCTTCTGCTTACACTTCTTCTTTTTCCATTTCTTTTCCTTCCACAACTACTTCTTATTTCCTTTCCGTCTTCTCCTTCCTCTTTTTCTCCATCCCCCACTTCTGTTGCTTCCCATTGTTGCTCTTCCTCTTCTTCTCCTTCCCCCAAATCTTAAGCTTACATTTCTTCTCCTTCTTCCACTTCTTCTCCATCATCCCCACTCCTTCAACTACTTCTTCTTCTTCCTCTTGTTCACCTTCTTCCACTTCTACTACATCCACTTGTTCTTCTTCTTCCCTCTCTTCTCCTTCTTGCCCTTCTTCTGCCTACACTACTTCTTCTTCCTCCCCTTCTTCTTGTCCTCCTTCTTCCAGTTCTTCTTCATCCCCTTTCCTTCCATTGCTTCTTCTTTCTCTTCTTTTTCCCATTCTTCCACTTCTTCTTCTTCTTCCTA
This sequence comes from Psophocarpus tetragonolobus, assembly GCA_037954015.1. Lineage (NCBI taxonomy): Eukaryota > Viridiplantae > Streptophyta > Magnoliopsida > Fabales > Fabaceae > Psophocarpus > Psophocarpus tetragonolobus. The sequence goes on along the minus strand of CM075693.1, from coordinate 45,587,574 downwards.
TTGTTCTTCTTCTCCAACTTGCACTTCTTCCTTTTCTTCTCGTTTTTCCACTTCTTCTTCTTCCTCTTCTTCTCCTTCTGCCACCTCTTCTTCCTTCTCCCGTTCTCCTTCTTCCACTTCTTATTATTCATCTCCTTTCATTCCACTACTTCCTCCTATTCCTCTTATTCTCTCCTTCTTCCACTTCTTCTACTTTTACTTGTTCTTCTTCTTCATTTTCGTCTCCTTCTTCCGCTTCTTCTGCTTACACTTCTTCTTCTTCCTCTTCTTCCATTTCTTCTCCTTCCACAACTTCTTCTTCTTTCCTTTCTGTCTTCTCCTAACTCTTTTTCTCCATCCCCCACTTCTGTTGCTTCTCATTGTTGCTCTTCCTCTTCTTCTCCTTCGCCCAAATCTTATGCTTACACTTCTTCTTCTTCTTCCTCTTCTCCTCCAGCTTCCACTTCTTTTGCTTCTTCTTCCCTTCCCTTCCCTTCCCCTCCTTCTTCCTTTTCCTCCTTTTCTCCTTGTTCCAATTCTTCTTCTTCATCTCACCTCCTTCCACTACTTCTTCTTCCTCCTCTTGTTCACCTTCTTCACTTTCCACATCTTCTTCTTCTTCCTTTTCTTCTCCTTCTTCCACTTCCTTTTCTTCTCCTTCTTCCACTTCTTCTAGTTACTCTCCTTCCTCTTCCTCTTCTTATCTTTCTTCCACTTCTCTTGCCACCTCTTGTTCTCTTTCTTCCACTTCTTCTTCATCCTCTCCTTTCCTTTCTTTTCTTCCTCTTCATCTCCTTCTTCTTCTTCCTTTCCTTCGTCATATCCCTCTTTTTCTCCTTCTTCTGCTTCCACTTGCATTTCTACCCCTTGTTCTCCTTCTTCCACTTCTTCTCCATCATCCCCACTCCTTAAACTACTTCTTCCTCTTCCTCTTGTTCACCTTCTTCCACTTCTACTACATCCACTTGTTCCTCTAATTCCATCTCTTCTCCTTTTGGCCCTTCTTCTGCCTACACTACGTCTTCTTCCGCCCCTTCTTCTTCTCGTCCTTGTTCCACTTCTTCTTCATTCCCCTTTCCTTCCATTGCTTCTTCTTCGTCCTCTTTTTCTCATTCTTCCACTTCTTCTTCTTCTTCCTATTGTTCTCCTTCTTCCACTTGCACTTCTTCCTTTTCTTCTCGTTCTTCCACTACTTCTTCTTCCTCTTATTCTCCTTCTGCTACCTCTTCTTCCTCCTCCCGTTCTCTTTCTTCAACTTCTTCTTCTTCTTCTTCATCTCCTTTCATTCAACTACTTCCTGCTATTCCTCTCATTCTCTCCTTCTACCACTTCTTCTACTTCTACTTGTTGTTCTTCATTTTCGTCTCGTTCTTCCGCTTCTTCTGCTTACACTTCTTCTTCTTCCTCTTCTTCCATTTCTTCTCCTTCCACAACTTCTTCTTCTTTCCTTTCTGTCTTCTCCTTCCTCTTTTTCTTCACCCCCCACCTTTGTTGCTTCCCATTGTTACTCTTCCTCTTCTTCTCCTTCCCCCAAATCTTATGCTTACACTTCTTCATCTTCTTCCTCTTCTCCTCCAGCTTCCACTTCTTCTGCTTCTTCTTCCTTTCCTTTCCCCTCCTTCTTCCTTTTCCTCCTTCTTTCCTTGTTCCAATTCTTCTTCTTCATATCACCTCCTCCCACTACTTCTTCTTCCTTTCTTGTTCACCTTCTTCAACTTCTTCACTTTCCACATCTTCTTCTTCTTCCTTTTCTTCTCCTTCTTCCACTTCTTCTAGTTACTCGCCTTCTTCTTCCTCTTCTTATCTTTCATCCACTTCTCCTGCCTCCTCTTGTTCTCTTTCTTCCACTTCTTCTTCATCCTCTCCTTTCGCTTCTTTTCTTCTTCTTCATCTCCTTCTTCTTTTTCCTTTCCTTCGTCATATCCCTCTTTTTCTCCTTCGTCTGCTTCCACTTGTATTTCTACCTCCCGTTCTCCTTGTTCCAATTCTTCTTCTTCATCTCACCTCCTTCCACTACTTCTTCTTCCTCCTCTTGTTCACCTTCTTCACTTTCCACATCTTCTTCTTCTTCCTTTTCTTCTCCTTCTTCCACTTCTTCTAGTTACTCTCCTTCTTCTTCCTCTTCTTATCTTTCTTCCACTTCTCCTGCCTCCTCTTGTTCCCTTTCTTCCGCTTCTTTTTCATCCTCTCCTTTCCATTCTTTTCTTCCTCTTCATCTCCTTCTTCTTCTTCCTTTCCTTCGTCATATCCCTCTTTTTCTCCTTCTTCTGCTTCCACTTGCATTTCTACCTCTTGTTCTCCTTCTTCCACTTCTTCTCCTTCACCCCCACTCCATCAACTACTTCTTCTTCTTCCTCTTGTTCACCTTCTTCCACTTCTACTGCATCCACTTGTTCTTCTTCTTCCCTCTCTTCTCCTTCTTGCCCTTTTTCTGCCTACACTACTTCTTCTTCCTCCCCTTCTTCTTCTCCTCCTTGTTCCACTTCTTCTTCATCCCCTTTCCTTCAATTGCTTCTTCTTCCTCCTCTTTTTCTTATTCTTCCACTTCTTCGTCTTCTTCCTATTGTTTCCCTCTTCCACTTGCACTTCTTCCTTTTCTTCTCGTTCTTCCACTTCTTCTTCTTCCTGTTCTTCTCCTTCTGCCACCTCTTCTCCCTCCTCCCTCCTTCCGTTCTCCTTCTTCCACTTCTTCTTCTTCATCTCCTTTCATTCCACTACTTCCTCCTATTCCTCTTATTCTCTCCTTCTACCACTTCTTCTACTTCTACTTGTTGTTCTTCTTCATTTTCGTGTCCTTCCTCCGCTTCTTCTGCTTACACTTCTTCTTCTTCCTCTTCTTCCATTTCTTTTCCTTCCACAACTTCTTCTTCTTTCCTTTCCATCTTCTCCTTCCTCTTTTTCTCCATCACCCACTTCTGTTGCTTCCCATTGTTGCTCTTCCTCTTCTTCTCCTTCCCCCAAATCTTATGGTTACACTTCTTCTTCTTCATCCTCTTCTCCTCCAGATTCCACTTCTTCTGCTTCTTCTTCCCTTCCCTTCCCCTACTTCTTCCTTTTCCTCCTTTTCTCCTTGTTCCAATTCTTCTTCTTCATCTCACCTCCTTCCACTACTTCTTCTTCCTCCTCTTGTTCACCTTCTTCACTTTCCACATCTTCTTCATCTTCCTTTTCTTCCCCTTCTTTCACTTCTTCTAGTTACTCTCCTTCTTATTCCTCTTCTTATCTTTCTTCCACTTCTCCTGCCTCGTCTAGTTTTGTTTCTTCCACTTCTTCTTCATCCTCTCCTTTCCTTTCTTTTCTTACTCTTCATCTCCTTCTTCTTTTTCCTTTCCTTCGTCATATCCCTCTTTTTCTCCTTCTTCTGCTTCCACTATCATTTCTACCTGTAGTTCTCCTTCTTCCACTTCTTCTCCATCATCCCCACTCCTTCAACTACTTCTTCTTCTTCCTCTTGTTCACCTTCTTCCACTTCTACTACATCCACTTGTTCTTCTTCTTCCCTCTCTTCTCCTTCTTGCCCTTCTTCTGCCTACACTACTTCTTCTTCCTCCCCTTCTTCTTCTCCTCCTTGTTCCACTTCTTCTTCATTCCCTTTCCTTCCATTGCTTCTTCTTCCTCCTCTTTTTCTCATTCTTCCACTTCTTCTTCTTCTTCCTATTGTTTCCCTCTTCCACTTGCACTTCTTCCTTTTCTTCTCGTTCTTCCACTTCTTCTTCGTCCTCTTCTTCTCCTTCTACCACCTCTTCTCACTCCTCCCGTTGTCTTTCCTCCACTTCTTATTGTTCATCTCCTTTCATTCCACTACTTCCTCCTATTCCCCTCTTATTCTCTCCTTCTACCACTTTTTCTACTTCTACTTGTTGTTCTTCTTCATTTTCGTCTCCTTCTTCTGCTTTTTTGCTTACACTTCTTCTTCTTTCCTTTCCGTCTTCTCCTTCCGCTTTTTCTCCATCCCCCACTACTGTTGCTTCCCATTGTTGCTCTTCCTCTTCTTCTCCTGCCCCTAAATCTTATGCTTACACTTCTTCTTCTTCTTCTTCTTCTCCTCCAGATTCTACTTCTTCTGCTTCTTCTTCCCTTCCCTTCCCATCCTTCTTCCTTTTCCTCATTTTCTCCTCGTTCCAATTCTTCTTCTTCATCTCACCTCCTTCCACTACTTCTTCTTCCTCTACTTGTTCACCTTCTTCAACTTCTTCACTTTCCACATCTTCTTCTTCTTCCCTCTCTTCTCTTTCTTGCCCTTCTTCTGCTTATACTACTTCTTCTTCCTCCCCTTCTTCTTGTCCTCCTTGTTCCACTTCCTCTTCATCCCCTTTCCTTCCATTGCTTCTTCCTCCTCCTCTTTTTCTCATTCTTCTACTTCTTCTTCTTCTTCCTATTGTTCTCCTTCTTCCACTTGCACTTCTTCCTTTTCTTCTTGGTCTTCCACTTCTTCTTCTTCCTCTTCTTCTCCTTCTGCCACCTCTTCTCACTCCTCCCGTTTTCCTTCTTCCACTTCTTTTTCTTCATATCCTTTCATTCCACTACTTCCTCCTATTCCTCTTATTCTCTCCTTCTACCACTTCTTCTACTTCTACTTGTTGTTCTTCTTCATTTTCTTCTGCTTCTTCTGCTTACACTTCCTCTTCTTCTCCTTCCCCCAAATCTTATGGTTACACTTCTCCTTCTTCTTCCTCTTCTCCTCCAGATTCCACTTCTTCTAGTTCTTCTTCCCTTCCCTTCTCCTCATTCTTCTTTTCCTCCTTTTCTCCTTGTTCGAATTCTTCTTCTTCATCTCACCTCCTTCCACTACTCTTATTCACCTTCTTCACTTTGCACATCATCTTTTTCTTCCTTTTCTTCTCGTTCTTCCCCTTCTTCTAGTTACTCTCCTTTTTCTTCCTCTTCTTATCTTTCTTCTACTTCTCCTGCCTCCTCTTGTTCCCTTTCTTCCACTTCTTCTTCTTCTTCCTATTGTTCTCCTTCTTCCACTTGAAGTTCTTCCTTTTCTTCTCGTTCTTCCACTTCTTGTTTTTCCTCTTCTTCTCGTTCTGCCACCTTCTCTCCCTCCTGGCGTTCTCCTTCTTCCACTTCTTCTTCTTCATCTCCATTCATTCCACTACTTCCTCCTATTCCTCTTATTCTCTCCTTCTACCACTTCTTCTACTTCTACTTGTTGTTCTTCTTCATTTTCGTCTCCTTCTTCCGGTTCTTCTGCTTACACTTCTTCTTCTTCCTCTTCTTCCATTTCTTCTCCTTCCACAACTTCTTCTTCTTCCTCTTCTTCCATTTCTTCTCCTTCTTCACTTTCCACATGTTCTTCTTCTTCCTTTTCTTCTCCTTCTTCCACTTCTTCTAGTTACTCTCCTTCTTCTTCCTCTTCTTATCTTTCTTCCACTTCTCCTGCCTCTTCTTGTTCTCTTTCTTCTACTTCTTCTTCATCCTCTCCTTTCCTTTCTTTTCTTCCTCTTCATCTCCTTCATCTTCTTCCTTTCCTTCGTCATATCCCTCTTTTTCTCCTTCTTCTGCTTCCACTTGCATTTCTACCTCTTGTCCTCCTTGTTCCACTTCTTCTCCATCATCCCCACTCCTTCAACTACTTCTTCTACTTCCTCTTATTCACCTTCTTCCACCTCTACTACATCCACTTGTTCTTCTTCTTCCCTCTCTTCTCCTTCTTGCCCTTCTTCTGACTACACTACTTCTTCTTCCTCCCCTTCCTGTTCTCCTCCTTGTTCCACTTCTTCTTAATCCCCTTTCCTTCAATTGCTTCTTCTTCCTCCTCTTTTTCTCACTCTTCCACTTCTTCTTCTTCTTCCTATTGTTCTTGTTGTTCCACTTGCACTTCTTCCTTTTCTTCTTGTTCTTCCACATCTTCTGCTTCCTCTTCTTCTGCTTCTGCCACCTCTTCCTCCTCCTCCCATTCTCCTTCTTCCACTTCTTCTTCTTTATCTCCTTTCATTCCACTACTTCCTCCTATTCCTCTTATTCTCTCCTTCTACCACTTCTTCTACTTCTACTTGTTGTTCTTCTTCATTTTCGTCTCCTTCTTCCGCTTCTTCTGCTTACAATTCTTCTTATTCCTCTTCTTCCATTTCTTCTCCTTCCACAACTTCTTCTTTCCTTTCCGTCTTCTCCTTCGTCTTTTTCTCCATCCCCCACTTCGATTGCTTCCCATTCTTCCTCTTCCTCTTCTTCTCCTTCCCCCAAATCTTATGCTTACATTTCTTCTTCTTGTTCCTCTTCTCCTCCAGATTCCACTTCTTCTGCTTCTTCTTCCCTTCCCTTCCCCTCCTTCTTCCTGTTCCTCCTTTTCTCCTTGTTCCAATTCTTCTTCTTTATCTCACATCCTTCCACTACTTCTTCTTCCTCCTCTGGTTCACCTTCTTCAACTTCTTCACTTTCCACATCTTCTTCTTCTTCCTTTTCTTCTCGTTCTTCCACTTCTTCTAGTTAGTCTCCTTCTTCTTCCTCTTCTTATCTTTCTTTGACTTCTCCTGCCTCCTCTTGTTCTCTTTCTTCCACTTCTTCTTCATCCTCTCCTTTCCTTTCTTTTCTTCCTCTTCATCTCCATCTTCTTCTTCCTTTCCTTTGTCATATACCTCTTTTTCTCCTTCTTCTGCTTCCACTTGCATGTCTACCTCTTGTCCTCCTTCTTCCACTGCTTCTCCATCATCCCCTGTCCTTCAACTACTTCTTCTGCTTCTTCTTCCCTTCCCTTCCCCTCCTTCTTCCTGTTCCTCCTTTTCTCCTTGTTCCAATTCTTCTTCTTCATCTCACCTCCTTCCACTACTTCTTCTTCCTCCTCTAGTTCACCTTCTTCAACTTCTTCACTTTCCACATCTTCTTCTTCTTCCTTTTCTTCTCCTTCTTCCACTTCTTCTAGTTAGTCTCCTTCTTCTTCCTCTTCTTATCTTTCTTTGACTTCTCCTGCCTCCTCTTGTTCACTTTCTTCCACTTCTTCTTCATCCTCTCCTTTCCTTTCTTTTCTTCCTCTTCATCTCCTTCTTCTTCTTCCTTTCCTTCGTCATATCCCTCTTTTTCTCCTTCTTCTGCTTCCACTTGCATTTCTACCTCTTGTTCTCCTTCTTCCACTTCTTCTCCATCATCCCCACTCCTTCAACTACTACTTCTTCTTCCTCTTGTTCACCTTCTTCCGCTTCTACTACATCCACTTGTTCTTCTTCTTCCCTCTCTTCACCTTCTTGCCCTTCTTCTTCCTACACTACTTATTCTTCCTCCCCTTCTTCTTTTCCTCCTTATTCCACTTCTTCTTCATGCCCTTTCCTTCCGTTGCTTCTTCTTCCTCCTCTATTTCTCATTCTTCCACAACTTCTTCTTCTTCCTATTGTTCACCTTCTTCCACTTGCACTTCTTCCTTTTCTTCTGTTTCTTCCACTTCTTCTTCTTCCTCTTCATCTCCTTCTTCTTCTTCCTTTCCTTCGTCATATCCCCCTTTCTCTCCTTCTTCTGCTTCGACTTGCATTTCTACCTCTTGTTCTCCTTCTTGCACTTCTTCTGCATCATCCCCACTCCTTCAACTACTTCTTCTTCTGACGTGAATCCTCTTGTTCTCCTTCTTCCACTTCTCCTGCGTCCTCTTGTTCTATTTCTTCCACTTCTTCTTCCCTCTCTTCTCCTTCGTGCCCTTCTTTTGCCTACACTACTTCTACTTCCTCCCCTTCTTCTTCTTCTCCTTGTTCCACTTCTTCTTCATCCCCTTTCCTTCCATTGCTTCTTCTTTGTCCTCTATTTCTCATTCTTCCACTTCTTCTTCTTCTTCCTATTGTTCTCCTTCTTCAACTTGCACTTCTTCCTTTTCTTCTCGTTCTTCCACTTCTTTTTCTTCCTCTTCTTCTCCTTCTGCCACCTCTTTTTCCTCCTCCCGTTCTCCTTCTTCCACTTCTTCTTCTTCATCTCCTTTCATTCCACTACTTTCTCCTATTCCTCTTATTCTCTCCCTCTACTACTTCTTCTACTTCTACTTGTTGTTCTTTTTTATTTTCGTCTACTTCCTCGACTTCTTCTGCTTACAATTCTTCTTCTTCCTCTTCTTCCATTTCTTCTCCTTCCACAACTTCTTCTTCTTTCCTTTCTGTCTTCTCCTTCCTCTTTTTCTCCATCCCCCACTTCTGTTGCTTCCCATTGTTGCTCTTCGTCTTCGTCTCCTTCCCCCAAATCTTATGCTTACACTTCTTCTTCTTTTTCCTCTTCTCCTCCAAATTCCACTTCTTCTGCTTCTTCTTCCCTTCCCTTCCCCTCCTTCTTCCTTTTCCTCCTTTTCTCCTTGTTCCAATTCTTCTTCTTCATCTCACCTCCTTCCACTACTTCTTCTTCCTCCTCTTATTCACCTTCTTCACTTTCCACATCTTCTTCTTCTTCCTTTTCTTCTACTTCTTCCACTTCTTCTAGTTAGTCTCCTTCTTCTTCCTCTTCTTATCTTTCTTTGACTTCTCCTGCCTCCTCTTGTTCACTTTCTTCCACTTCTTCTTCATCCTCTCCTTTCCTTTCTTTTCTTCCTCTTCATCTCCTTCTTCTTCTTCCTTTCCTTCGTCATATCCCTCTTTTTCTCCTTCTTCTGCTTCCACTTGCATTTCTACCTCTTGTTCTCCTTCTTCCACTTCTTCTCCATCATCCCCACTCCTTCAACTACTACTTCTTCTTCCTCTTGTTCACCTTCTTCCGCTTCTACTACATCCACTTGTTCTTCTTCTTCCCTCTCTTCACCTTCTTGCCCTTCTTCTTCCTACACTACTTATTCTTCCTCCCCTTCTTCTTTTCCTCCTTATTCCACTTCTTCTTCATGCCCTTTCCTTCCGTTGCTTCTTCTTCCTCCTCTATTTCTCATTCTTCCACAACTTCTTCTTCTTCCTATTGTTCACCTTCTTCCACTTGCACTTCTTCCTTTTCTTCTGTTTCTTCCACTTCTTCTTCTTCCTCTTCATCTCCTTCTTCTTCTTCCTTTCCTTCGTCATATCCCCCTTTCTCTCCTTCTTCTGCTTCGACTTGCATTTCTACCTCTTGTTCTCCTTCTTGCACTTCTTCTGCATCATCCCCACTCCTTCAACTACTTCTTCTTCTGACGTGAATCCTCTTGTTCTCCTTCTTCCACTTCTCCTGCGTCCTCTTGTTCTATTTCTTCCACTTCTTCTTCCCTCTCTTCTCCTTCGTGCCCTTCTTTTGCCTACACTACTTCTACTTCCTCCCCTTCTTCTTCTTCTCCTTGTTCCACTTCTTCTTCATCCCCTTTCCTTCCATTGCTTCTTCTTTGTCCTCTATTTCTCATTCTTCCACTTCTTCTTCTTCTTCCTATTGTTCTCCTTCTTCAACTTGCACTTCTTCCTTTTCTTCTCGTTCTTCCACTTCTTTTTCTTCCTCTTCTTCTCCTTCTGCCACCTCTTTTTCCTCCTCCCGTTCTCCTTCTTCCACTTCTTCTTCTTCATCTCCTTTCATTCCACTACTTTCTCCTATTCCTCTTATTCTCTCCCTCTACTACTTCTTCTACTTCTACTTGTTGTTCTTTTTTATTTTCGTCTACTTCCTCGACTTCTTCTGCTTACAATTCTTCTTCTTCCTCTTCTTCCATTTCTTCTCCTTCCACAACTTCTTCTTCTTTCCTTTCTGTCTTCTCCTTCCTCTTTTTCTCCATCCCCCACTTCTGTTGCTTCCCATTGTTGCTCTTCGTCTTCGTCTCCTTCCCCCAAATCTTATGCTTACACTTCTTCTTCTTTTTCCTCTTCTCCTCCAAATTCCACTTCTTCTGCTTCTTCTTCCCTTCCCTTCCCCTCCTTCTTCCTTTTCCTCCTTTTCTCCTTGTTCCAATTCTTCTTCTTCATCTCACCTCCTTCCACTACTTCTTCTTCCTCCTCTTATTCACCTTCTTCACTTTCCACATCTTCTTCTTCTTCCTTTTCTTCTACTTCTTCCACTTCTTCTAGTTAGTCTCCTTCTTCTTCCTCTTCTTATCTTTCTTTGACTTCTCCTGCCTCCTCTTGTTCACTTTCTTCCACTTCTTCTTCATCCTCTCCTTTCCTTTCTTTTCTTCCTCTTCATCTCCTTCTTCTTCTTCCTTTCCTTCGTCATATCCCTCTTTTTCTCCTTCTTCTGCTTCCACTTGCATTTCTACCTCTTGTTCTCCTTCTTCCACTTCTTCTCCATCATCCCCACTCCTTCAACTACTACTTCTTCTTCCTCTTGTTCACCTTCTTCCGCTTCTACTACATCCACTTGTTCTTCTTCTTCCCTCTCTTCACCTTCTTGCCCTTCTTCTTCCTACACTACTTATTCTTCCTCCCCTTCTTCTTTTCCTCCTTATTCCACTTCTTCTTCATGCCCTTTCCTTCCGTTGCTTCTTCTTCCTCCTCTATTTCTCATTCTTCCACAACTTCTTCTTCTTCCTATTGTTCACCTTCTTCCACTTGCACTTCTTCCTTTTCTTCTGTTTCTTCCACTTCTTCTTCTTCCTCTTCATCTCCTTCTTCTTCTTCCTTTCCTTCGTCATATCCCCCTTTCTCTCCTTCTTCTGCTTCGACTTGCATTTCTACCTCTTGTTCTCCTTCTTGCACTTCTTCTGCATCATCCCCACTCCTTCAACTACTTCTTCTTCTGACGTGAATCCTCTTGTTCTCCTTCTTCCACTTCTCCTGCGTCCTCTTGTTCTATTTCTTCCACTTCTTCTTCCCTCTCTTCTCCTTCGTGCCCTTCTTTTGCCTACACTACTTCTACTTCCTCCCCTTCTTCTTCTTCTCCTTGTTCCACTTCTTCTTCATCCCCTTTCCTTCCATTGCTTCTTCTTTGTCCTCTATTTCTCATTCTTCCACTTCTTCTTCTTCTTCCTATTGTTCTCCTTCTTCAACTTGCACTTCTTCCTTTTCTTCTCGTTCTTCCACTTCTTTTTCTTCCTCTTCTTCTCCTTCTGCCACCTCTTTTTCCTCCTCCCGTTCTCCTTCTTCCACTTCTTCTTCTTCATCTCCTTTCATTCCACTACTTTCTCCTATTCCTCTTATTCTCTCCCTCTACTACTTCTTCTACTTCTACTTGTTGTTCTTTTTTATTTTCGTCTACTTCCTCGACTTCTTCTGCTTACAATTCTTCTTCTTCCTCTTCTTCCATTTCTTCTCCTTCCACAACTTCTTCTTCTTTCCTTTCTGTCTTCTCCTTCCTCTTTTTCTCCATCCCCCACTTCTGTTGCTTCCCATTGTTGCTCTTCGTCTTCGTCTCCTTCCCCCAAATCTTATGCTTACACTTCTTCTTCTTTTTCCTCTTCTCCTCCAAATTCCACTTCTTCTGCTTCTTCTTCCCTTTCCTTCCCCTCCTTCTTCCTTTCCCTCCTTTTCTCCTTGTTCCAATTCTTCTTCTTCATCTCACCTCCTTCCACTACTTCTTCTTCCTCCTCTTATTCACCTTCTTCACTTTCCACATCTTCTTCTTCTTCCTTTTCTTCTACTTCTTCCACTTCTTCTAGTTAGTCTCCTTCTTCTTCCTCTTCTTATCTTTCTTTGACTTCTCCTGCCTCCTCTTGTTCACTTTCTTCCACTTCTTCTTCATCCTCTCCTTTCCTTTCTTTTCTTCCTCTTCATCTCCTTCTTCTTCTTCCTTTCCTTCGTCATATCCCTCTTTTTCTCCTTCTTCTGCTTCCACTTGCATTTCTACCTCTTGTTCTCCTTCTTCCACTTCTTCTCCATCATCCCCACTCCTTCAACTACTACTTCTTCTTCCTCTTGTTCACCTTCTTCCGCTTCTACTACATCCACTTGTTCTTCTTCTTCCCTCTCTTCACCTTCTTGCCCTTCTTCTTCCTACACTACTTATTCTTCCTCCCCTTCTTCTTTTCCTCCTTATTCCACTTCTTCTTCATGCCCTTTCCTTCCGTTGCTTCTTCTTCCTCCTCTATTTCTCATTCTTCCACAACTTCTTCTTCTTCCTATTGTTCACCTTCTTCCACTTGCACTTCTTCCTTTTCTTCTGTTTCTTCCACTTCTTCTTCTTCCTCTTCATCTCCTTCTTCTTCTTCCTTTCCTTCGTCATATCCCCCTTTCTCTCCTTCTTCTGCTTCGACTTGCATTTCTACCTCTTGTTCTCCTTCTTGCACTTCTTCTGCATCATCCCCACTCCTTCAACTACTTCTTCTTCTGACGTGAATCCTCTTGTTCTCCTTCTTCCACTTCTCCTGCGTCCTCTTGTTCTATTTCTTCCACTTCTTCTTCCCTCTCTTCTCCTTCGTGCCCTTCTTTTGCCTACACTACTTCTACTTCCTCCCCTTCTTCTTCTTCTCCTTGTTCCACTTCTTCTTCATCCCCTTTCCTTCCATTGCTTCTTCTTTGTCCTCTATTTCTCATTCTTCCACTTCTTCTTCTTCTTCCTATTGTTCTCCTTCTTCAACTTGCACTTCTTCCTTTTCTTCTCGTTCTTCCACTTCTTTTTCTTCCTCTTCTTCTCCTTCTGCCACCTCTTTTTCCTCCTCCCGTTCTCCTTCTTCCACTTCTTCTTCTTCATCTCCTTTCATTCCACTACTTTCTCCTATTCCTCTTATTCTCTCCCTCTACTACTTCTTCTACTTCTACTTGTTGTTCTTTTTTATTTTCGTCTACTTCCTCGACTTCTTCTGCTTACAATTCTTCTTCTTCCTCTTCTTCCATTTCTTCTCCTTCCACAACTTCTTCTTCTTTCCTTTCTGTCTTCTCCTTCCTCTTTTTCTCCATCCCCCACTTCTGTTGCTTCCCATTGTTGCTCTTCGTCTTCGTCTCCTTCCCCCAAATCTTATGCTTACACTTCTTCTTCTTTTTCCTCTTCTCCTCCAAATTCCACTTCTTCTGCTTCTTCTTCCCTTTCCTTCCCCTCCTTCTTCCTTTCCCTCCTTTTCTCCTTGTTCCAATTCTTCTTCTTCATCTCACCTCCTTCCACTACTTCTTCTTCCTCCTCTTATTCACCTTCTTCACTTTCCACATCTTCTTCTTCTTCCTTTTCTTCTACTTCTTCCACTTCTTCTAGTTAGTCTCCTTCTTCTTCCTCTTCTTATCTTTCTTTGACTTCTCCTGCCTCCTCTTGTTCACTTTCTTCCACTTCTTCTTCATCCTCTCCTTTCCTTTCTTTTCTTCCTCTTCATCTCCTTCTTCTTCTTCCTTTCCTTCGTCATATCCCTCTTTTTCTCCTTCTTCTGCTTCCACTTGCATTTCTACCTCTTGTTCTCCTTCTTCCACTTCTTCTCCATCATCCCCACTCCTTCAACTACTACTTCTTCTTCCTCTTGTTCACCTTCTTCCGCTTCTACTACATCCACTTGTTCTTCTTCTTCCCTCTCTTCACCTTCTTGCCCTTCTTCTTCCTACACTACTTATTCTTCCTCCCCTTCTTCTTTTCCTCCTTATTCCACTTCTTCTTCATGCCCTTTCCTTCCGTTGCTTCTTCTTCCTCCTCTATTTCTCATTCTTCCACAACTTCTTCTTCTTCCTATTGTTCACCTTCTTCCACTTGCACTTCTTCCTTTTCTTCTGTTTCTTCCACTTCTTCTTCTTCCTCTTCATCTCCTTCTTCTTCTTCCTTTCCTTCGTCATATCCCCCTTTCTCTCCTTCTTCTGCTTCGACTTGCATTTCTACCTCTTGTTCTCCTTCTTGCACTTCTTCTGCATCATCCCCACTCCTTCAACTACTTCTTCTTCTGACGTGAATCCTCTTGTTCTCCTTCTTCCACTTCTCCTGCGTCCTCTTGTTCTATTTCTTCCACTTCTTCTTCCCTCTCTTCTCCTTCGTGCCCTTCTTTTGCCTACACTACTTCTACTTCCTCCCCTTCTTCTTCTTCTCCTTGTTCCACTTCTTCTTCATCCCCTTTCCTTCCATTGCTTCTTCTTTGTCCTCTATTTCTCATTCTTCCACTTCTTCTTCTTCTTCCTATTGTTCTCCTTCTTCAACTTGCACTTCTTCCTTTTCTTCTCGTTCTTCCACTTCTTTTTCTTCCTCTTCTTCTCCTTCTGCCACCTCTTTTTCCTCCTCCCGTTCTCCTTCTTCCACTTCTTCTTCTTCATCTCCTTTCATTCCACTACTTTCTCCTATTCCTCTTATTCTCTCCCTCTACTACTTCTTCTACTTCTACTTGTTGTTCTTTTTTATTTTCGTCTACTTCCTCGACTTCTTCTGCTTACAATTCTTCTTCTTCCTCTTCTTCCATTTCTTCTCCTTCCACAACTTCTTCTTCTTTCCTTTCTGTCTTCTCCTTCCTCTTTTTCTCCATCCCCCACTTCTGTTGCTTCCCATTGTTGCTCTTCGTCTTCGTCTCCTTCCCCCAAATCTTATGCTTACACTTCTTCTTCTTTTTCCTCTTCTCCTCCAAATTCCACTTCTTCTGCTTCTTCTTCCCTTCCCTTCCCCTCCTTCTTCCTTTTCCTCCTTTTCTCCTTGTTCCAATTCTTCTTCTTCATCTCACCTCCTTCCACTACTTCTTCTTCCTCCTCTTATTCACCTTCTTCACTTTCCACATCTTCTTCTTCTTCCTTTTCTTCTACTTCTTCCACTTCTTCTAGTTAGTCTCCTTCTTCTTCCTCTTCTTATCTTTCTTTGACTTCTCCTGCCTCCTCTTGTTCACTTTCTTCCACTTCTTCTTCATCCTCTCCTTTCCTTTCTTTTCTTCCTCTTCATCTCCTTCTTCTTCTTCCTTTCCTTCGTCATATCCCTCTTTTTCTCCTTCTTCTGCTTCCACTTGCATTTCTACCTCTTGTTCTCCTTCTTCCACTTCTTCTCCATCATCCCCACTCCTTCAACTACTACTTCTTCTTCCTCTTGTTCACCTTCTTCCGCTTCTACTACATCCACTTGTTCTTCTTCTTCCCTCTCTTCACCTTCTTGCCCTTCTTCTTCCTACACTACTTATTCTTCCTCCCCTTCTTCTTTTCCTCCTTATTCCACTTCTTCTTCATGCCCTTTCCTTCCGTTGCTTCTTCTTCCTCCTCTATTTCTCATTCTTCCACAACTTCTTCTTCTTCCTATTGTTCACCTTCTTCCACTTGCACTTCTTCCTTTTCTTCTGTTTCTTCCACTTCTTCTTCTTCCTCTTCATCTCCTTCTTCTTCTTCCTTTCCTTCGTCATATCCCCCTTTCTCTCCTTCTTCTGCTTCGACTTGCATTTCTACCTCTTGTTCTCCTTCTTGCACTTCTTCTGCATCATCCCCACTCCTTCAACTACTTCTTCTTCTGACGTGAATCCTCTTGTTCTCCTTCTTCCACTTCTCCTGCGTCCTCTTGTTCTATTTCTTCCACTTCTTCTTCCCTCTCTTCTCCTTCGTGCCCTTCTTTTGCCTACACTACTTCTACTTCCTCCCCTTCTTCTTCTTCTCCTTGTTCCACTTCTTCTTCATCCCCTTTCCTTCCATTGCTTCTTCTTTGTCCTCTATTTCTCATTCTTCCACTTCTTCTTCTTCTTCCTATTGTTCTCCTTCTTCAACTTGCACTTCTTCCTTTTCTTCTCGTTCTTCCACTTCTTTTTCTTCCTCTTCTTCTCCTTCTGCCACCTCTTTTTCCTCCTCCCGTTCTCCTTCTTCCACTTCTTCTTCTTCATCTCCTTTCATTCCACTACTTTCTCCTATTCCTCTTATTCTCTCCCTCTACTACTTCTTCTACTTCTACTTGTTGTTCTTTTTTATTTTCGTCTACTTCCTCGACTTCTTCTGCTTACAATTCTTCTTCTTCCTCTTCTTCCATTTCTTCTCCTTCCACAACTTCTTCTTCTTTCCTTCCTGTCTTCTCCTTCCTCTTTTTCTCCATCCCCCACTTCTGTTGCTTCCCATTGTTGCTCTTCGTCTTCGTCTCCTTCCCCCAAATCTTATGCTTACACTTCTTCTTCTTTTTCCTCTTCTCCTCCAAATTCCACTTCTTCTGCTTCTTCTTCCCTTCCCTTCCCCTCCTTCTTCCTTTTCCTCCTTTTCTCCTTGTTCCAATTCTTCTTCTTCATCTCACCTCCTTCCACTACTTCTTCTTCCTCCTCTTATTCACCTTCTTCACTTTCCACATCTTCTTCTTCTTCCTTTTCTTCTACTTCTTCCACTTCTTCTAGTTAGTCTCCTTCTTCTTCCTCTTCTTATCTTTCTTTGACTTCTCCTGCCTCCTCTTGTTCACTTTCTTCCACTTCTTCTTCATCCTCTCCTTTCCTTTCTTTTCTTCCTCTTCATCTCCTTCTTCTTCTTCCTTTCCTTCGTCATATCCCTCTTTTTCTCCTTCTTCTGCTTCCACTTGCATTTCTACCTCTTGTTCTCCTTCTTCCACTTCTTCTCCATCATCCCCACTCCTTCAACTACTACTTCTTCTTCCTCTTGTTCACCTTCTTCCGCTTCTACTACATCCACTTGTTCTTCTTCTTCCCTCTCTTCACCTTCTTGCCCTTCTTCTTCCTACACTACTTATTCTTCCTCCCCTTCTTCTTTTCCTCCTTATTCCACTTCTTCTTCATGCCCTTTCCTTCCGTTGCTTCTTCTTCCTCCTCTATTTCTCATTCTTCCACAACTTCTTCTTCTTCCTATTGTTCACCTTCTTCCACTTGCACTTCTTCCTTTTCTTCTGTTTCTTCCACTTCTTCTTCTTCCTCTTCATCTCCTTCTTCTTCTTCCTTTCCTTCGTCATATCCCCCTTTCTCTCCTTCTTCTGCTTCGACTTGCATTTCTACCTCTTGTTCTCCTTCTTGCACTTCTTCTGCATCATCCCCACTCCTTCAACTACTTCTTCTTCTGACGTGAATCCTCTTGTTCTCCTTCTTCCACTTCTCCTGCGTCCTCTTGTTCTATTTCTTCCACTTCTTCTTCCCTCTCTTCTCCTTCGTGCCCTTCTTTTGCCTACACTACTTCTACTTCCTCCCCTTCTTCTTCTTCTCCTTGTTCCACTTCTTCTTCATCCCCTTTCCTTCCATTGCTTCTTCTTTGTCCTCTATTTCTCATTCTTCCACTTCTTCTTCTTCTTCCTATTGTTCTCCTTCTTCAACTTGCACTTCTTCCTTTTCTTCTCGTTCTTCCACTTCTTTTTCTTCCTCTTCTTCTCCTTCTGCCACCTCTTTTTCCTCCTCCCGTTCTCCTTCTTCCACTTCTTCTTCTTCATCTCCTTTCATTCCACTACTTTCTCCTATTCCTCTTATTCTCTCCCTCTACTACTTCTTCTACTTCTACTTGTTGTTCTTTTTTATTTTCGTCTACTTCCTCGACTTCTTCTGCTTACAATTCTTCTTCTTCCTCTTCTTCCATTTCTTCTCCTTCCACAACTTCTTCTTCTTTCCTTTCTGTCTTCTCCTTCCTCTTTTTCTCCATCCCCCACTTCTGTTGCTTCCCATTGTTGCTCTTCGTCTTCGTCTCCTTCCCCCAAATCTTATGCTTACACTTCTTCTTCTTTTTCCTCTTCTCCTCCAAATTCCACTTCTTCTGCTTCTTCTTCCCTTCCCTTCCCCTCCTTCTTCCTTTTCCTCCTTTTCTCCTTGTTCCAATTCTTCTTCTTCATCTCACCTCCTTCCACTACTTCTTCTTCCTCCTCTTATTCACCTTCTTCACTTTCCACATCTTCTTCTTCTTCCTTTTCTTCTACTTCTTCCACTTCTTCTAGTTAGTCTCCTTCTTCTTCCTCTTCTTATCTTTCTTTGACTTCTCCTGCCTCCTCTTGTTCACTTTCTTCCACTTCTTCTTCATCCTCTCCTTTCCTTTCTTTTCTTCCTCTTCATCTCCTTCTTCTTCTTCCTTTCCTTCGTCATATCCCTCTTTTTCTCCTTCTTCTGCTTCCACTTGCATTTCTACCTCTTGTTCTCCTTCTTCCACTTCTTCTCCATCATCCCCACTCCTTCAACTACTACTTCTTCTTCCTCTTGTTCACCTTCTTCCGCTTCTACTACATCCACTTGTTCTTCTTCTTCCCTCTCTTCACCTTCTTGCCCTTCTTCTTCCTACACTACTTATTCTTCCTCCCCTTCTTCTTTTCCTCCTTATTCCACTTCTTCTTCATGCCCTTTCCTTCCGTTGCTTCTTCTTCCTCCTCTATTTCTCATTCTTCCACAACTTCTTCTTCTTCCTATTGTTCACCTTCTTCCACTTGCACTTCTTCCTTTTCTTCTGTTTCTTCCACTTCTTCTTCTTCCTCTTCATCTCCTTCTTCTTCTTCCTTTCCTTCGTCATATCCCCCTTTCTCTCCTTCTTCTGCTTCGACTTGCATTTCTACCTCTTGTTCTCCTTCTTGCACTTCTTCTGCATCATCCCCACTCCTTCAACTACTTCTTCTTCTGACGTGAATCCTCTTGTTCTCCTTCTTCCACTTCTCCTGCGTCCTCTTGTTCTATTTCTTCCACTTCTTCTTCCCTCTCTTCTCCTTCGTGCCCTTCTTTTGCCTACACTACTTCTACTTCCTCCCCTTCTTCTTCTTCTCCTTGTTCCACTTCTTCTTCATCCCCTTTCCTTCCATTGCTTCTTCTTTGTCCTCTATTTCTCATTCTTCCACTTCTTCTTCTTCTTCCTATTGTTCTCCTTCTTCAACTTGCACTTCTTCCTTTTCTTCTCGTTCTTCCACTTCTTTTTCTTCCTCTTCTTCTCCTTCTGCCACCTCTTTTTCCTCCTCCCGTTCTCCTTCTTCCACTTCTTCTTCTTCATCTCCTTTCATTCCACTACTTTCTCCTATTCCTCTTATTCTCTCCCTCTACTACTTCTTCTACTTCTACTTGTTGTTCTTTTTTATTTTCGTCTACTTCCTCGACTTCTTCTGCTTACAATTCTTCTTCTTCCTCTTCTTCCATTTCTTCTCCTTCCACAACTTCCTCTTCTGTCTTTTCCGTCTTCTCCTTCCTTTTTTCTCCATCCCTCACTTCTGTTGCTTCCCATTGTTGCTCTTCCTCTTCTTCTCCTTCCCCCAAATCTTATGCTTACACTTCTTCTTCTTCCTCCTCTTCTCCTCCAGATTCCACTTCTTCTGCTTCTTCTTCCCTTCCCTTCCCCTCCTTCTTCCTTTTCCTCCTTTTCTCCTTGTTCCAATTCTTCTTCTTCATCTCACCTCCTTCCACTACTTCTTCTTCCTCCTCCTGTTCACCTTCTTCAACTACTTCACTTTCCACATCTTCTTCTTCCTTTTCTTCTCCTTCTTCCACTTCTTCTAGTTACTCTCCTTCTTCTTCCTCTTCTTATGTTTCGTCCACTTCTCCTGCCTCCTCTTGTTCTCTTCCTTCCACTTTTTCTTCATCCTCTCCTTTCCTTTCTTTTCTTCCTCTTCATCTCCTACTTCCTCTTCCTTCCCTTCGTCATATCCCTCTCTTTCTCCTTCTTCTGCTTCCACTTGCATTTCTACCTCTTGTTCTCCTTCTTCCACTTCTTCTCCATCATCCCCTCTCCTTCAAGTACTTCTTCTTCTTCCTCTTGTTCACCTTCTTCCACCTCTACTACATCCTCTTGTTCTTCTTCTTCCCTCTCTTCTCCTTCTTGCCCTTCTTCTGCCTACACTACTTCTTCTTCCTCCCCTTCTTCTTCTCCTCCTTGTTCCACTTCCTCTTCATTCACCTTTCCTTCCATTGCTTCTTCCTCCTCCTTTTTTTCTCATTCTTCTACTTCTTCTTCTTCTTCTTCCTATTGTTCTCCTTCTTCCACTTGCACTTCTTCCTGTTCTTCTCGTTCTTCCACTTCTTCCTCTTCTTCTCCTTCTTCCACCTCTTCTCCCTCCTCCCGTTCTCCTTCTTCGACTTCTTCTTCTTCATCTCCTTTCATTCCACTACTTCCTCCTATTCCTCTTATTCTCTCCTTCTACCACTCCAACTTCTGCTTGTTGTTCTTCTTCATTTTCGTCTCCTTCTTCTGCTTCTTCTGCTTACACTTCTTCTTCCTCTTCTTCCATTTATTTTCCTTCCACAATTTCTTCTTCTTTCCTTTCCGTCTTCTCCTTCCTCTTTTTCTCCATCCCCACTTCTGTTACTTCCCACTACTTCTTCTTCCTCCGCTTCTTCTTCGCCTCCTTGTTCCACTTCTTCTTGATCCCCTTTCCTTCCATTGCTTCTTCTTCCTCCTCTTTTTCTCATTCTTCCACTTCTTCTTCTTATTGTTCTTCTTCTTCCACTTGCACTTCTTCCTTTTCTTCTTGTTCTTCCCCTTCTTCTTCTTCCTCTTCTTCTCCTTGTGCCACCACTTCTCCCTCCTCCCGTTCTCCTTCTTCCACTTCTTCTTCTTCATCTCCTTTCATTCCACTACTTCTACCATTTCTTCTACTTCTACTTGTTGTTCTTCTTCATTATCGTCTCCTTCTTCCGCTTCCTCTGCGTACGCCTCTTTTTCTTCCATTTCTTCTCCTTCCACTTCTTTTTTCCTTTTCGTCTTCTCCTTACTTTTTTCTCCATCCCCCACTTCTGTTGCTTCCCATTGTTGCTCTTCCTGTTCTTCTCCTTCCCCCAAATCTTATGCTTACACTTCCTCTTCTTCTTCCTCTTCTCCTCCAGCTTCCACTTTTTCTGCGTCTTCTTTCCTTCCCTTCCCCTCCTTCTTCCTTTTCGTCCTCTTCTCCTTGTTCCAATTCTTCTTCATCATCTCACCTCCTTCCACCACTTCTTCTTCCTCCTCTTGTTCACTTTCTTAAAGTTCTTCACTTTCCACATCTTCTTCTTCTTCCTTTTCTTCTCCTTCTTCCACTTCTTCTAGTTACTTTCCTTCTTCTTACTCTTCTTATCTTTCATCCACTTCTCCTGCCTCCTCTTGTTCTCTTTCTTTTACTTCTTCTTCATCCTCTCCTTTCTTTTCTTTTCTTCCTCTTCATCTCCTTCTTCTTCTTCCTTTCCTTCGTCATATACCTCTTTTTCTCCTTCTTCTGCTTCCACTTGCATTTCTACCTCTTGTTCTCCTTCTTCCACTTCTTCTCCATCATCCCCACTCCTTCAACTACTTCTTCTTCTTCCTCTTGTTCACCTTCTTCCACCTCTAATACATACACTTGTTCTTCTTCTTCCCTCTCTTCTCCTTCTTGCCGTTCTTGTGCCTACACTCCTCTACTTCGTCTACTTCCTCGACTTCTTCTGCTTACAATTCTTCTTCTTCCTCTTCTTCCATTTCTTCTCCTTCCACAACTTCTTCTTCTTTCCTTTCTGTCTTCTCCTTCCTCTTTTTCTCCATCCCCCACTTCTGTTGCTTCCCATTGTTGCTCTTCGTCTTCGTCTCCTTCCCCCAAATCTTATGCTTACACTTCTTCTTCTTTTTCCTCTTCTCCTCCAAATTCCACTTCTTCTGCTTCTTCTTCCCTTCCCTTCCCCTCCTTCTTCCTTTTCCTCCTTTTCTCCTTGTTCCAATTCTTCTTCTTCATCTCACCTCCTTCCACTACTTCTTCTTCCTCCTCTTATTCACCTTCTTCACTTTCCACATCTTCTTCTTCTTCCTTTTCTTCTACTTCTTCCACTTCTTCTAGTTACTCTCCTTCTTCTTCCACTTCTTATCTTTTTTCCACTTCTCCTGCCTCCTCTTTTTCTCATTCTTCCACTTCTTCTTCTTCCTCCTTTTTTTCTCATTCTTCAACTTCTTCTTCTTCCTATTGTTCTCCTTCTGCCACTTGCACTTCTTCGTTTTCTTCTCGTTCTTCCGCTTCTTCTTCTTCTTCTTTTTCTCCTTCTGCCACCTCTCCTCCCTCCTGCCGTTCTCCTTCTTCCACTTCTTCTTCTTCTTCATATCCTTTCATTCCACTACTTCCTCCTATTCCTCTTATTCTCTCCTTCTACCACTTCTTCTACTTCTACTTGTTATTCTTCTTCATTTCGTCTCTTTTTTCCGCTTCTCCTACTTACACTTCTTCTTCTTCTTCCTCTTTATTCCACGCGTTCTTCATCCCCTTTGCTTCCATTGCTTCTTCTTCCTCCTCTTTTTCTCATTCTTCCACTTCTTCTTCTTCTTCCTCTTCTTCTCCTTCTGCCACCTCTTCTCCTCCTCCCGTTCTCCTTCTACCACTTCTTCTACTTCTACTTGTTGTTCTTCTTCATTTTCGTCTCCTTCATTCGCTTCTTCTGCTTACACTTCTTCTTCTTTCCTTTCCGTCTTCTCCTTCCCCTTTTTCTCCATCCCTCACTTCTGTTGCTTCCCATTGTTGCTCTTCTTGTTCTTCTCCTTCCCCCAAATCTTATGCTTACACTTCTTCTTCTTCTTCCTCTTCACCTCCAGCTTCCACTTCTTCTGCTTCTTCTTCCCTTCCCTTCGCCTCCTTCTTCCTTTTCCTCCTTTTCTCCTTGTTCCAATTCTTCTTCTTCATCTAACCTGCTTCTACTACTTCTTTTTCCTCCTCTTGTTGCTTCCCATTGTTGCTCTTCCTCTTGTTCACCTTCTTCGACTTTTACTACATCCACTTCTTCATCTTCTTCCCTCTCTTCTCCTTCTTGCCCTTCTTCTGTCTACACTACCTCTTCTTCCTCCCCTTCTTCTTCTCCTCCTTGTTCCACTCCTTCTTCATCCCCTTTCCCTCCATTGCTTCTTCTTCCTCCTCTTTTTCTCATTCTTCCACTTCCTCTTCTTCTCCTTCTGCCACCTCTTCTCCCTCCTCCCGTTCTCCTTCTTCCACTTCTTCTTCTTCATCTCCTTCCATTCCACTACTTCCTCCTATTCCTCTTATTCTCTCCTTCTACCACTTCTTCTACTTGTACTTGTTGTTCTTCTTCATTTTCGTCTACTTCTTCCGCTTCTTCTGCTTACACTAATTCTTCTTCCATTTCTTCTCCTTCCACAACTTCTTCTTCTTTCCTTTCCATCTTGTCGTTCCTCTTTTTCTCCATCCCCGACTTCTGTTGCTTCCCATTGTTGCTCGTCCTCTTCTTTTCCTTTCCCCAAATCTTATGCTTACACTTCTTCTTATTCTTCCTCTTCTCCTCCAGATTCCACTTCTCCTTTCTTTTCTTCCTCTTCATCTGCTTCTTCTTCTTCCTTTCCTTCGTCATATCCCTCTTTTTCTCCTTCTTCTGCTTCCACTTGCATTTCTACCTCTTGTTCTCCTTTTTCCGCTTCTTCTCCATCATCCCCACTCCTTCAACTATTCTTCTTCTTCCTCTTGTTCACCTTCTTCCACCTCTAATACATCCACTTGTTCTTCTTCTTCCCTCTCTTCTCCTTCTTCTGCCTACACTACTTCTTCTTCCTCCCCTTCTTCTTCTACTCCTTGTTCCAGTTCTTCTTCATCCCTTTTCCTTCCATTGCTTCTTCCTCCTCCTCTTTTTCTGATTGTTCCACTTCTTCTTCTTGTTCTTATTGTTCTCCTTCTTCCACTTGCACTTCTTCCTTTTCTTCTCGTTCTTCCACTTCTTCTTCTTCCTCTTCTTCTCCTTCTGCCACATCTTCTCCCTCCTCCGGTTCTCCTTCTTCCACTTTTTCTTCTTCATCTCCTTTCATTCCACTACTTCTACCACTTCTTCTACTTGTACTTGTTGCTCTTCTTTATTTTCGTCTCCTTCTTCGGCTTCTTCTGCTTACACTTCTTCTTCTTCCGTTTCTTCTCCTTCGACAACTTCTTCTTCTTTCCGTTCCGTCTTCTCCTTTCTCTTTTTCTCCATCCCCCACTTCTGTTGCTTCCCATTGTTGCTCGTCCTCTTCTTTTCCTTCCCCCAGATTTTATGCTTACACTTCTTGTTCTTCTTCCTCTTCTCCTCCAGATTCCATTTCTCCTGCTTTTTCTTCCTCTTCTTATCTTTCTTCCACTTCTCCTGCCTCCTCTTGTTCTCTTTCTTCCCACTTCTTCTTCATCCTCTCATTTCCTTTCTTTTCTTCCTCTTCATCTGCTTCTTCTTCTTCCTTTCCTTCGTCATATCCCTCTTTTTCTCCTTCTTCTGCTTCCACTTGCATTTCTACCTCTTGTTCTCCTTTTTCCGCTTCTTCTCCATCATCCCCACTCCTTCCACTATTCTTCTTCTTCCTCTTGTTCACCTTCTTCCACCTCTAATACATCCACTTGTTCTTCTTCTTCCCTCTCTTCTCCTTCTTCTGCCTACACTACTTCTTCTTCCTCCCCTTCTTCTTCTACTCCTTGTTCCACTTCTTCTTCATCCCTTTTCCTTCCATTGCTTCTTCTTCCTCCTCTTTTTCTGATTGTTCCACTTCTTCTTCTTGTTCCTATTGTTCTCCTTCTTCCACTTGCACTTCTTCCTTTTCTTCTCGTTCTTCCACTTCTTCTTCTTCCTCTTCTTCTCCTTCTGCCACATCTTCTCCCTCCTCCGGTTCTCCTTCTTCCACTTTTTCTTCTTCATCTCCTTTCATTCGACTACTTCTACCACTTCTTCTACTTGTACTTGTTGCTCTTCTTTATTTTCGTCTCCTTCTTCGGCTTCTTCTGCGACACTTCTTCTTCTTCCGTTTCTTCATTTGACAACTTCTTCTTCTTTCCGTTCCGTCTTCTCCTTTCTCTTTTTCTCCATCCCCCACTTTTGTTGCTTCCCATTGTTGCTCGTCCTCTTCTTTTCCTTCCCCGAAATCTTATGCTTACACTTCTTCTTCTTCTTCCTCTTTTCCTCCAGATTCCATTTCTTCTGCTTTTTCTTCCTCTTCTTATCTTTCTTCCACTTCTCCTGCCTCCTCTTGTTCTCTTTCTTCCACTTCTCCTGCCTCCTCTTTTTCTCCTTCTTCTACTTCCACTTGCATTTCTACCTCTTGTTCTCCTTCTCCCACTTCTTCTCCATCATCCCCACTCCTTTAACAACTTCTTCTTCTTCCTCTTGTTCAGCTTCTTCCACTTCTACTACATCCACTTGTTCTTCTTCTTCCCTCTTTTCTCCTTCTTGCCCTTCTTCTGCCTACACTACGTCTTCTTCCTCCCCTTCTTCTTCTCCTCCTTGTTCCACTTTTTCTTCATCCCGTTTGCTTCTATTGGTTCTTCTTCCTCCTCTTTTTCTCATTCTTCCACTTCTTCTTCGTCTTCCTATTGTTCTCCTTCTTCCACTTGCAGTTCTTCCTTTTCTTCTCATTCTTCCACTTCTTCTTCTTCCTCTTCTTCTCCTTCTGCCACCTCTTCTCCCTCCTCCCGTTCTCCTTCTTCCACTTCTTGTTCTTCATCTCCTTTCATTCCACTACTTCCTCCTATTCCTCTTATTCTCTCCTTCTACCACTTCTTCGACTTCTACTTGTTGTTCTTCTTCATTTTCGTCTCCTTCTTCTGCTTCTTCTGCTTACACTTCTTCTTCTTCCTCTTCTTCCATTTCTTCTCCCTCCACAACTTCTTCTTCTTTCCTTTCCGTCTTCTCCTTCCTCTTTTTCTCCATCCCCCACCTCTGTTGCTTCCCATTGTTGCTCTTCCTCTTCTTCTCCTTCCCCCAAATCTTATGCTTACATTTCTTCTTCTTCTTCCTCTTCTCTTCCAGATTCCACTTCTTCTGCTTCTTCTCCCCTTCCCTTCCCCTCCTTCTTCCTTTTCCTCCTTTTCTCCTTGTTCCAATTCTTCTTCTTCATCTCACCTCCTTCCACTACTTCTTCTTCCTCCTCTTGTTCACCTTCTTCAACTTCTTCACTTTCCACATCTTCTTCTTCTTCCTTTTCTTCTCCTTCTTCCACTTCTTCCAATTACTCTCCTTCTTCTTCCTCTTCTTATCTGTCTACCACTTCTCCTGCCTCCTCTTGTTCTCTTTCTTCCACTTCTTCTTCATCCTCTCCTTTCCTTTCTTTTCTTCCTCTTCATCTCCATCTTCTTCTTCCTTTCCTTTGTCATATACCTCTTTTTCTCCTTCTTCTGCTTCCACTTGCATGTCTACCTCTTGTCCTCCTTCTTCCACTGCTTCTCCATCATCCCCTGTCCTTCAACTACTTCTTCTGCTTCTTCTTCCCTTCCCTTCCCCTCCTTCTTCCTGTTCCTCCTTTTCTCCTTGTTCCAATTCTTCTTCTTCATCTAACCTCCTTCCACTACTTCTTCTTCCTCCTCTAGTTCACCTTCTTCAACTTCTTCACTTTCCACATCTTCTTCTTCTTCCTTTTCTTCTCCTTCTTCCACTTCTTCTAGTTAGTCTCCTTCTTCTTCCTCTTCTTATCTTTCTTTGACTTCTCCTGCCTCCTCTTGTTCACTTTCTTCCACTTCTTCTTCATCCTCTCCTTTCCTTTCTTTTCTTCCTCTTCATCTCCTTCTTCTTCTTCCTTTCCTTCGTCATATCCCTCTTTTTCTCCTTCTTCTGCTTCCACTTGCATTTCTACCTCTTGTTCTCCTTCTTCCACTTCTTCTCCATCATCCCCACTCCTTCAACTACTTCTTCTTCTTCCTCTTGTTCACCTTCTTCCACTTCTACTACATCCACTTGTTCTTCTTCTTCCCTCTCTTCTCCTTCTTGCCCTTCTTCTGCCTACACTACTTCTTCTTCCTCCCCTTCTTCTTCTCCTCCTTGTTCCACTTCTTCTTCATTCCCCTTTCCTTCCATTGCTTCTTCTTCCTCCTCTTTTTCTCATTCTTCCACTTCTTCTTCTTCTTCCTCTTCTTCTCCTTCTGCCACCTCTTTTCCTCCTCCCGTCTCCTTCGTCCACTTCTTCCTCTTTGCCTCCTTTCATTCCACTAGTTCCTGCTATTCCTCTTATTCTCTTCTTCTACCACTTCTTCTAGTTGTTGTTCTTCTTCATCTTCATCTCCTTCTTCTTCTTTCTTTCCTTCGTCATATCCCTCTTTTTCTCCTTCTTCTGCTTCCACTTGCATTTCTACCTCTTGTTCTCCTTCTTCCACTTCTTCTCCATGATCCCCACTCCTTCAACTACTTCTTCTTCTTAACTTGTTCACCTTCTTCGACCTCTACTACATCCACTTCTGCTTCTTCTTCCCTTTCTTCTCCTTCTTGCCCTTCTTCTGCCTACACTACTTCTTCTTCCTCCTCTTCTTCTTCTCCTCCTTGTTCCACTTATTCTTCATCCCTTTCCTTTCATTGCTTCTTCTTCCTCCTTTTTTCTCATTCTTCCACTTCTTTTCCTTCTTCTTCCTATTGCACTGCTTCCTTTTCTTCTCGTTCTTCCACTTCTTCTTCTTCGTCTTCTTCTCCTTATGCCACCTCTTCTCCCTCCTCCCGTTCTCCTTCTTCCACTTCTTCTTCTTCATTTCCTTTCATTCCACTACTTCCTCCTATTCCTCTTATTCTCTCCTTCTACCACTTCTTCTACTTGTAGTTCTTCTTCATTTTCGTCTCTTGTACCACTTCTTCTACTTGTTGTTCTTCTTCATCTTCATCTCCTTTTTCTTCTTCCTTTCCTTTGTCATATCCCTCTTTTTCTCCTTCTTCTACTTCCACTTGCATTTCTACCTCTTGTTCTCCTTCCTCCACTTCTTCTCCATCATCCCCACTCCTTCAACTACTTCTTCTTCTTCACTTGTTCGCCTTCTTCCACCTCTACTACATCCACTTCTTCTTCTTCTTCCCTTTCTTCTCCTTCTTGCCCTTCTTCTGCCTACACTACTTCTTCTTCCTCCTCTTCTTCTTCTCCTCCTTGTTCGACTTCTTCTTCATCCCCTTTCCTTCCATTGCTTCTTCTTCCTCCTCTTTTTCTCATTCTTCCACTTCTTCTTCTTCTTCCTATTGTTCTCCTTCTTCCACTTGCACTATTTTTTCCTTTTCTTCTCGTTCTTCCACTTCTTCTTCTTCCTCTTCTTCTCCTTCTACCACCTCTTCTCCCTCCTCCCGTTCTCCTTCTTCCACTTCTTCAACTTCTTCTTCATCTCCTTTCATTCCACTACTTCTACCACTTCTTCTACTTCTACTTGTTGTTCTTCTTCATTTTCGTCTCCTTCTTCCGCTTCTTCTGCTTACACTTCTTCTTCTTCCTCTTCTTCCATTTCTTCTCCTTCCACAACTTCTTCTTCTTTCCTTTCCGTCTTCGCCTTCCTCTTTTTCTCCATCCCCGACTTCTGTTGCTTCCCATTGTTGCTCTTCCTCTTCTTCTCCTTCCCCCAAATCTTATGCTTACACTTCTTCTTCTTCTTCCTCTTCTCCTCCAGATTCCACTTCTTCTGCTTCTTCTTCCCTTTCCTTCCCCTCCTTCTTCCTTTTCCTCCTTTTCTCCTTGTTCCAATTCTTCTTCTTCATCTCACCTCCTTCCACTACTTCTTCTTCCTCTTCTTGTTCACCTTCTTCAACTTCTTCACTTTCCATATCTTCTTCTTCTTCCTTTTCTTCTCCTTCTTCCACTTCTTCTAGTTACTCTCCTTCTTCTTCCTCTACATTCTTTCTTCCACTTCTCCTGCCTCCTCTTGTTCTCTTTCTTCCACTTCTTCATCCTCTCCTTTCCTTTCTTTTCTTCCTCTTCATCTTCTTCTTCTTCTTCCTTTCCTTCATCATATCCCTCTCTTTCTCCTTCTTCCACTTCTTCTCCATCATCCCCACTCCTTCAACTACTTCTTCTTCTTCACTTGTTCACCTTCTACCACCTCTACTACATCCACTTGTTATTCTTCTTCCCTCTCTTCTGCTTCTTGCCCTTCTTCTGCCTACACTACTTCTTCTTCCTCCCCTTCTTCTTCTCCTCCTTCTTCCACTTCTTCTTCATTCCCCTTTCCTTCCATTGCTTCTTCTTGCTCCTCTTTTTCTCATTCTTCCACTTCGTCAACCTACCCTTCTTCTTCTCCTCCTTGTTCCACTTCTTCTTCATTCCCCTTTCCTTCCATTGCTTGTTCTTCCTCATCTTTTTCTCATTCTTCCACTTCTTCTTCTTCTTCCTATTGGTCTCCTTCTTTCACTTGCACTTCTTCCTTTTCTTCTCGTTCTTCCACTTCTTCTTCTTCCTATTGTTCTCCTTCTTCCACTTGCACTTCTTCCTTTTCTTCTCGTTCTTCCACTTCTTCTTCTTCTCCTTCTGCCACCTCTTCTCCCTCCTCCCGTTATCCTTCTTCCACTTCTTCTTTTTCATCTCCTTTCATTCCACTACTTCCTCCTATTCCTCTCATTCTTTCCTTCTACCACTTCTTCTACTTCTACTTGTTGTTCTTCTTCATTTTCGTCACCTCCTTCCACTACTTCTTCCTCCTCCTCTTGTTCACCTTCTTCACTTTCCACATCTTCTTCTTCTTCCTTTTCTTCTCCTTCTTCCACTTCTTCTAGTTACTCTCCTTCTTTTTCCTATTCTTATCTTTCTTCCACTTCTCCTGCCTCCTCTTTTTCTCTTTCTTCCGCTTCTTCTTCATCCTCTCCTTTCCTTTCTTTTCTTCCTCTTCATCTCCTTCTTCATCTTCCTTTCCTTCGTTGTATTCCTCTTTTTCTATTTCTTCTCCTTCCACTTGCATTTCTACCTCTCGTTCTCCTTCTTCCACTTCTTCTCCATCATCCTTACTCCTTCAACTACTTCTTCTTCTACCTCTTGTTCACCTTCTTCCACTTCTACTACATCCATCTGTTCTTCTTCTTCCGTCTCTTTTCCTTCTTGCCTTTCTTCTGCCTAGACTACTTCTTCCTCCTCCCCTTCTTCTTCTCCTCCTTGTTCCACTTCTTCTTCCTTTCCCTTCCCCTCCTTCTTCCTTTTCCTCCTTTTCTCCTTGTTCCAATTCTTCTTCTTCATCTCACCTCCTTCCACTACTTCTTCTTCCTCCTCTTGTTCACCTTCTTCAACTTCTTCACTTTCCACATCTTTTTCTTCTTCCTTTTCTTCTCCTTCTTCCACTTCTTCCAATTACTCTCCTTCTTCTTCCTCTTCTTATCTTTCTTCCACTTCTCCTGCCTCCTCTTGTTCTCTTTCTTCCACTTCTTCTTCATCCTCTCCTTTCCTTTCTTTTCTTCCTCTTGATCTCCTTGTTCTTCTTCCTCTCCTTCGTGATATCCCTCTTTTTCTCCATCTTCTTCTTCCACTTGCATTTCTACCTCTTGTTCTCCTTCTTCCACTTCTTCTCCATCAGCCCCACTCCTTCAACTACTTCTTCTTCTTCCTCTTGTTCACCTTCTTAAACTTCTACTACATCCACTTGTTCTTCTTATTCCCTCTCTTCTCCTTCTTACCCTTCTTCTGCCTACACTACTTCTTCCTCCCCTTCTTCTTCTCCTCCTTGTTCCACTTCTTCTTCATCCCCTTTCCTTCCATTGCTTCTTCTTCCCCCTCTTTTTCTCATTCTTCCACTTCTTCTTCTTCTTCCAATTGTTCTTCTTCTTCCACTTGCACTTCTTCTTCTTCCTCTTCTTCTCCTTTTGCCACCTCTTCTTCCTCCTCCTGTTCTCCTTCTTCCACTTCTTCTTCTTCATCCCCTTTCATTCCACTACTTCCTCCTATTCCTCTTATTCTCTCTTTCTACCACTTCTTCTACTTCTACTTGTTGTTCTTCTTCATTTTCGTCTCCTTCTTCCGGTTCTTCTGCTTACACTTCTTCTTCCATTTCTTCTCCTTCCACAACTTCTTCTTCTTTCCTTTCCGTCTTCTCCTTCCTCTTTTTCTCCATCCCCCACTTCTGTTGCTTCCCATTGTTACTCTTCCTCTTCTTCTCCTTCCCCCAAATCTTATGCTTACACTTCTTCTTCTTCTTCCTCTTCTCCTCTAGATTCCTTCCATTGCTTATTCTTCCTCCTCTTTTTCTCATTCTTCCACTTGTTCTTCTTCTTCCTATTGTTCTCCTTCTTACACTTGAACTTCTTCCTTTTCTTCTCGTTCTTCCACTTCTTCTTCTTCCTCTTCTTCTCCTTCTGCCACCTCTTCTCCCTCCTCCCGTTCTCCTTCTTCCACTTCTTTTTCTTCATCTCCTTTCATTCCACTACTTCCTCCTATTCCTCTTATTCTCTCCTTCTACCACTTCTTCTACTTCTACTTGTTGTTCTTCTTCATTTTTGTCTCCTTCCTCCGCTTCTTCTGCTTACACTTCTTCTTCTTCCTCTTCTTCCATTTCTTCTCCTTCCACAACTTCTTCTTTCCTTTCCGTCTTCTCCTTCCTCTTTTTCTCCATCCCCCACTTCTGTTGCTTCCCATTCTTGCTCTTCCGCTTCTTCTCCTTCCCCCATATCTTATGCTTACACTTCTTCTTCTTCTTCCTCTTCTCCCCCAGCTTCCACTTCTTCTGGTTCTTCTTCCCTTCCCTTCCCCTTCTTCTTCCTTTTCCTCCTTTTCTCTTTGTTCCAATTCTTCTTCTTCATCTCACCTCCTTCCACTACTTCTGCCTCCTCCTCTTGTTCACCTTCTTCACTTTCCACATCTTCTTCTTCTTCCTTTTCTTCTCCTTCTTCCACTTCTTCTAGTTACTCTCCTTCTTCTTCCTCTTCTTATCTTTCTTCCACTTCTCGTGCCTCCTCTTGTTCTCTTTCTTCTGCTTCTTCTTCATCCTCTCCTTTCCTTTCTTTTCTTCCTCTTCATCTTCCTTTCCTTCGTCATATTCCTCTTTTTCTATTTCTTCGCCTTCCACTTGCATTTCTACCTCTTGTTCTCCTTCTTCCACTTCTTCTCCATCATCCCCACTCCTTCAACTACTTCTTCTTCTTCCTCTTGTTCACCTTCTTCCACTTCTACTACATTCACTTGTGTTTCTTCTTCCCTCTCTTCTCCTTCTTGCCCTTCTTCTGCCTACACTACTTCTTCTTCCTCCCCTTCTTCTTCTCCTCATTGTTCCACTTCTTCTTCATCCCTTTTCCTTCCATTGCTTCTTCTTCCTCCTCTTTTTCTCATTCTTCCACTTCTTCTTCTTCTTCCTATTGTTCTCCTTCTTCTAGTTGCAGTTCTTCTTTTTCTTCTTGTTCTTCCACTTCTTCATATTCATGTCGTTTCATTCCACTACTTCCTCCTATTCCACTTATTCTCTCCTCCTACCACTTCTTCTACTTCTACTTATTGTTCTTCTTCATTTTCGTCTCCTTCTTCCTCTTCTTCTGCTTACACTTGTTTTTCTTCCTCTTCTTCCATTCCTTCTCCATCCACAACTTCTTCTTCATTCCTTTCCGCCTTCTCCTTCCTCTTTTTCTCCATCCCCTACTTCTGCTGCTTCCCATTGTTGCTCTTCCTCTTCTTCTCCTTCCCCCAAATCTTATGACTTCTTCTTCATCTTCTCCTGCAGATTCAACTTCTTCTGCTTCTTCTTACCTTCCCTTCCCCTCCTTCTTCCTTTTCCACCTTTTCTCCTTGTTCCAATTCTTCTTCTTCATCTCACCTCCTTCCACTACTTCTTCTTCCTCCTCTTGTTCACCTTCTTCAACTTCTTCACTTTCCACATCTTCTTCTTCTTGCTTTTCTTCTCCTTCATCCACTTCTTCTAGTTACACTCCTTCTTCTTCCTCTTCTTATCTTTCTTCCACTTCTCCTGCCTCCTCTTGTTCTCTTTCTTCCAGTTCTTCTTCATCCTCTCCTTTCCTTTCTTTTCTTCCTCTTCATCTCCTTCTTCTTCTTCCTTTCCTTCGTCATATCCCTCTTTTTCTCCTTCTTCTGCTTCGACTTTCATTTCTACCTCTTGTTCTCCTTCTTTCGCTTCTTCTCCATCATCCTTACTCCTTCAACTACTTCTTCTTCTTCCTCTTGTTCACCTTCTTCCACTTCTACTACATCCACTTGTTCTTCTTCTTCCTACCCTTCTTCTTCTCCTCCTTGTTCCACTCCTTCTTCATCCCCTTTCCTTCCATTGCTTCTTCTTCCTCCTCTTTTTCTCATTCTTCCACTTCCTCTTCTTCTTACTATTGTTCTCCTTCTTCCACTTGCAGTTCTTCCTTTTCTTCTTGTCCTTCCACTTCTTTTTCTTCATGTCCTTTCATTCCACTACTTCCTCCTATTCCACTTATTCTCTCCTTCTACCACTTCTTCTACTTCTACTTATTGTCCCTCTTCATTTTCGTCTCCTTCTTCCACTTCTTCCGCTTACACTTCTTCTTCTTCCTCTTCTTCCATTTCTTCTCCTTCCACAACTTCTTCTTCTTTCCTTTCTATCTTCTCCTTCCTCTTTTTCTCCATCCCCTACTTCTGCTGCTTCCCATTGTTGCTCTTCCTCTTCTTCTCCTTCCCCCAAATCTTATGCTTACAGTTCTTCTTCTTCTTCTTCCTGTTCTCCTCCAGCTTCCACTTCTTCTGCTTCGTCTTCCCTTCCCTTCCCCTCCTTCTTCCTTTTCCTCCTTTTCTCCTTGTTCCAATTCTTCTTCTTCATCTCACCTCCTTCCACTACTTCTTATTCCTCCTCTTGTTCACCTTCTTCAACTTCTTCACTTTCCACATCTTCTTCTTCTTCCTTTTCTTCTCCTTCTTCCACTTCTTCTAGTTACTCTCCTTCTTCTTCCTCTTGTTATCTTTCTTCCACTTCTCCTGCCACCTCTTGTTCTCCTTCTTCCACTACTTCTCCATCATCCCCACTCCTTCAACTACTTCTTCTTCTTCCTCTTGTTCACTTTCTTCCACTTCTGCTACATCCACTTGTTCTTCTTCTTCCCTCTTTTCTCCTTCTTGCCCTTCTTCTGCCTACACTACTTCTTCTTGCTCCCCTTCTTCTTCTCCGCCTTGTTCCACTTCTTCTTCATCCCGTTTCCTTCCATTGGTTCTTCTTCCTCCTCTTTTTCTCATTCTTCCACTTCTTCTTCTTCTTCCTATTGTTCTCCTTCTTCCACTTGCACTTCTTCCTTTTCTTCTCGTTCTTCCACTTCTTCTTCTTCCTCTTCTTCTCCTTCTGCCACCACTTCTCCCTCCTCCCGTTCTCCTTCTTCCACTTCTTCTTCTTCATCTCCTTTCATTCCACTACTTCCTCCTATTCCTCTTATTCTCTCCTTCTACCACTTCTTCTACTTCTACTTGTTATTCTTCTTGATTTTCGTCTCCTTCTTCCGCTTCTTCTGCTTACACTTCTTCTTCCTCCTCTTCTTCGATTTCGTCTCCTTCCACAACTTCTTCTTCTTTCCTTTCCGTCTTCTCCTTCGTCTTTTTCTCCATTCCCCACTTCTGTTGCTTCCCATTGTTGCTCTTCCTCTTCTTCTCCTTCCCCCAAATCTTATGCTTACACTTCTTCTTCTTCTTCCTCTTCTCCTCCAGATTCCACTTCTTCTGCTTCTTCTTCCCTTCCCTTCCCCTCCTTCTTCCTTTTCCTCCTTGTCTCCTTGTTCCAATTCTTCTTCTTCATCTCACCTCTTCCACTACTTCTTCTTCCTCCTTTTCTTCACCTTCTTCACTTTCCACATATTCTTCTTCTTCCTTTCTTCTCCTTCTTCCACTTCTTCTAGTTACTCTCCTTCTTCTTCCTCTTCTTATCTTTCTTCCACTTCTCCCGCCTCCTCTTGCTCTCTTTCTTCCACTTCTTCTTCATCCTTTCCTTTCCTTTGTTTTCTTCCTCCTAATCTCCTTCTTCTTCTTCTTCCTTTCCTTCGTCATATCCGTCTTTTTCTCCTTCTTCTACTTCCACTTGCATTTCTACCTCTTGTTCTCCTTCTTCCACTTCTTCTCCATCATCCCCAGTGCTTCAACTACTTCGTCTTCTTCCTCTTGTTCACCTTCTTCCACCTTTACTACATCCACTTCTTCTTCTTGCTCCCTCTCTTCTCCTTCTTGCCCTTTTTCTGCCTACACTACTTCTTCTTCCTCCCCTTCTTCTTCTCCTCCTTGTTCCACTTCTTCTTCATCCCCTTTCCTTCCATTGCTTCTTCTTGCTCCTCTTTTTCTCATTCTTCCACTTCTTCTTCTTCTTCCTATTGTTCTCCTTCTTCCACTTGCAGTTCTTCCTTTTCTTCTCCTTCCTCCACTTGTTCTTCCTCCCCTTCTTCTCCTTCTGCCACCTCTTCTCCCTCCTCCGGTTCTCATTCTTCCACTTCTTCTTCTTCATCTCGTTTCATTCCACTACTTCTACCACTTCTTCTACTTCTACTTGTTGTTCTTCTTCATTTTCGTCTCCTTCTTTCGCTTCTTCTGCTTACACTTCTTCTTCTTCCTCTTCTTCCATTTCTTCTCCTTCCATAACTTCTTCTTCTTTCCTTTCCATCTTCTCCTTCCTCTTTTTCTCCATCCCCCACTTCTGTTGCTTCCCATTGTTGCTCTTCCACTACTTTTCCTTCCCCCAAATCTTATGCTTACACTTCTTCTTATTCTTCCTCTTCTCCTCTAGATTCCACTTCTTCTGCTTCTTCTTCCCTTCCCTTCCCCTCCTTCTTCCTTTTCCTCCTTTTCTCCTTGTTCCAATTCTTCTTCTTCATCTAACCTCCTTCCACTGCTTCTTCTTCCTCCTCTTGTTCACCTTCTTCAACTTCTTCACTTTCCACATGTTCTTCTTCTTCCTTTTCTTCTCCTTCTTCCACTTCTTCTAGTTACTCTCCTTCTTCTTCCTCTTCTTATCTTTCTTCCACTTCTCCTGCCTCCTCTTGTTCTCTTTCTTCCACTTCTTCTTCATCCTCTCCTTTCCTTTCTTTTCTTCCTCTTAATCTCCTCCTTCTTCATCCTTTCCTTTGTCATATCCCTCTTTTGCTATTTCTTCTGCTTCCACTTGCATTTCTACCTCGTGTTCTCCTTCTTCCACTTCTTCTCCATCATCCCCACTCCTTCAACTACTTCTTCTTCTTACTCTTGTTCACCTTCTTCCACCTCTACTACATCCACTTCTTCTTCTTCTTCTTCCCTCTCTTCTCCTTCTTATCGTTCTTCTACGTACACTACTTCTTCTTCCTCCCCTTCTTCTTCTGCTCCTTGTTCCACTTCTTCTTCATCCCCTTTCCTTCCATCGCTTCTTCTTCCTCCTCTTTTTCTCATTCTTCCACTTCTTCTTCTTCCTATTGTTCTCCTTCTTCCATTTGCACTTCTTCCTTTTCTTCTCGTTCTAAACTTCTTCTTGTTCCTCTTCTTCTCCTTCTGCCACTTCTTCTACCTCCTCCTGTTCTCCTTCTTCCACTTCTTCTTCATCATGTCCTTTCATTCCACTACTATTCCTCTTATTCTCTCCTTCTACCACTTCTTCTATTTCTACTTGTTGTTCTTCTTCATTTTCGTCTCCTTCTTCCGCTTCTTCAGCTTACACTTCTTCTTCTTCCTCTTCTTCCATTTCTTCTCCTTCCACAACTTCTTCTTCTTTCCTTTCTGTCTTCTCCTTTCTCTTTTTCTCCATCCCCCACTTCTGTTGCTTCCCATTGTTGCACTTCCTCTTCTTCTCCTTCCCCCAAATCTTATGCTTACACTTCTTCTTCTTCCTCTTCTCCTCTAGATTCCACTTCTTCTGCTTCTTCTGCCCTGCCCTTCCCCTCCTTCTTTCTTTTCCTCGTTTTCTCCTTGTTCCAATTCTTCTTGTTTATCTCACCTCCTTCCACTACTTCTTCTTCCTCCTCTTGTTCACCTTCTTCAACTTCTTCACTTTCCGCATCTTCTTCTTCTTCCTTTTCTTCTCGTTCTTCTACTTCCTCTTCTTCTCCTTCTGCCACCTCTTGTTCCTCCTCCCGTTCTCCTTCTTCCACTTCATCTCCTTTCATTCCACTACTTCCTCCTATTCCTCTTATTCTCCCCTTTTACCACTTCTTCTACTTCTACTTGTTGTTCTTCATTTTCTTCTCCTTCTTCCGCTTCTTCTACTTACACTTCTTCTTCTTCTTTCCTTTCCGTCTTCTCCTTCCTCTTTTTCTCCATCCCCCACTGTTGTTGCTTCCCATTGTTGCTCTTCCTCTTCTTCTCCTTCCCCAAATCTTATGCTTACACTTCTTCTTCTTCATCCTCTCCTTTCCTTTCTTTTCTTCCTCTTCATCTACTTCTTCTTCTTGCTTTCCTTCGTCATATCCCTTTTTTTCTCCTTCTTCTGCTTCCACTTGCATTTCTACCACTTGTTCTCCTTCTTCCACTTCTTGTCCATCATCCTCACTCCTTCAACTACTTCTTCTTCTTCCTCTTGTTCACCTTCTTCCACTTCTACTACATCCACTTGTTCTTTTTCTTCCCCCTCTTCTCCTTCTTGCCCTTCTTCTGCCTACACTACTTCTTCTTCCTCCCCTTCTTCTTCATCCCCTTTCCTTCCACTGCTTCTTCTTCCTCCTCTTTTTCTCATTCTTCCACTTCTTCTTCTTCTTCCTATTGTTCTCCTTCTTCCACTTGCACTTCTTCCTTTTCTTCTCCTTCTTCCACTTCTTCTTCTTCCTCTTATTCTCCTTCTGCCACCTCTTCTCCCTCCTCCCGTTCTCCTTCTTCCACTTCTTCTTCTTCATCTCCTTTCATTCCATTACTTCTACCACTTCTTCTACTTCTACTTGTTGTTCTTCTTCATTTTCGTCTCCTTCTATCGCTTCTTCTGGTTACACTTCTTCTTCTTCCTCTTCTTCTATTTCTTCTCCTTCCACAACTTCTTCTTCTTTCCTTTCCGTCTTCTCCTTCCTCTTTTTCTCCATCCCCCACTTCTGTTGTTTCCCATTGTTGCTCTTCCTCTTCTTCTCCTTCCCCCAAATCTTACGCTTACACTTCTTCTTCTTCTTCCTCTTCTCCTCAGATTCCACTTCTTATGCTTCTTCTTCCCTTCCCTTCCCCTCCTTCATCCTTTTCGTCCTTTTCTCCTTGTTCCAATTCTTCGTCTTCATCTCACGTCCTTCCACTACTTATTCTTCCTCCTCTTGTTCACCTTCTTCACTTTCCACATCTTCTTCTTCTTCCTTTTCTTCTCCTTCTTCCACATCTTCTAGTTACTCTCCTTCTTCTTCCTCTTCTTATCTTTCTTCCACTTGTCCTGCCTCCCCTTGTTTTCTTTCTTCCGCTTCTTCTTCATCCTCTCCTTTCCTTTCTTTTCTTCCTCTTCATCTCCTTCTTCTTCTTCCTTTCCTTCGTAATATCCCTCTTTTTGTCCTTCTTCTGCTTCCACTTGGATTTCTACCTCTTGTTCTCCTTCTTCCACTTCTTCTCCATCATCCCTACTCCTTCAACTACTTCTTCTTCTTCCTCTTGTTCACCTTCTTCCACTTCTACTAGATCCACTTGTTCTTCTTCTTCCCTCTCTACTCGTTCTTGCCCTTCTTCTGCCTACACTACTTCTTCTTCCTCCCCTTCTTCTTCTCCTCCTTGTTCCACTTCTTCTTCATTCCCCTTTCCTTCCATTGCTTCTTTTTCCTCCTCTTTTTCTCATTCTTCCACTTCTTCTTCCTATTGTTCTCCTTCTTCCACTTGTACTTCTTCTTTCTTTTCTCGTTCTTCCACTTCTTCTTGTTCCTCTTCTTCTCCTTCTGCCACCTCTTCTCCCTCCTCCCGTTCTCCTTCTTCCACTTCTTCTTCTTCATCTCCTTTCATTCCACTACTTCCTCCTATTCCTCTTATTCTCTCCTTGTACCCCTTCTTCTACTTCTACTTGTTGTTCTTCTTCAATTTCGTCTGCTTCTTCTGCTTACACTTCTTCTTGCTCTTCTTCCATTTCTTCTCCTTCCAGAACTTCTTCTTCTTTCCTTTCCGTCTTCTCCTTCCTCTTTTTCTCCATCCCCCACTTCTGTTGCTTCCCATTGTTACTCTTCCTCTTCTTCTCCTTCCCCCAAATCTTATGCTTACACTTCTTCTTCTTCTTCCTCTTTCCCTCCAGATTCGACTTCATCTGCTTCTTCTTCCTTTCCCTTCCCCTCCTGCTGCCTTTTCCTCCTTTTCTCCTTGTTCCAATTCTTCTTCTTCATCCCACCTCCTTCCACTACTTCTTCTTCCTCCTCTTGTTCACCTTCTTCACTTTCCACATCTTCTTCGTCTTCCTTTTCTTCTCTTCTTCCACTTCTTCTAGTTACTCCCATTCTTCTTCCTCTTCTAATCTTTCTTCCACGTCTCCTGCCTCCTCTTGTTCTCTTTCTTTCACTTCTTCTTCATCCTCTCCTTTCCTTTCTTTTCTTCTTCTTCATCTCCTTCTTCTTCTTCGTTTCCTTTGTCATATCCCTCTTTTTCTCCTTCTTCTGCTTCCACTTGCATTTCTATCGCTTGTTCTCCTTCTTTTTCTTACACTTCTTCACCTTCCACAACTTCTTCTTCTTTCCTTTTCATCTTCTCCTTCCTCTTTTTCTCCATCCCCCACTTCTGTTGCTTCCCATTGTTGCTCTTCCTCTTCTTCTCCTTCCCCCAAATCTTATGCTTACACTTCTTCTTCTTCTTCCTCTTCTCCTCCAGCTTCCACTTCTTCTGCTTCTTCTTCCCTTCCCTTCCCCTCCCCTCCTTCTTCCTTTTCCTCCTTTTCTCCTTGTTCCAATTCTTCTTCTTCATCTCACCTCCTTCCACTACTTCTTCTTCCTCCTCTTGTTCACCTTCTTCAATTTCTTCACTTTCCACATCTTGTTCTTCTTCCTTTTCTTCTCCTTCTTCCACTTCTTCTAGTTACTCTACTTCTTCTTCCTCTTCTTATCTTTCTTCCACTTCTCCTGCCTCCTCTTGTTCTCTTTCTTCCACTTCTTCTTCAGCCTCTCCTCTCCTTTCTTTTCTTCCTCTTCATCTCCTTCTTCTTCTTCCATTCCTTCGTCATATCCCTCTTTTTCTGCTTCTTTTCCTTCCACTTGCATTTCTACCTATTGTTCTCCTTCTTCCACTTCTTATCCATCATCCCCACTCCTTCAACTACTTCTTCTTCCTCCTCTTGTTCACCTTCTTCAACTTCTTCACTTTCCACATCTTCTTCTTCTTCCTTTTCTTCTCCTTCTTCCACTTCTTCCAGTTACTCTCCTTCTTCTTCCTCTTCTTATCTTTCTTCCACTTCTCCTGGCTCCTCTTGTTCTCTTTCTTCCACTTCTTCTTCATCCTCTCCTTTCCTTTCTTTTTTTCCTCTTCATCTCCTTCTTCTTTTTCCTTTCCTTCGTCATATCCCTTTCTTTCTCCTTCTTCTCCTCCTTGTTGCACTTGTTCTTTATCCCCATTCCATTGCTTCTTCTTCCTTCTCTTTTTCTCATTCTTCCACTTCTTTTTCTTCTTCCTATTGTTCTCAGTCTTCCACTTCTTCTTCTTCCTCTCGTTCTCCTTCTTCTACTTCTTCTTCCCTTCCCTTCAACTCCTTGTTCCTTTTCCTCCTTTTCTCCTTGTTCCAATTCTTCTTCTTCATCTCACCTCCTTCCACTACTTCTTCTTCCTGCTCTTCTTCACCTTCTTCACTTTCCACATCTTCTTCTTCTTCCTTTTCTTCTCCTTCTTCCACTTCTTCTTCATCTCCTTTCATTCCACTACTTCCTCTTATTCCTCTTATTCTCTCCTTCTACCACTTCTTCTACTTCTACTTGTTGTTCTTCTTCATTTTCGTCTCCTTCTTCCGCTTCTTCTGCTTACACTTCTTCTTCCTCCCCTTCTTCTTCTCCTGCTTGTTCCACTTCTTCTTCATCCCCTTTCCTTCCATTGCTTCTTCTTCCTCCTCTTTTTCTCATTCTTCCACTTTTTGTTCTTCTTCCTATTGTTCTCCTTCTTCCACTTGCACCTCTTCCTTTTCTTCTCGTTCTTCCACTTCTTCTTCTTCCTCTTCTTCTCCTTCTGCCGCCTCTTCTCCCTCGTCCCGTTCTCCTTCTTCCACTTCTTTTTCTTCATCTCCTTTCATTCCACCTCTTCCTCCTATTCCTCTTATTCTCTCCTTCTACCACTTCTTCTACTTCTACTTGTTGTTCTTCTTCATTTTCGTCTCCTTCTTCCGCTTCTTCTGCTTACACTTCTTCTTCCTCCTCTTCTTCCATTTCTTCTCCTTCCACAACTTCTTCTTCTTTCCTTTCCGTCTTCTCCTTGCTCTTTTTCTCCATCCCCCACTTCTGTTGCTTCCCATTGTTGCTCTTCCTCTTCTTCTCCTTCCCCCAAATCTTATGCTTACACTTCTTCTTCTTCTTCCTCTTCTCCTCTAGATTCCATTTCTTGTGCTTCTTCTTCCCCTCCTTCTTCCTCTTCCTCCTTTTCTCCTTGTTCCAATTCTTCTTCTTCATCTGATATGAAACCGCTGTCAGTTTAGGATTCGAAAAGGACCCTAGGAATTTAGCTTGCCGCGTTAACAAAATTAGTCAACGTGGAATGCAAACAATTGCAAAAAATAAATTGAATAGAATTACTATCAAACTTTTAGACACATAATGGAAATTAAACGTTATTGAAATTCAACGATTAAACGAGTTTTTGAATAGTGTAGAACTTTCCTGTCATAGAGTTTGCTGGGCAGAATTGAGTATGAATGGAAAAGACAGAAAATGGAATTGGAATTGATAGACTCCACACTTCCAAGGATGGAAGATATGTCTACGAGATTGCACACACAAAGGGGTGAATTACCTTTGATAAAACTCAAAAGATTTTGGATTGTCAAGAACCCAAAGGAGAGAAAACTCAACTAGTTTTTTATTTCCAAAATATTCTGCCTTACATCTCAGTCTTTGCCCAAATTTATATGCCTAATAAACTCAGCTTGTGTAGGTTTAGTGGCTTTCTAAATTCAGCTGAAGTTACAAAATAATAAAAACTAATAATGGGCAATTAATAACAAAGTGTAACTGCCAAAGCAAATTAAACATGTATACTAATTAGAATTGATAACATAGGTGGCTGCAACTTTAATTAGACAATTCTAGTTGCCCACCATTAACTAAGTAAACTCCAAGAAAATGATTTTAATTTATTCCACACTTCTCTTCCATTAAGGTCAAGTATTGCTCTCGTCAATCCTGAGACAATTAACAATTTTAAACTTTATTTCTTCAATGTTTGGCTCTTTTTGCAAAAGGGCTGCCAATACTTGTTGAATAGCTTCCTTAGCTCTTCTTGTCCTTCCCCTTGTCATAGGTCCTCCAAGTCCTTCAAGCTTCATTTCCTCATCATCATCTAAGCTTCCACTACTTCTTCTTCCTCCCCTTGTTCACCTTCTTCACTTTCCACATCTTCTTCTTCTTCCTTTTCTTCTCCTTCTTCCACTTCTTCTAGTTACTCTCCTTCTTCTTCCTCTTCTTATCTTTCTTCTACTTCTCCTGCCTCCTCTTGTTCTCTTTCTTCCACTTCTTCTTCATCCTCTCCTTTTCTTTCTTTTCTTCCTCTTCATCTCCTTCTTCTTCTTCCTTTCCTTTGTCATATCCCTCTTTTTCTCCTTCTTCTGCTTCCACTTGCACTTCTACCTCTTGTTCTCCTTCTTCCACTTCTCCGTCATCCCCACTCCTTCAACTACTTCTTCTTCTTACTCTTTTTCACCTTCTTCCACTTCTACTACATCCACTTGTGCTTCTTCTTCCATCTCTTCTCCTTCTTGCCCTTCTTCTGTGTACACTACTTCTTCTTCCTCCCCTTCTTCTTCTCCTGCTTGTTCCACTTCTTCTTCATCCCCTTTCCTTCCATTGCTTCTTCTTCCTCCTCTTTTTCTCATTCTTCCACTTTTTGTTCTTCTTCCTATTGTTCTCCTTCTTCCACTTGCACCTCTTCCTTTTCTTCTCGTTCTTCCACTTCTTCTTCTTCCTCTTCTTCTCCTTCTGCCGCCTCTTCTCCCTCGTCCCGTTCTCCTTCTTCCACTTCTTTTTCTTCATCTCCTTTCATTCCACCTCTTCCTCCTATTCCTCTTATTCTCTCCTTCTACCACTTCTTCTACTTCTACTTGTTGTTCTTCTTCATTTTCGTCTCCTTCTTCCGCTTCTTCTGCTTACACTTCTTCTTCCTCCTCTTCTTCCATTTCTTCTCCTTCCACAACTTCTTCTTCTTTCCTTTCCGTCTTCTCCTTGCTCTTTTTCTCCATCCCCCACTTCTGTTGCTTCCCATTGTTGCTCTTCCTCTTCTTCTCCTTCCCCCAAATCTTATGCTTACACTTCTTCTTCTTCTTCCTCTTCTCCTCTAGATTCCATTTCTTGTGCTTCTTCTTCCCCTCCTTCTTCCTCTTCCTCCTTTTCTCCTTGTTCCAATTCTTCTTCTTCATCTGATATGAAACCGCTGTCAGTTTAGGATTCGAAAAGGACCCTAGGAATTTAGCTTGCCGCGTTAACAAAATTAGTCAACGTGGAATGCAAACAATTGCAAAAAATAAATTGAATAGAATTACTATCAAACTTTTAGACACATAATGGAAATTAAACGTTATTGAAATTCAACGATTAAACGAGTTTTTGAATAGTGTAGAACTTTCCTGTCATAGAGTTTGCTGGGCAGAATTGAGTATGAATGGAAAAGACAGAAAATGGAATTGGAATTGATAGACTCCACACTTCCAAGGATGGAAGATATGTCTACGAGATTGCACACACAAAGGGGTGAATTACCTTTGATAATTCTCAAAAGATTTTCGATTGTCAAGATCCCAAAGGAGAGAAAACTCAACTAGTTTTTTATTTCCAAAATATTCTGCCTTACATCTCAGTCTTTGCCCAAATTTATATGCCTAATAAACTCAGCTTGTGTAGGTTTAGTAGCTTTCTAAATTCAGCTGAAGTTACAAAATAATAAAACTAATAATGGGCAATTAATAACAAAGTGTAACTGCCAAAGCAAATTAAAAATGTATACTAATTAGAATTGATAACATAGGTGGCTGCAACTTTAATTAGACAATTCTAGTTGCCCACCGTTAACTAAGTAAACTCCAAGAAAATGAGTTTAATTTATTCCACACTTCTCTTCCATTAAGGTCAAGTATTGCTCTCGTCAATCCTTAGACAATTAACAATTTTAAACTTTATTTCTTCAATGTTTGGCTCTTTTTGCAAAAGGGCTGCCAATACTTGTTGAATAGCTTCCTTAGCTCTTCTTGTCCTTCCCCTTGTCATAGGTCCTCCAAGTCCTTCAAGCTTCATTTCCTCATCATCATCTAAGCTTCCACTACTTCTTCTTCCTCCCCTTGTTCACCTTCTTCACTTTCCACATCTTCTTCTTCTTCCTTTTCTTCTCCTTCTTCCACTTCTTCTAGTTACTCTCCTTCTTCTTCCTCTTCTTATCTTTCTTCTACTTCTCCTGCCTCCTCTTGTTCTCTTTCTTCTACTTCTTCTTCATCCTCTCCTTTCCTTTCTTTTCTTCCTCTTCATCTCCTTCTTCTTCTTCCTTTCCTTTGTCATATCCCTCCTTTTCTCCTTCTTCTGCTTCCACTTGCATTTCTACCTCTTGTTCTCCTTCTTCCACTTCTCCATCATCCCCACTCCTTCAACTACTTTTTCTTCTTGCTCTTTTTCACCTTCTTCCACTTCTACTACATCCACTTGTTCTTCTTCTTCCCTCTCTTCTCCTTCTTGCCCTTCTTCTACCTACACTACTTCTTCTTCCTCCCATTCTTCTTCTCCTGCTTGTTCCACTTCTTCTTCATCCCCTTTCCTTCCATTGCTTCTTCTTCCTCATATTTTTCTCATTCTTCCACTTCTTCTTCTTCTTCCTATTGTTCTCTTTCCTCCACTTGCACTTCTTCCTTTTCTTCTCGTTCTTCCACTTCTTCTTCTTCCTCTTCTTCTCCTTCTGCCACCTCTTCTTCCTCCTCCCGTTCTCCTTCTTCCACTTCTTCTTCTTCATCTCCTT
Organism: Psophocarpus tetragonolobus; assembly: GCA_037954015.1. Taxonomy (NCBI): domain Eukaryota; kingdom Viridiplantae; phylum Streptophyta; class Magnoliopsida; order Fabales; family Fabaceae; genus Psophocarpus; species Psophocarpus tetragonolobus. Next base: position 45,543,400 of record CM075693.1, on the reverse strand, counting down.
TCATTCCACCACTTCCTCCTATTCCTCTTATTCTCTCCTTCTACCACTTCTTTTAATTCAACTTGTTGTTCTTCTTTATTTTCGTCTTTTGCTTACACTTCTTCTCCTTCCACAACTTCTTCTTCTTTCCTTTCCGTCTTCTCCTTCCTCTTTTTCTGCATCCCCCACTTCTGTTGCTTTCCATTGTTGCTCTTCCTCTTCATCTCCTTCTTCTTCTTCATCCTTTCCTTCGTCATATCCCTCTTTTTCTCCTTCTTCTGCTTCCACTTGCATTTCTACCTCTTGTTCTACTTCTTCCACTTCTTCTCCATCATCCCCACTGCTTCAACTACTTCTTCCTCTTCCTCTTGTTCACCTTCTTCCACTTCTACTACATCCACTTGTTCTTCTTCTTCCATCTCTTCTCCTTCTTGCCCTTCTTCTGCGTACACTACTTCTTCTTCCTCCCCTTCTTCTTCTCCTCCTTGTTCCACTTCTTCTTCATCCCCTTTCCTTCCATTGCTTCTTCTTCCTCCTCTTTTTCTCATTCTTCCACTTCTTCTTCTTCTTCCTATTGTTCTCCTTCTTCCACTTGCACTTCATCCATTTCTTCTCCTTCTTCCACTTCTTCTTCTTCCTCTTCTTCTCCTTCTGCCACCTCTTCTCCCTCCTCCTGTTCTTCTTCTTCCACTTCTTCTTCTTCCTCTTCTTCTCCTTCTGCCACCTCTTCTCCCTCCTCCCGTTCTCCTTCGTCCACTTCTTCTTCTTCATCTCCTTTCATTCCACTACTTCTACCACTTCATCTACTTCTACTTGTTGTTCTTCTTCATTTACGTCTCCTTCTTCCGCTTCTTCTGCTTACACTTGTTCTTCTTACGCTTACACTTGTTCTTCTTCCTCTTCTTCCATTTCTTCTCCTTCCAGAACTTCTTCTTCTTTCATTTCTGTCTTCTCCTTCCTCTTTTTTTCCATCCCCCACTTCTTTTGCTTCCCATTGTTGCTCTTCCTCTTCTTGTCCTTCCCCCCAAATCTTATGCTTACACTTCTTCTTCTTCCTCTTCTCCTCCAGATTCCACTTCTTCTGCTTTTTCTTCCCTTCCCTTCCCCTCCTTCTTCCTTTTCTTCCTTTTCTCCTTGTTCCAATTCATCTTCTTCATCTCACCTCCTTCCACTACTTCGTATTCCTCCTCTTGTTCACCTTCTTCAACTTCTTCACTTTCCACATCTTCTTCTTCTTCCTTTTTTTCTCTTTCTTCCACTTCTTCTAGTTACTCTCCTTCTTCTTCCTCTTCTTATCTTTCTTCCACTTCTCCTGCCTCCTCTTGTTCTCTTTCTTCCACTTATTCTTCATCCTCTCCTCTCCTTTATTTTCTTCCTCTTCATCTCCTTCTTCTTCTTCCTTTCCTTCGTCATATCCCTCTTTTTCTCCTTCTTCTGCTTCCACTTGCATTTCTACCTCTTGTTCTCCTTCTTCCACTTCTTCTCCATCATCCCCACTCCTTCAACTACTTCTTCTTCTTCCTCTTGTTCACCTTCTTCATCTTCTACTACATCCACTTGTTCTTCTTCTTCCCTGTCTTCTCTTTCTTGCCCTTCTTCTGCCTACACTACTTCTTCTTCCTCCCCTTCTTCTTCTCCTCCTTGTTCCACTTCTTCTTCATCCCCTTTCCTTCCATTGCTTCTTATTCCTCCTCTTTTTCTCATTCTTCCACTTCTTCTTCTTCTTCCTATTGTTCTCCTTCTTCCGCTTGCACTTCATCCATTTCTTCTCCTTCTTCCACTTCTTCTTCTTCCTCTTCTTCTCCTTCTGCCACCTCTTCTCCCTCCTCCCGTTCTCCTTCTTCCACTTCTTCTTCTTCTTCTTCATCTCCTTTCATTCCACTACTTCTACCACTTCTTCTACTTCTACTTGTTGTTCTTCTTCATTTTCGTCTCCTTCTTCCGTTTCTTCTGCTTACACTTGTTCTTCTTCCTCTTCTTCCATTTCTTCTCCTTCCACAACTTCTTCTTCTTTCCTTTCCGTCTTCTCCTTCCTCTTTTTTTCCATCCCGCACTTCTTTTGCTTCCCATTGTTGCTCTTCCTCTTCTTGTCCTTCCCCCAAATCTTATGCTTACACTTCTTCTTCTTCTTCCTCTTCTCCTCCAGATTCCACTTCTTGTGCTTTTTCTTCCCTTCCCTTCCCCTCCTTCTTCCTTTTCTTCCTTTTCTCCTTGTTCCAATTCATCTTCTTCATCTCACCTCCTTCCACTACTTCTTATTCCTCCTTTTGTTCACCTTCTTCAACTTCTTCACTTTCCACATCTTCTTCTTCTTCCTTTTCTTCTCTTTCTTCCACTTCTTCTAGTTACTCTCCTTCTTCTTCCTCTTCTTATCTTTCTTCCACTTCTCCTGCCTCCTCTTGTTCTCTTTCTTCCACTTCTTCTTCATCCTCTCCTCTCCTTTATTTTCTTCCTCTTCATCTCCTTCTTCTGCTTCCACTTGCATTTGTACCTCTTGTACTCCTTCTTTCACTTCTTCTTCTTCATCTCCTTTCATTCCACTACTTCCTCATGTTCCTCTTATTCTCTCCTTCTACCACTTCTTCTACTTTTACTTTTTCTTCTTCTTCATTTTCGTCTCTTTCTTCCGCTTCTTCTGCTTACCCTTGTTCTTCTTCCTCTTCTTCCATTTCTTCTCCTTCCACAACTTCTTCTTTCCTTTCCATCTTCTCCTTCCTCTTTTTCTCCATCCCCCACTTCTGTTGCTTCCCATTGTTGCTCTTCCTCTTCTTCTCCTTACCCCAAATCTTATGCTTACACTTCTTCTTCTTCTTCGTCTTCTCCTCCAGATTCCACTTCTTCTTCTTCCTATTGTTCTCCCTCTTCCCCTTGCACTTCTTCCTTTTCTTCTCATTCTTCCACTTCTTCTTCTTCCCCCAAATCTTATGCTTACACTACTTCTTCTTCTTCCTCTTTCCCTCCAGATTCCACTTCTTCTGCTTCTTCTTCCCTTCCCTTCCCTTCCCTTCCCCTCCTTCTTCCTTTTCCTCCTTTTCGCTTTGTTCCAATTCTTCTTCTTCATCTTACCTCCTTCCACTACTTCTTCTTCCTCCTCTTGTTCACCTTCTTCACTTTCCACATCTTCTTCTTCTTCCTTTTCTTCTCCTTCTTCCACTTCTTCTAGTTAGTCTCCTTCTTCTTCCTCTTCTTATCTTTCTTCCTCTTCTCCTGCCTCCTTTTGTTCTCTTTCTTCCACTTCTTCTTCATCCTCTCCTTTCCTTTCTTTTCTTCCTCTTCATCTCCTTCGTCTTCTTCGTTTCCTTCCTCATATCCCTCTTTTTCTCCATCTTCTGCTTCCACTTGCATTTGTACCTCTTGTTCTCCTTCTTCCACTTCTTCTCAATCATCCCCACTCCTTCAACTACTTCTTCTTCTTCCTCTTGTTCACCTTCTTCCACCTCTACTACATCCACTTCTTCTTCTTCTTCCCTGTCTTCTCCTTCTTGCCCTTCTTCTGCCTGCACTACTTCTTCTTCCTCCCCTTCTTCTTCTACTCCTTGTTCCACTTCTTCTTCATTCCCCTTTCCTTCCATTGCTTCATCTTCCTCCTTTTTTCTCATTCTTCCACTTCTTCTTCTTCTTCCTATTGTTCTCTGTCTTCCACTTGCACTTCTTCCTTTTCTTCTCGTTCTACCACTTCTTCTTCTTCCTCTTCTTTTCCTTCTGCCACCTCTTCTTCCTCTTCCCGTTCTCCTTCTTCCACTTCTTCTTCTTCATCTCCTTTCATTCCACTACTTCCTCCTATTCCTGTTATTCTCTCCTTCTACCACTTCTTCTACTTCTACTTGTTGTTCTTCTTCATTTTCGTCTCTTTCTTCCGCTTCTTCTGCTTACACTTCTTCTTCTTCCTGTTCTTCCAATTCTTCTCCTTCCACAACTTCTTCTTCTTTCCTTTTCATCTTCTCCTTTCTCTTTTTCTCCATCCCCCACTTCTGTTGCTTCCCATTGTTGCTCTTCCTCTTCTTCTCCTTCCCCCAAATCTTATGCTTACACTTCTTCTTCTTCTTCCTCTTCTCCTCCAGATTCCACTTCTTCTGCTTCTTCTTCCCTTCCCTTCCCCTCCTTCTTCCTTTTCCTCCTTTTCTCCTTGTTCCAATTCTTCTTCTTCATCTCACCTCCTTCCACTACTTCTTCTTCCTCCTCTTGTTCACCTTCTTCCACTTCTACTACATCCACTTGTTGTTCTTCTTCCTTCTCTTGTCCTTCTTGCCCTTCTTCTGCCTACACTACTTCTTCTTCCTCCCCTTCTTCTTCTCCTCCATGTTCTATTTCTTCTTCATCCCCTTTCCTTCCATTGCTTCTTCTTCCTCCTCTTTCTCTCATTCTTCCACTTCTTCTTCTTCTTCGTATTGTTCTCCTTCGTCCACTTGCACTTCTTCCTTTTCTTCTCGTTCTTCCACATCTTCTTCTTCCTCTTCTTATCTTTCTTCCACTTCTCCTGCCTCCTTTTGTTCTCTTTCTTCCACTTCTCCTGCCTCCTCTTGTTCTCTTTCTTCCACTTCTTCTTCATCCTCTCCTTTCCTTTCTTTTCTTCCTCTTCATCTTCTTCTTCTACCTTTCCTTCGTAATATCCCTCTTTTTCTCCTTCTTCTGCTTCTTCTCCATCATCCCCACTCCTTCAACTACTTCTTCTTCTTCCTCTTGTTCACCTTCTTCCACTTCTACTACATCCACTTGTTCTTCTTCTTCCCTCTCTTCTCCTTCTTGCCGTTCTTCTGCCTACACTAGTTCTTCTTCCTCCCCTTCTTCTTCTCCTCCTTCTTCCACTTCTTCTTCATCCCCTTTCCTTTCATTGCTTCTTCTTCCTTCTCTTTTCCTCATCCTTCCACTTCTTCTTCTTCTTCCTATTGTTCTCCTTCTTCCACTTGCATTTCTTCCTTTTCTTCTTGTTCGTCCACTTCTTCTTCCTATTCCACTACTTCCTCCTATTCCTCTTATTCTCTGCTTCTACCACTTCTTCTACTTCTACTTGTTGTTCTTCTTCATTTTCGTCTCCTTCGTCCGCTTCTTCTGCTTACACTTGTTCTTCTTCCTCTTCTTCCATTTCTTCGCCTTGCATAACTGCTTCTTCTTTCCTTTCCGTCTTCTCCTTCCTCTTTTTCTCCATCCCCCACTTCTGTTGCTTCCCATTGTTGCTCTTCCACTTCTTCTCCTTCCCTCAAATCTTATGCTTACACTTCTTCTTCTTCTTCCTCTTCCTCTCCAGATTCCACTTTTTTTGCTTCTTCTTCCCTTCCCTTCGCCTCCTTCTTCCTTTTCCTCCTTTTTTCCTTTTTCCAATTCTTCTTCTTTATCTCACCTCCTTCCACTACTTCTTCTTCCTCCTCGTGTTCACCTTCTTCACTTTCCACATCTTCTTCTTCTTCCTTTTCTTTTCCTTCTTCCACTTCTTCTAGTTACTCTCCTTCTTCTTCCTCTTCTTATCTTCCACTTCTCCTGCCTCCTCTTGTTCTCTTTCTTCCATTTCTTCTTCATGCTCTACTTTCCTTTGTTTTCTTGCTCTTCATCTCCTTCTTCTTCTTCCTTTCCTTCCTTATATCCCTCTTTTTCTCGTTCTTCTGCTTCCAGTTGCATTTCTACCTCTTCTTCTCCTTCTTACACTTCTTCTCCATCATCCCCACTCCTTCAACTACTTCTTCTTCTTCCTCTTGTTCACCTTCTTCCACTTCTACTACATCCACTTGTTCTTCTTCTTCCCTCTCTTCTCCTTCTTGCCCTTCTTCTGCGTACACTACTTCTTCTTCCTCCCCTTCTTCTTCTCCTCCTCGTTCCACTTCTTCTTCATCCCCTTTCCTTCCATTGTTTCTTTTTCCTGCTCTTTTTCTCATTCTTCGACTTCTTCTTCTTCTGCCTATTGTTCTCCTTCTTCCGCTTGCACTTCTTCCTTTTCTTCTCGTTCTTCCACCTCTTCTTCTTCCTCTTCTTCTCCTTCTGCCACCTCTTCTCCCTCCTCCCGTTCTCCTTCTACCACTTCTTCTTCTTCATCTCCTTTCATTCTACTACTTCCTCCTATTCCTCTTATTCTCTCCTGCTACCACTTCTGCTACTTCTACTTGTTGTTCTTCTTCATTTTCATCTCCTTCTTCCGCTTCTTCTGCTTACACTTCCTCTTCTTCTCCATCTACAACTGCTTCGTCTTTCCTTTCCTCTTCTCCTCCCTCTCTTTCTCCATCCCCCACTTCTGTTGCTTCCCATTAACCTCTTCCTCTTCTTCTCCTTCCCCCAAACCTTATGCTTACACTTCTTCTTCTTCTTCCTCTTCTCCTCCAGATTCCACTTCATCTGCTTCTTCTTCCCTTCCCTTCCCCTCCTTCTTCCTTTTCCTCCTTATTCCAATTCTTCTTCTTCATCTCACCTCCTTCCACTACTTCTTCTTCCTCCTCTTGTTCACGTTCTTCAACTTCTTCACTTTCCACATCTTCTTCTGCTTCCTTTTCTTCTCCTTCTTCCACTTCTTCTGGTTACCCTACTTCTTCTTCCTCTTCTTATCTTTCTTCTAGTTCTCCTGCCTCATCTTGTTCTCTTTCTTCCACTTCTTCTCCATCCTCTCCTTTCGTTTCTTTTCTTCCTCTTCAAATCCTTCTTGTTCTTCCTTTCCTTTGTCATATCCCTCTTTTTCTCCTTCTTCTGCTTCCACTTGCATTTCTACCTCTTGTTCTCCTTCTTCCACTTCTTCTCCATCATCCCCACTCCGTCAACTACTTCTTCTTCTTCCTCTTGTTCACCTTCTTCCACCTCTACTACATCCACTTGTTCTTCTTCTTTCCTCTCTTCTCCTTCTTCCCCTTCTTCTTCTCCTCCTTGTTCCACTTCTTCTTCATCCCCTTTCCTTCCATTGCTTCTTCTTCCTCCTCTTTTTCTGATTCTTCCACTTCTTCTTCTTCCTCTTCTTCTCCTTCTACCACCTCTTCTCCCTCCTCCCGTTCTCCTTCTTCCACTTCTTCTTCTTCATCTCCTTTCATTCCACTACTTCCTCCTATTCCTCTTATTCTCTCCTTTTACCACTTCTTCTACTTCTACTTGTTGTTCTTCTTCATTTTCGTCTCCTTCTTCTGCTTCTTTTGCTTACACTTGTTCTTCTTCCTATTCTTCCATTTCTTCTCCTTCCACAACTTCTTCTTCATTCCTTTCCATCTTCCCCTTCGTCTTTTTCTCCATCCCCCACTTCTGTTGCGTCCCATTGTTGCTCTTCCTCTTCTTCTCCTTCCCCCAAATCTTATGCTTACACTTCTTCTTCTTCATCCTCTTCTCCTCCAGATTCCACTTCTTCTGCTTCTTCTTCCCTTCCCTTCCCCTCCTTCTTCCTTTTCCTCCTTTTCTCCTTGTTCCAATTCTTCTTCTTCATCTCACCTCCTTCCACTACTTCTTCTTCCTCCTCTTGTTCACGTTCTTCAACTTCTTGACTTTCCACATCTTCTTCTTCTTCCTTTTCTTCTCCTTCTTCCACTTCTTCTGGTTACCCTCCTTCTTCCTCCTCTTCTTATCTTTCTTCCACTTCTCCTGCCTCATCTTTTTCTCTTTCTTCCTGATATAAATCTAGAGGGGTTGGATTCATTTTGCGGATCTATCTAGGTTGGAAGGTAATAAGTTAACAAAACAATGAGAATTGGGTAAACAAGAAAATGGAAAGGATGAAAATGGTTTAACGAAAAGATAGATGACGCCACTTCCAAGGATGGAAGATAAGTCATATGACGCCACAAGGGTGGTGATTTACCCTTGATAAGTCTAGGAGAACGCCACAAGGAAAAATTCCTTGATAAGTTCTAAAGAGAAATTCATCTCTCACAAAAGGGTAAAACCCAAATATAATTTCACTAATTCAATCGTTCTCTTTAGAGTACAATTCAGCCCCTATTTATAGAATTAGGTGACTGTTCAAAATCGTAACTCCCAAAAGAAAAATTAAATACTCTATTATCACACAATTATCACACATGATTAATTGCATGTTACATTAATTCCTAAATTAATGAAACGTTACAAAAAATGAAAAGTCATTGTCTTCGGCATTCACATCATTCCCTCCTTCTTCGAAAAGATTCGTCCTCGAATCTATGACTTTATTTTCCTATCAATTTTATTCACTTATAATTTAAAATAAACAAAATCAACCTCCAGGATCAAATGTAACTTGTAAAAATTCATGCATTAAAGAAGTTTTCCTTTTTGGTTTCCAAACCCAAACATTGGAATCAAGAGGAATTCTTCTTTTAAAATAAACTTGTGCATTTTCTTCGGGAGTTTTAACCTCAACAATGTACTGAATGTACAATGACTCTGGAAAAGGGATATCCACATTTTTCTTCCTCAAATATGGCAATTTGTGGGTTGTATTCTCATGGTCCTGTGCATTCAAAATACCATTAAAAGAAGAAAAATCATTACCAGTTTTTATTTTAACGTTCTTTTTCTCTCTTTCTCTTTCCTTTTCTCTCTCTTCCTCTTCACTCTTTTCTTTTTATATTTTTCTCTTTTCTTCTCTCTCTTTTTCTATTTTCTCCTTCAACTTAAGTTGATCATCACAAACTTCACTTGGTGTCAGAAATTTCAAATTAAGTTTGCGTCCTTCATGTACCAAAGAAACTGAAAGTTTTTCATAATTTATCCTTTTACCCTGCAACCAAGGTTTCCCTAAAAGAAAATGACATGAGTCCATGGGAGCAATATCGCATGTCACTTCATCCACGAATTTTCCAACAGTGAATTTAAACTTAGTTTGTCTAGGACGAAGACTCGTCGATAAGTTGAGTTTATTCACCAATCTTTCGCTCACGACGTTGCTACAGCTTCCTCCATCAACTGCAAATAAACACAAATGACCTTTGATTAAACACCTAGTATAAAAAATATCCACCATAGTTTCAAACCTAGAGCCGAAGCTCTGATACCAACTGATATAAATCCAGAGGGGTTGGATTCGTTTTGCGGATCTATCTAGGTTGGAAGGTAATAAGTTAACAAAACAATGAGAATTGGGTAAACAAGAAAATGGAAAGGATGAAAATGGTTTAACGAAAAGATAGATAACGCCACTTCCAAGGATGGAAGATAAGTCATATGATGCCACAAGGGTGGTGATTTACCCTTGATAAGTCTAGGAGAACGCCACAAGGAAAAATTCCTTGATAAGTTCTAAAGAGAAATTCATCTCTCACAAAAGGGTAAAACCCAAATATAATTTCACTAATTCAATCGTTCTCTTTAGAGTACAATTCAGCCCCTATTTAGAGAATTAGGTGACTGTTCAAAATCGTAACTCCCAAAAGAAAAATTAAATACTCTATTATCACACAATTATCACACATGATTAATTGCATGTTACATTAATTCCTAAATTAATGAAACGTTACAAAAAATGAAAAGTCATTGTCTTCGGCATTCACATCACTTCCACTTCTTCTCCATCCTCTCCTTTCGTTTCTTTTCTTCCTCTTCATCTCCTTCTTGTTCTTCCTTTCCTTTGTCATATCCCTCTTTTTCTCCTTCTTCTGCTTCCACTTGCATTTCTACCTCTTGTTCTCCATCTTTCACTTCTTCTCCATCATCCCCACTCCTTCAACTACTTCTTCTTCTTCCTCTTGTACACCTTCTTCCACTTCTACTACATCCACTTGTTCTTCTTCTTCCCTCTCTTCTCCTTCTTGCCCTTCTTCCGCCTACACTTTTTCTTCTTCCTCCCCTTCTTCCTGTCCTCCTTGTTCCACTTCTTCTTCATCCCCTTTCCTTCCATTGCTTCTTCTTCCTCCTCTTTTTCTCATTCTTCCACTTCTTCTTCTTCCTCTTCTTCTCCTTCTGCCACCTCTTCTCCCTCCTCCCGTTCTCCTTCTTCCACTTCTTCTTCTTCATCTCCTTTCATTCCACTACTTCCTCCTATTCGTCTTATTGTCTCCTTTTACCACCTCTTCTACTACTACTTGTTGTTCCTCTTCATTTTCGTCTCCTTCTTCCGCTTCTTTTGCTTACACTTGTTCTTCTTCCTATTCTTCCATTTCTTCTCCTTCCACAACTTCTTCTTCATTCCTTTCCATCTTCCTCTTCGTCTTTTTCTCCATCCCCCACTTCTGTTGCGTCCCATTGTTGCTCTTCCTCTTCTTCTCCTTCCCCCAAATCTTATGCTTACACTTCTTCTTCTTCATCCTCTTCTCCTCCAGATTCCACTTCTTCTGCTTCTTCTTCCCTTCCCTTCCCCTCCTTCTTCCTTTTCCTCCTTTTCTCCTTGTTCCAATTCTTCTTCTTCATCTCACCTCCTTCCACTACTTCTTCTTCCTCCTCTTGTTCACGTTCTTCAACTTCTTCACTTTCCACATCTTCTTCTTCTTCCTTTTCTTCTCCTTCTTCCACTTCTTCTGGTTACCCTCCTTCTTCTTCCTCTTCTTATCTTTCTTCCACTAGTCCTGCCTCATCTTGTTCTCTTTCTTCCACTTCTTCTCCATCTTCTCCTTTCCTTTCTTTTCTTCCTCTTCATCTACTTCTTGTTCTTCCTTTCCTTTGTCATATCCCTCTTTTTCTCCTTCTTCTGCTTCCACTTTCATTTCTACCTCTTGTTCTCCTTCTTCCACTTCTTCTCCATCATCCCCACTCCTTCAACTACTTCTTCTTCTTCCTCTTGTTCACCTTCTTCCACTTCTACTACATCCACTTGTTCTTCTTCTTCCCTCTCTTCTCTTTCTTGCCCTTCTTCTGCCTACACTATTTCTTCTTCCTCCCCTTCTTCTTCTCCTCCTTGTTCCACTTCTTCTTCATCCCCTTTCCTTCCATTGCTTCTTCTTCCTCCTCTTTTTCTCATTCTTCCACTTCTTCTTCTTCCTCTTCTTCTCCTTCTGCCACCTCTTCTCCCTCCTCCCGTTCTCCTTCTTCCACTTCTTCTTCTTCATCTCCTTTCATTCCACTACTTCCTCCTATTCGTCTTATTGTCTCCTTTTACCACCTCTTCTACTTCTACTTGTTGTTCCTCTTCATTTTCGTCTCCTTCTTCCGCTTCTTTTGCTTACACTTGTTCTTCTTCCTATTCTTCCATTTCTTCTCCTTCCACAACTTCTTCTTCTTCTTTCCTTTCCGTCTTCTCCTTCCTCTTTTTCTCCATCCCCCACTTCTGTTGCGTCCCATTGTTGCTCTTCCTCTTCTTCTCCTTCCCCCAAATCTTATGCTTACACTTCTTCTTCTTCTTCCTCTTCTCCTCCAGATTCCACTTCTTCTGCTTCTTCTTCCCTTCCCTTCCCCTCCTTCTTCCTTTTCCTCCTTTTCTCCTTGTTCCAATTCTTCTTCTTCATCTCACCTCCTTCCACTACTTCTTCTGAGATGAATCCACTGTCAGTTTAGGATTCTGAAAGGACCCTAGGAATTTAGCTGGTCGCGTTAACAAAATTAATCAATGTGGAATGCAAAAAATTGCCAAAAATAAATTGATTAGAATTACTGTCAAACTCTTAGACATAGAATGGAAATTAAAAGTTATTGAAATTGAACGAGTAAACGAGTTTTCGAATAGTGTAGGACTTTCCTGTGCAATTGATCATAGAGTTTGCTGGGCAGAATTGAGTATGAATGGAAAAGACAGAAAATGGAATTGGAATTTATAGACTCCACACTTCCAAGGATGGAAGATATGTCTACGAGATTGCACACACAAAGGGGTGAATTACCTTTGATAAATCTCAAAAGATTTTAGATTGTCAAGAACCCAAAGGAGAGAAAACTCAACTAGTTTTTTATTTCCAAAATATTCTGCCTTACATCTCAGTCTTGCCCAAATTTATATGCCTAATAAACTCAGCTTGTGTAGGTTTAGTGGCTTTCTAAATCCAGCTGAAGTTAGAAAATAATAAAAACTAATAATGGCAGCTTAATAACAAAGTGTAACTGCCAAAGTAAATTAAACACGTATACTAATTATAATTGATAACCTAGGTGGCTGCAACTTTAATTAGACAATTCTGGTTGCCCACCATTAACTAAGTAAACTCCAAGAAAATGAGTTTAATTTATTTCAAACTTCTCTTCCATTAAGGTCAAGTATTGCTCTCTTCAGTCCTGAGACAATTAACAATTTTAAACTTTATTTCTTCAATGTTTGGCTCTTTTTGCAAAAGGGCTGCCAATACTTGTTGAATAGCTTCCTTAGCTCTTCTTGTCCTTGCCCTTGTCATAGGTCCTCCAAGTCCTTCAAGCTTGATGTCCTCATCAGTTTTCCTCCTTTTCTCCTTGTTCCAATTCGTCTTCTTCATCTGACCTCTTTCCACTACTTCTTCTTCCTCCTCTTGTTCACCTTCTTCAACCTCTTCACTTTCCACATTTTCTTCTTCTTCCTTTTCTTCTCCTTCTTCCACTTCTTCTAGTTACTCTCCTTCGTCTTCCTCTTCTTATCTTTCTTCCACTTCTCCTGCCTCCTCCTGTTCTCTTTCTTCCACTTCTTCTTCATCCTCTCCTTTCCTTCCTTTTCTTGCTCTTCATCTCCTTCTTCTTCTTCCTTTCCTTCGTCATATCCCTCTTTTTCTCCTTCTTCTGCTTCCACTTGCATTTCTACCTCTTGTTCTCCTTCTTCCACTTCTTCTCCATCATCCTCACTCCTTCAACTACTTCTTCTTCTTCCTCTTGTTCACCTTCTTCCACTTCTACTACATCCACTTGTTCTTTTTCTTCCCTCTCTTCTCCTTTTTGCCCTTCTTCTGCCTACACTACTTCTTCTTCCTCCCATTCTTCTTCTCCTCCTTGTTCCACTTCTTCTTCATCCCCTTTCCTTCCATTGCTTCTTCTTCCTCCTCTTTTTCTCATTCGTCCACTGCTTCGTCTTCTTCCTATTGTTCTCCTTCTTCCACTTGTACTTCTTCCTTTTCTTCTCGTTCTTCCACTTCTTCTTCTTCCTCTTCTTCTCATTCTGCCACCTCTTCTCCCTTCTCCCGTTCTCCTTCTTCCAGTTCTTCTTCTTCATCTCCTTTCATTCCACTACTTCCTCCTATTCCTCTTATTCTCTTCTTCTACCACTTCTTTTACTTCTACTTGTTGTTCTTCTTCATTTTCGTCTCCCTCTTCCGCTTCTTCTGCTTACACTTCTTCTTCATCCTCTTCTTCCATTTCTTCTCCTTCCACAACTTGTTCTTCTTTCCTTTCTGTCCTCTCCTTCCTGTTTTTCTCCATCCACCACTTCTGTTGCTTCCCATTGTTACTCTTCCTCTTCTTCGACTTCTCCTCCAGATTCCACTTCTTCTGCTTCTTCTTCCCTTCGCTTCCCCTCCTTCTTCGTTTTCCTCCTTTTCTCCTTGTTCCAATTCTTCTTCTTCATCTCACCTCCTTCACTACTTCTTCTTTCTACTCTTGTTCACGTTCCTCAACTTCCTCACTTTCCACATCTTCTTCTTCTTCCTTTTCTTCTCCTTCTTCCACTTCTACTAGTTACTCTCCTTCTTCTTCCTCTTCTTATCTTTCTTCCACTTCTTCTTCATCATCTCCTTTCCTTTCTTTTCTTCCTCTTCATCTCCTTCTTCTTCTTCCTTTCCTTCGTCATATCCCTCTTTTTCTCCTTCTTCTGCGTCGACTTGCATTTTTACCTCTTGTTCTCCTTCTGCCACTTCTTCTCCATCATCCCCACTCCTTCAACTACTTCTTCTTCTTCCTCTTGTTCACCTTCTTCCACCTCTACTACATCCACTTGTTCTTCTTCTTCCCTCTCTTCTCCTTCTTGCCCTTCTTCTGCCTACACTACTTCTTCTTCCTCCCCTTCTTCTTCTCCTCGTCGTTCCACTTCTTCTTCATCCCCTTTCCTTCCATTGCTTCTTCTTCCTCCTCTTTTTCTCATTCTTCCACTGCTTTTTCTTCTTCCTATTGTTCTCCTTCTTCCACTTGCACTTCTTCCTTTTCTTCTCGTTCTTCCACTTCTTCTTCTTCCTCTTCTTCTCATTCTGCCACCTCTTCTCCCTTCTCCCGTTCTCCTTCTTCCAGTTCTTCTTCTTCATCCTATTCCTCTTATTCTCTCCTTCTACCACTTCTTCTACTTCTACTTATTGTTCTTCTTCATTTTCGTCTCCTTCTTCCGCTTCTTCTGCTTACACTTCTTCTTCCTCCTCTTCTTCCATTTCTTCTCCTTCCACAACTTCTTCTTCTTTCCTTTTCGTCTTCTCCTTCCTCTTTTTATCTATCCCCCACTTCTGTTGCTTCCCATTGTTGCTCTTCCTCTTCTTCTCCTTCCCCCAAATCTTATGCTTACACTTCTTCTTCTTCTTCCTCTTCTCCTCCAGATTCCACTCCTTCTACTTCTTTCTCCCTTCCCTACCCCTGCTTCTTCCTTTTCCTCCTTTTCTCCTTGTTCCAACTCTTCTTCTTCGTCGCACCTTCTTCCACTACTTCTTCTTCCTACTCTTGTACACCTTCTTCACTTTCCACATCTTCTTCTTCTTCCTTTTCTTCTCCTTTTTCCACTTCTTCTAGTTACTCTCCTTCTTCTTCCTCTTCTTATCTTTCTTCCACTTCTCCTGCCTCCTCTTGTTCTCTTTGTTCCACTTCTTCTTCATCCTCTCCTTTCCTTTCTTTTCTTCCTCTTCATCTCCTTCTTCTTCTTCCTTTCCTTCGTCATATCCCTCTTTTTCTCCTTCTTCTGCGTCGACTTGCATTTCTACCTCTTGTTCTCCTTCTTCCACTTCTTTTCCATCATCCCCACTCCTTCAACTACTTCTTCTTCTTCCTCTTGTTCACCTTCTTCCACCTCTACTACATCCACTTGTTCTTCTTCTTCCCTCTCTTCTCCTTCTTGCCCTTCTTCTGCCTACACTACTTCTTCTTCCTCCCCTTCTTCTTCTCCTCCTTGTTCCACTTGTTCTTCATGCCTTTTCCTTCCATTGCTTCTTCTTCCTCCTTTTTTCTCATTCTTCCACTTCTTCTTGTTCTTACTATTATTCACCTTCTTCCACTTGCACTTCTTCCTTTTCTTCTCGTTCTTCCACTTCCTCTTCTTCTCCTTCTGCCACCTCTTCTCCCTCCTCCCGTTCTCCTTCTTCCACTTCTTCTTCTTCATCTCCTTTCATTCCACTACTTCTACCACTTCTTCTACTTCTACTTGTTGTTCTTCTTCATTTTCGTCTCCTTCTTCGCTTCTTCTCATGACACTTCTTCTTCCATTTCTTCTCCTTCCGCAAGTTCATCTTTCCTTTCCGTCTTCCTTCCTTTTTTCTCCATCCCCCACTTCTGTTGCTTCCCATTGTTGCTCTTCCTCTTCCTCTCCTTCCCCCAAATCTTATGCTTACACTTCTTCATCTTCTTCCTCTTCTCCTCCAAATTCCACTTCTTTTGCTTCTTCTTCCCTTCCCTTCCCCTTCTTCTTCGTTTTCCTCTTTTTCTCCTTGTTCCAATTCGTCTTCTTCATCTCACCTCTTAACACTACTTCTTCTTCCTCCTCTTGTTCACCTTCTTCAACCTCTTCAATTTCCACATTTTCTTCTTCTTCCTTTTCTTCTCCTTCTTCCACTTCTTCTAGTTACTCTCCTTCGTCTTCCTCTTCTTATCTTTCTTCCACTTCTCCTGCCTCCTCTTGTTCTCTTTCTTCCACTTCTTCTTCATCCTCTCCTTTCCTTTCTTTTCTTGCTCTTCATCTCCTTCTTCTTCTTCCTTTCCTTCGTCATATCCCTCTTTTTCTCCTTCTTCTGCTTCCACTTGCATTTCTACCTCTTGTTCTCCTTCTTCCACTTCTTCTCCATCATCCCCACTCCTTCAACTACTTCTTCTTCTTCCTCTTGTTCACCTTCTTCCACTTCTACTACATCCACTTGTTCTTCTTCTTCCTTCTCTTCTTTTTTTTGCCCTTCTTCTGCCTACACTACTTCTTCTTCCTCCCCTTCTTCTTCTCCTCCTTGTTCCACTTCTTCTTCATCCCCTTTCCTTCCATTGCTTCTTCTTCCTCCTGATGTGATCTTTGATGATCACATGCCCAAAGGATCCTTTCTAAGGTCACTTGGAAGGGAAATGGATCTATGGATAGGAAAGGAATGGGGTGAGGTGTCACAAATACTATGTTTGATAAGCCAAAGGGGAGAGGCCACAAGGGAGGGGTCCCTTGATAACTCTTAGAAGCTCTCACAAGGGAGAAAGGGGGACACTCAAAGGTAAGAACCTCAACCAATATGGTCTCTAGGATTAAATTCAAGTGTCAAAAAATACAAGTGAGGGAGGAGCTCTTATTTATAGAGGTAGCTAACCTCTTGAACAAGATAACCTAAAAAAGAAGGGCTAGGATTAAAAGGAGAGATCTAAGGGAGGAGAATTGAGAAACAATTCCCTCCTTAGATCATCAAACTTGGTGCCCAAGTTTCTCAAACCAAGGGCCAAGATTCCTTCTTATTAGCTTAGGGTGTTTATGTAGAAAAGAGGGGTGTAGATATCAAGGCTACCCCTTATTTCCTTGATAAAGACCCAAAAAGCTAAATCCACCCTCTAAATTCCTAAGACACCTCCTAAAAATAAAAAATGGACTAAATACATGTCCCAAATTAAATTCTTAATGCTTCTCAAAATTAAAATAAAGGAAAATTACATTTTATTAACTAAAGTCCCTAGCCTAATATCTTCACTCTCCATAGGAGGTGAAGTCTTCCTTTGTCTACAAGGGCTAGGTCTTCTTCAATCCTTCTAGCCATGGCCCTAGTGATAGGTCCTTGGCTAGGCATGGTCACATCATCTCCTCCCCCTTGAAGAGGATTTGACCTCAAATCCATGGGGTCTTCGTCATTTTCAGCACCTACAAATGGAGACAAATCAGAAACATTAAAACTGGTGCTTACCCCATAATCCTCAGGCAGATCTAAAACATAGGCATTATTACCGATCCGCTCAAGGATTTGGAAAGGTCCATCTCCTCTAGGGCTAAGTTTGGACTTCCTTTGAGAAGGAAATCTATCCTTTCTCAAGTGAAGCCATACCCAGTCGCCCTTTTCAAAGATGACTTCTTTCCTCCCCCTATTGGCGAAAGTAACATCTCTCAAGGATTGGCGCTCTATGTTAACTTTAACCCTCTCATGTAATTGTTTTACAAAAATGGCTTTTGCCTCTCCTTCTTTATGCACAGCAACAGAAAGAGGAAGAGGTAAAAGATCTAGAGGAGTACGAGGATTAAAGCCATAGACCACCTCAAAAGGAGAATGCTTGGTAGTTCTATGAACCACCCGGTTATAAGCAAATTCAATGTGGGGAAGGTACTCATCCCAAGACTTATGGTTGCCTTTAAGGAGAGCCCTCAGCATAGTGGATAAAGATCTATTCACCACTTCTGTTTGCCCATCAGTTTGAGGGTGACAGGTAGTGGAAAAAAGAAGTTTAGTTCCCAGCTTAGCCCAAAGAGTTTTCCAAAAATGGCTAAGGAACTTCACATCCCTATCTGACACTATTGAAGAGGGTATACCATGCAATCGGACAACCTCTTTAAAGAAAAGTCTTGCGATGTTGCTCACATCATCCACTTTGTGGCAGGGAATAAAATGGGCCATTTTTGAAAATTGGTCCACCACCACAAATATGGAGTCTGCACCTCGTTGGGTTCTTGGGAGCCCAAGGATGAAATCCATGCTAATATCCTGCCAAGGTGCAGAAGGAGCAGGTAAAGGTGTGTATAGTCCATGAGGCATTGCTTTAGACTTTGCTTGCAAGCAAGCTATACATTTAGAGCAATGTCTATGGACATCTCTACGCATATGGGGCCAAAAGAATTTCTCTTGTAAAAGCATGAGGGTTTTTGAAATCCCAAAATGCCCCATGAGCCCACCTTCATGACTCTCTTTTGTAAGTAAGTTCCTAATTGATCCTTGGGGTATACAAAGCTTACTCCCTTTGTAAAGATACCCCTCACTGATGAAGTACCCATCATGGGCCTTTAATGCAAATGCAGATGCAGAGGTAGCAAATATGGGGCCAAAATCCTTATCAGACGGATACATAGCCCGAATGTCATCAAATCCCAAGATTTTTGCACTCAAGGATCAATAAAGGGCATGACGCCTAGAAAGAGCATCAGCCACCACATTTTGTTTTCCTTTCTTGTACTTGATGACATAAGGGAAGGATTCAAGATATTCCACCCACGTTGCATGCCTTTTGTTCAATTTACCTTGACCCCTCAAATATTTTAGTGACTCATGGTCACTATGAATGACAAACTCCTTGGGAGCAAGGTAATGCTCCCAAGTTTGAAGGGCCCTAATTAGAGCATAAAACTCCTTATCATAGGTGGGGTAGTTGAGGGGCACCATTGAGTTTTTCACTGAAATACGCAATGGGGTGCCCTCCTTGCAACAAGACAGCCCCTACACCTACACCAGAGGCATCACATTCAAGTTCAAATGTTTTAGAAAAGTCAGGTAATGCCAAGACTGGTGCATGGGTCAGTTTATGCTTAATTAGCTGGAAGGCTTTCTCTTGTTTCTCACCCCAAAGGAAAGGAACTTCCTTTTTCACCAAATCATTTATTGGTGCGAAGAGCGTGGAGAAATTAGGCACAAAGCGCCTATAAATCCAGGAAGACCATGAAAGCTTTTGATCTCTGTCACACTCTTTGGGGTGGGCCATTCTTGAATAGCTTTTATCTTTTCAGGGTCAACATGAACCCCTTTTGTGCTAACTACAAAACCTAGGAAAACTACACTATCTGCACAAAAAGTGCATTTTTCTAAGTTACCAAAAAGATGATTACTCCTAAGAAGAGAAAAAACATGCCTTAGATGTCCTAAATGATCATCTAGGTTCCTAGAGTAAACTAAAATGTCATCAAAGTAAACTACACAAAATTTACCAAGGCAATCCCTTAGTACATGATTCATTAAGCGCATGAATGTGCTTGGGGCATTAGTTAGCCCAAAAGGCATAACCAACCACTCATAAAGACCAAATTTAGTCTTAAAAGCAGTTTTCCACTCATCACCCTCTTTGATCCTTATTTGGTGGTAACCACTTCTAAGATCTATTTTTGAAAATATTTTTGCCCCATGCAATTCATCCAACATGTCATCAAGACGGGGGATTGGGTGCCTATATTTGATGGTGATGTTGTTGATTGTGATATGAATCCGCTGTCAGTTTAGGATTCTGAAAGGATCCTAGGAATTTAGCTTGCCGCGTTAACAAAATTAATCAACATGGAATGCAAACAATTGCAAAAAAATAAACTGAATAGAATTACTATCAAACTTTTAGACACAGAATGGAAATTAAAAGTTTTTGAAATTCAACAATTAAACGAGTTTTTGAATAGTGTAGCACTTTCCTGTTATAGAGTTTGCTGGCCAGAATTGAGTATGAATGGAAAAGACAGAAAATGGAATTGGAATTGATAGACTCCACACTTCCAAGGATGGAAGATATGTCTACGAGATTGCACACACAAAGGGGTGAATTACCTTTGATAAATCTCAAAAGATTTTGGATTGTCAAGAACCCAAAGGAGAGAAAACCTCAACTAGTTTTTTTTTTATTTCCCAAAATATTCTCCTTACATCTCAGTCTTGCCCAAATTTATATGCCTAATAAACTCAGCTTGTGTAGGTTTAGTGGCTTTCTAAATTCAGCTGAAGTTACAAAATAATAAAAACTAATAATGGGCAGCTTAATAACAAAGTGTAACTGCCAAAGTAAATTAAACACGTATACTAATTATAATTGATAACCTAGGTGGCTGCAACTTTAATTAGACAATTCTGGTTGCCCACCATTAACTAAGTAAACTCCAAGAAAATGAGTTTAATTTATTTCAAACTTCTCCTCCATTAAGGTCAAGCATTGCTCTCTTCAGTCCTGAGACAATTAACAATTTTAAACTTTATTTCTTCAATGTTTGGCTCTTTTTGCAAAAGGGCTGCCAATACTTGTTGAATAGCTTCCTTAGCTCTTCTTGTCCTTGCCCTTGTCATAGGTCCTCCAAGTCCTTCAAGCTTGATGTCCTCATCACTCCCCCCCTCTTGAAGAGGATTTGTCCCCAAATCAATAGCATCTTCATCTGCATCAAAGAGAGTTAAATCAGACACATTAAAAGTAGCACTAACATTATACTCATCTGGAAGATCAATCTTATAGGCATTGTCATTGATCTTTTCTAGAACTTGGAAAAGACCATCTCCCCTTGGTTGGAGTTTTGACTTTCTTTGTTTAGGGAACCTTTCCTTTCTCATGTGTACCCAAACCCAATCACCAGGTTGGAACACGACCTTCTTCCTACCCTTGTTAGCTTGCCTTGCATAACTCTCATTTTTCTTTTCAATTTGAGCCTTCACTTGCTCATGCAGCTTCTTCACATACTCAGCTTTAGCTTGTGCTTCATTATGCTTAAACATAGAAATGTTAGGCATGGACAACAAATCAAGAGGAGTCAAAGGATTGAACCCATACACAATTTCAAACGGAGAACAATTAGTCGTGCTATGGATAACCCTATTATAAGCAAACTCAACATGAGGCAAACATGCTTCCCAAGACTTAAGATTTTTCTTTAAAACAGTCCTAAGCAATGTGCCTAAAGTCCTATTGACTACCTCAGTTTGACCATCAATTTGTGGGTGGCAAGTAGTAGAAAACAGCAATTTAGTACCAATTTTACCCCACAAGGTCCTCCAAAAGTGACTAAGGAATTTTGCATCCCTATCACTCACAATGCTCCTTGGCAGTCCATGAAGTCTCACTATTTCCTTGAAAAATAAATCAGCCACATGGCTAGCATCATCCACCTTTTTGCAAGGAATGAAATGTGCCATCTTGGAAAACCTATCAACAACAACAAACACAGAATCCTTTCCATTCTTTGTTTTAGGCAACCCCAAAACAAAGTCCATAGAAATGTCAGTCCAAGGATATTCAGGAACAGGCAAAGGAATATACAATCCATGAGGCTTAACCTTAGATTTGGCCTTTTTACACACAATGCAGTGGTCACAAAACTTATGCACATATCGTTTCATGTGAGGCCAAAAGAAATGCTCTTGCAAAATTTCCAAAGTCTTTTGAACCCCAAAATGACCCATCAAACCCCCCTCATGTGATTCACTTACAAGCAACTCTCTAATGGAACATTTAGGCACACACAATTTATTGGCTTTAAACAAAAATCCATTATGCCTATAATATCCATTTTCAGAAAGCTTTTCACATGCAGCAAATATTTCAGCAAAATCCACATCATGTTTATACATATCTTTCAAAGATTCAAGACCAAACAATTTAGTCTCAAGCATAGAAAGTAATGCATGCCTCCTAGAAAGCGCATCAACCACTACGTTCCCTTTTCCCTTTTTATGCTTGATAACATATGGAAATTGTTCTAAAAATTCTACCCACTTAGCATGCCTCTTATTAAGGTTACCTTGACCCTTTAAATATTTTAAAGACTCATGGTCGCTATGAATGACAAATTCCTTGGGTAACAGATAATGCTGCCATGTTTTTAAAGCCCTCACCAACGCATATAATTCCTTATCATAAGTAGAATAGTTAAGGGCAGCCCCACTTAAATTTTCACTGAAATAAGCAATTGGATGACCATCTTGCAATAAAACAGCCCCAATACCCACATTTGATGCATCACATTCAATTTCAAATGATTTTGCAAAATTAGGCATGGCAAGAATAGGTGCATTAACAAGCTTATGCTTAAGGGCAGCAAAGGCCTCTTCTTATTTCTCTCCCCATTTAAAACCCACATTTTTTTTAACAATTTCATTTAGAGGTGCAGCCACAGTACTAAAATCTTTAACAAATCTCCTGTAGAAACTTGCTAAACCATGAAATCCCCTCACCTCACTCACGGTTTTAGGTGTAGGCCATTCTTGGATGGCCTTAACCTTTTCCACATCAACCTGTACCCCTTTAGCATTAACAACAAAGCCTAAGAATACTACATGATCAGTACAAAATATGCATTTGTCCAAATTGGCATACAATTGTTCTTTTCTAAGCACATTCATAACAGCCCGCAAATGTTCAACATGCAATTCAAGACTAGTGCTATAGATCAGAATATCATCAAAGTACACCACAACAAATTTTCCAATAAACTCTCTTAAGACATGATTCATTAATCTCATGAAAGTACTAGGTGCATTTGTCAAACCAAAGGGCATAACCAGCCACTCATACAATCCATATTTAGTCTTAAAAGCAGTTTTCCATTCATCTCCTTCTCTAATCCTAATCTGATTATAGCCACTTTTCAGATCAATTTTAGAAAACATACATGCACCATATAGTTCATCAAGAAGATCATCTAACCTGGGAATTGGATGTCTATATTTGATGGTGATGTTGTTTATGGCTCTACAATCAGAACACATCCTCCATGAACCATCCTTTTTGGTTACTAGAATCACAGGTACAGCACATGGACTCATGCTGTCTCTTATCCACCCTTTGCTCATGAGTTCAGTAACTTGCCTTTCGATCTCTTTGGTCTCCTGTGGGTTGCTCCTATAAGCTGGACGATTGGGCAAAGAAGCTCCTGGAATGAGATCAATGTGATGCTCAATTCCCCTCACAGGTGGCAAGCCATCAGGTACATTTGCTGGAAACACATCCTCAAAATCCTGCAAAAGAGACTCAATACAAGAAGGCAATTCAAACTTGTCAAACTGGTTAGCATACAAAATTTGATTTTGACAAAGCAATAAGTAGAGGGGCTGTCTTGCGCAAAGCACCCTCCTTACCTCCCTTTCTCTTGCTAAACACAGCTGCTTGCCCTCAAGTGTTTCACTCTTATTCTTTTCTCTCTTTTTTCTTTCAGGTGTTTCACTCTTTTTCCTCTCAGGTGTTTCACTCTTTCTCTCATTTGCTAACTTTTCTCTCATTTTTAATTGATCCTCACATACCTCTTTAGGAGACAAAGGCTTAAGAACCACCTTTTTATCCTGATACATAAAGGAAATTTTATTAGTGAAACCATCATGAATGGCTTTGGTATCATACTGCCACGGCCTCCCTAAAAGGATATGGCTGGCCTCCATGGGAACCACATCACATAAAACCTTATCTTGATACTTCCCAATGGAGAAAGGAACCTCTGCTTGCTGTTTCACTTTAACTTCTTCTCCTTCACTAAGCCATTGGAGTTTATATGGTCTAGGATGCGGTGTAGTGTCCATGTTCATCTTTGACACTAATCTTGAACTCACCACATTGGTACAACTCCCTCCATCAATAATTAACAAACAAACATTACCATTGACTGAACATCTTGTGTGAAAGATGTTCTCCCTTTGAGATGCATCTTCGGCCTTGACTTGACTTCTCCAACAGTCTCCTAATCATGTACAACTCTGCTCTTCTTCTCCACCACTAGCTTCTGATTGGCTTGTGTATTCCCCATTATCTTTGAGAAGAACAATCTTCTTTGTGGGACACTCATAGGAATAATGACCCATGCCCAAGCACTTGAAACACTTCACTTCTCTAGTCTTTTTAGGTGGATTATCATCTTTCTTTTGAGGGGATTTTCCATGGCTAGACGGTGTTGTATTACTAGATGAGGCAGCTCCTTCTTTCCTCCTATCCTTCCAATTGGAATTATTAAAATTGGTAGAACTCCTTCTTGTTGCACTTTTTCTTTTTAACTGTTGTTCTACCTGAATGGCCTTATGCAACAGATCCTCCATTTCTACAAATTCCTGCAACTCAACAACATCTCTAATATCATGATTTAAGCCACTAAGGAAGCGAGCCATAGTTACCTCAGGATCTTCTTCAATTTTTGCTTGGATGATAAGCACCTCCATCTCCTTATAGTACTCCTCCACTCCCTTGCTTCCTTGAGACAATTTTTGAAGTTTCAATTTTAAGTCTCTATGGAAGCTAGAAGGTACATACCGCTTCCTCATGAGCCTCTTCATTTCAGTCCAAGTGTCCACCATAGGCTCTTCATCTCTAATCCTCTCCCTTTGCAACTTGTTCCACCAAATAAAAGCATAATCTGAAAATTCAGCAGCTGCAAGTCTCACCTTTTGCTCCTCACTATAATTGTTGCAAGAGAACACATGCTCAATTTTTAAATCCCACTCCAAGTATGCCTCAGGATCACTCCTACCCTTGAAAGGAGGCACATTCAACTTCACTCCTTCTATTCTTCCTTCATTTCTATTTGGCCTTCCTCCTCCTCCTCCTCCTGCTGGTGGGGTTCTATTCTCCAACTGATCCAACCTCTCATGGAACTCATCTTGTTGTTGCTTCATCAATCTCTCTAAATGCTGGGATAGTGCAACAATTTGAAGCTGAAGATCATTGTTATTATTTCTTTCCGCCATGATAAACAAACAGGTCAAATGTCACAAGAAAAAGTATGTATGTGGTGTTTGAAAATGTTCTCACCCACTCAAGTGTTTGCGCTAAACAATATTGGCTTTTACTATAATGAAACTCTCTTGCCTTGTTCCTATCTATTCCTCCTTAAGTTCTTAACAGACCAAAAAGAGAATAAATTCAAAGACAACACCAACCTGTGTGCAGCCCAAATAACTCAAGAAAAGCTAACAAAAATGACTCAAATGAAACACAAAGAAGACCACAAACAAATAGGACAACAACCAGAATTTTGACACCAACAAAGGGTTGAAATTTTGGCTTAAAATGAAGCCAATAGGTGCAGCAAAATTCAGGGAATGATGCGCAACACAGGTGCAGCAAAACAGAATGGAAATTGAACAATTTGCAACCAAGAAGTGCAGCCAAAATTCAGAATTGTATACTAACAAGGTGCAGTATTTGTTCCTCAATTCAAACACAATATTACCTTAAGAATGAGCTTAAAATTTTTCTAATAACATGAACCATTCAGCCCAATTTTTTTTTTTTAACTCAATTTTTGCTTGCTTTCTTTCACTTCTATTTTTTTTTTTTAAAATTCAGAATTGTTTTAAGGACCTAACTTTTGCAATGGTTCAGTCAAAGAAATAACAATAAGGTAATATCATGATATGATGAAAATTAAGGACAGAAATTACCCAGAACAGCAGCCTTGCAATTCCTAGAAACCGGAGCTCTGATACCAAATGATATGAATCCACTGTCAGCTTAAGATTCTGAAAGGACCCTAGGAATTTAGCTTGCTGCGTTAACAAAATTAATCAACATGGAATGCAAACAATTGCAAAAAAATAAACTGAATAGAATTACTATCAAACTTTTAGACATAGAATGGAAATTAAAAGTTTTTGAAATTCAACAATTAGACGAGTTTTTGAATAGTGTAGCACTTTCCTGTTATAGAGTTTGCTGGCCAGAATTGAGTATGAATGGAAAAGACAGAAAATGGAATTGGAATTGATAGACTCCACACTTCCAAGGATGGAAGATATGTCTACGAGATTGCACACACAAAGGGGTGAATTACCTTTGATAAATCTCAAAAGATTTTGGATTGTCAAGAACCCAAAGGAGAGAAAACCTCAACTAGTTTTTTTTTATTTCCCAAAATATTCTCCTTACATCTCAGTCTTGCCCAAATTTATATGCCTAATAAACTCAGCTTGTGTAGGTTTAGTGGCTTTCTAAATTCAGCCGAAGTTACAAAATAATAAAAACTAATAATGGGCAGCTTAATAACAAAGTGTAACTGCCAAAGTAAATTAAACACGTATACTAATTATAATTGATAACCTAGGTGGCTGCAACTTTAATTAGACAATTCTGGTTGCCCACCATTAACTAAGTAAACTCCAAGAAAATGAGTTTAATTTATTTCAAACTTCTCCTCCATTAAGGTCAAGCATTGCTCTCTTCAGTCCTGAGACAATTAACAATTTTAAACTTTATTTCTTCAATGTTTGGCTCTTTTTGCAAAAGGGCTGCCAATACTTGTTGAATAGCTTCCTTAGCTCTTCTTGTCCTTGCCCTTGTCATAGGTCCTCCAAGTCCTTCAAGCTTGATGTCCTCATCAGATTGCACGACAATCAACACACATCCTCCATTGGCCATTCTTCTTGGGCACCAACAAGACTGGCACAGCACAAGGGCTTAGGCTCTTTTGAACCCAACCCTTCTCCAACAGCTCATTTACTTGAGACTCAATCTCTTGGGTCTCCATGGGGTTGGTCCTATAGGCAGGTCTATTAGGTAGACTTGCGCCAGGCACCAAATCAACTTGATGTTCTATACCCCTAATGGGAGGAAGTCCTTTCGGAACCTCATTAGGGAATATGTCGTCAAATTCTTTTAAAATATCTTGAACCCCTTGAGGAAGGTGCTCATGTGCATGGGTTGTGGTAGTGCTCTCAGCAGAAGAATGCAAAATGGGAGAAGGATTTGATGCTTCTTTTCAAAAGAGGAGATAAAAGGGCTTGTTAGTCAAAGGAGCTTGTTTTAAATCACGTTTAGTTGCAAATAGGCTCCTTTTACTAATATTCCCTTTTGAAGGGGCATCACCTTCCGGCTCTCTCTCTTTACCCTTTTCAAGCTTTAAGGGTAAAGCTTGTTGTATTTTTTTTTTGTTTTTGTTTTTCCTCAACTCTTTTCTTTTTCATCGCAAATTGATCTTCAGCCACTTGAGAAGGTGACAAAGGATACAATTTGAAGCGCTTTTCATTATGGGTGAGAATTATTTGGTTGGAGTGACCATGGTGAATAGCTTTTTTGTCAAATTGCCATGGTCTTCCCAACAGGATATGACCAGCCTCCATAGGAACTATGTCACAAAGAATCTCATCATTATAAGATCCTATGGAAATTGGAACCATAACTTGTTCATTGACTACCATCTCCCCTTGCTCATTGAGCCATTGCAATTTGTAAGGTTTGGGATGGGGCATGGTAGTCAAGGCTAGCTTTTCAACCAACCTAGAGCTACAACAGGAGCCACTATCAACAAGGAGAGAACATACTTTGTCATTTACTTTACATCTTGTATGGAAGATGTTCTCTCTTTGTGACTGGCTAAGCTCTAGAGGTTGGCTTTCAAGAAGCCTTTGAACCATAAGGAGGTCCCCCTCATAAGGAAAATCACTCTCACTAGAGGAGGAAGATGAGCTATTCTCACTACAAATGTCTTGTCCCCTTATGATCATGGTTTTCTTGTTAGGGCATTGAGAGGCAATGTGGCTTCTCCCAAGACATTTGAAGCATTTGATACTACTTTGCCTCTCAGTAGGCTTAGTAGTAGGGGTTTTTCTCTCTACATGAGGTGCTTTTGTATCTTGAAAATGCTTGGGTTACTCTTTGGGAAAACCCTTGAAAGAGTTTCCCTTAAGTTGGTCTCTCTTTGAGTAAGAGGGAGAATCTTTTTTAAAGCTTTTTCTCTTGAGTTGATTCTCAGCTCTTACACAAAGTTCTACCAACTCATCAAGGTTTGAGTATGAAAGAAGCTCTACCTTATCTCTAATGTCAGAGCTTAATCCACACAAAAACCTAGCAAGGGTGGCATTGGGTTCCTCAATGATATTGGCCCTTAGTATGAGAAGCTCCATCTTTTGTCTATACTCCTCAATACTTAGGTTATGTTGCCTAAGCCTTTGGAGCCTATCCAAAAGATCCCTCTCATAATATGAAGGAATGTGCCTTCTTCGCAAACAAGTTTTTAAATCATTCTAGTAGCGAATGTCAGTCATTTGTTTACGGGCCCTATCCTTGACTAACCCATCCCACCAATGCAAAGCAGAACCTTGAAAACTAAGGGAGGCCAAAGGTACTTTCCTTTCTTCCCTAATTTCATAGCATCGAAAGAGTTGTTCCACTTTGACTTCCCAATCTAGGTAAGTCTCAACATCTTCCCTACCATGAAAATGGGGTAGGTCTACCTTTGGTTCCCTAGCATGATTTATGTTCTCTTGAGGAGAATGATGATTGTATGATGAATGAGAGTGAGACTTATGTTGATTTCTATAGTATTCTTCTTCACTAGAGCTAAAATTCCTAGATGGGGATCTTATGAGAATTCCTTTATTTTTTCTATCACTCTCCCTCCCAGATCTTACTCTCTTCTCCTCTCCTTCTCTCTTCTTCCTCTTTTTCTCTTTTTCTTTCTAGTTCTTTCCTTCTTCTCCTTTCTTCATCCTCTCTTCTCTCTCTGATAGAAATCCAGAGGGGTTGAATTCATTTTGCAAATCTATCTAGGTTGGAAGGTAATAAGTTAACAAAACAATGAGAATTGGGTAAACAAGAAAATGGAAAGGATGAAAATGGTTTAACGAAGGGATAAATGACACCACTTGCAATGATGGAAGATAAGTCATATGACGCCACAAGGGTAGTGATTTACCCTTGATAAGTCTAGCAGAACGCCACAAGGAAAAATTCCTTGATAAGTTCTAAAGAGAAATTCATCTCTCACAAAAGGGTAAAACCCAAATATAATTTCACTAATTCAATCGTTCTCCTTAGAGTACAATTCAGCCCCTATTTATAGAATTAGGTGACTGTTCAAAATTGTAACTCCCAAAAGAAAAATTAAATACTCTATTATCACGCAATTATCACACATGATTAATTGCATGTTACATTAATTACTAAATTAATGAAACGTTACAAAAAATGAAAAGTCATTGTCTTCGGCATTCACATCACTCTCTTTGCCTTCTCTCTTCTCGCTCTTTTTTCTCTTTTCTCATTTCCAACATCTCTTTTTTTAACTCTTCCTTCTCTTTTTGTTTTTCCTTTTCTTTTATTTCTTTTTTTCTCTCTTTTTCTTCTCTCCTTTCTTGTTCTTTAGTCATCCATTCCCTAAATTCTAAGTTAAGGTTTTCAAGAGTGTCTCCCTTAGAAGGTTTTCTTTGGTTGACACTCTTACTTGATGAACAACTATGTGCACTAGAATGTGTGTGGGAAGTCATGGTGCTTGGATGCTAAAAACTAAAGGGTAGGCCAAAAAATTTTTTTTTTTGTTTTCTCACCTAAGGTGGCTTGATGAGTCTTTGGAACTCTTAGCCTCTACACGTTTTTTCAAAATAACATAAAATAAAATAAAAGTGCAAGAATGTAAAAGAGAAAGGGCTCTAGTCGTGCTCCTAAGGTGTTGAAGGAAGTGTACCACTTCTCCCTTCTTCACCTAATTAACGAGGAACTACGCTAAAATTAACCAAAATTATTACAAACCAAGGGAGGGCCTTAAGGGCACTCAAACTCCCAATCTAAAATTAAGTATACACAATACAAAGAATAAAAAAAATAAAACAAAGTCTTCACTCCAAGCTTTTTGGTGTTTGTCTCCTTTTGATCAAGCCCCTTTGAGTTGCATCAACTCACCCCAAGAATGCTACCCTTGTTTCCTCTTGTTTGGACTTGCCAAAATTTTATATATGGAACCTTTCCCAACCTTTCCTTACTAAGGCCGAATACAACACAAGACAACAAAAAAATCCAAGTGGATAGATTAAACAATGACAAACTCAAAGAAGTAAAAAAGACAAGCAAGAAAACATAAGGCTCACAAAGGAAGGTAGCACACAAATAACTTTCCTAGATTAGCTCTAAGAGTAGAGATGAAAAAAGATTCAAACAAAAAAATGAAACCAATAGTTGCACACTTAATAAAATTTAAGTGACCAAAAACTAAAAAGCTTACTCAAGTAATTTTTTTTTTTTTGAATCACAATTGGTTCCTCATATCAAATGTTTCTACTATTAGGTACACAACTTCAAATTTGTCTTTTTTTTGAGTTCTTTATCTTCTTTTGTTTTTTTTTTTAACTTGAACTTTTTCTATTTTTTTTTTAACTTTTTCTAATCATTTTGCTGCACCTAATAGCTTGTTGAATTGAAATTTTAATGAGGATTCTTGAAATAATAACACTTGAGTGAATAAGCACAAAGTAAGGTCACACAATTTTCAAGCAATGCATGCAACTAAAGGCAAAACAACTTAGTAGTTCCAAATACCACTGAACTAATGGTGCTTAAGGAATGATTTAGGGCTGATTTTGAAGTAAATTGATTTCTCAAATTACTAACACAATTCACCCAAGCTAAAATTCCATAAAGAGGCACCAATAGTGAAGGTAAACCAAGTGGAAAGCTACTAATAATTCAACATAAAACAAGAAACATATAAAGATTGAATTGAGCAAATATTTAAGAACAACAAAGAGATTAATATGCTTGAACTAAAAGCATAAAAGACTTAAGAGACTCAACAAGAGGTTGACCTCTTAGGAGCTCAATTCAAAATTGTTTTTGAAAGCTTTTTTGTAAAAAATTTAAGAGGCTAAAACCTATGGAATTTAAATGAGACAAAATAGGAAACTAACATGACTAGTATTTGACAAAACACAAGATTAAGAAAAAATAACACACCTAAAAATAGAGCAAAAATTTCAGCAAGAGACTTAAAACAAAAGGCACAACAAAGTGGCCAAAGTTGATCACCACAATGGTGTGGAAAAATCCTCAACCATGTGGGTTTAATGGTCACAACTTCTTAGGCACACTTTAACATAAAAAACCAAGGGAAAATTAAGCAACTTGAATTCAAAAATAAGATGCAAAGAAAGGGACAAATAAAATAGCATCAAATTAAATGGAACATAGGCGCGTAGATAGAAAACAAAAGCGCATATAATAGCAAGAATAAAAAGCTATACTACTAGACAATAAAGGAAATAGAGATGACAAAAAA
This sequence comes from Psophocarpus tetragonolobus, assembly GCA_037954015.1. Classification (NCBI taxonomy): domain Eukaryota; kingdom Viridiplantae; phylum Streptophyta; class Magnoliopsida; order Fabales; family Fabaceae; genus Psophocarpus; species Psophocarpus tetragonolobus. Next base: position 45,512,838 of record CM075693.1, on the reverse strand, counting down.
TGAAGGACTTTAAAATAAAGAGATCAAAGAAATAAACAACAAAGCAAAAAAAAAAAGAGAAAGAACGTGACCTTTAGAAAGTGGCTCTGATACCACTTGATGTGATCTTTGATGATCACGTGCCCAAAGGATCCTTTCTAAGGTCACTTGGAAGGGAAATGGATTTATGGAGAGGAAAGGAATGGGGTGAGGCGCCACAAATACTATGTTTGATAAGCCAAAGGGGAGAGGCCACAAGGGAGGGGTCCCTTGATAACTCTTAGAAGCTCTCACAAAGGAGAAAGGGGGACACTCAAAGGTAAGAACCTCAACCAATATGGTCTCTAGGATTAAATTCAAGTGTCAAAAAATACAAGTGAGGGAGGAGCTCTTATTTATAGAGGTAGCTAACCTCTTGAACAAGATAACCTAAAAAAGAAGGGCTAGGATTAAAAGGAGAGATCTAAGGGAGGAGAATTGAGAAACAATTCCCTCCTTAGATCATCAAACTTGGTGCCCAAGTTTCTCAAACCAAGGGCCAAGATTCCTTCTTATTAGCTTAGGGAGTTTATGTACAAAAGAGGGGTGTAGATATCAAGGCTACCCCTTATTTCCTGCATAAAGACCCAAAAAGCTAAATCCACCCTCTAAATTCCTAAGACACCTCCTAAAAATAAAAAATGGACTAAATACATGTCCCAAATTAAATTCTTAATGCTCCTCAAAATTAAAATAAAGGAAAATTACATTTTATTAACTAAAGTCCCTAGCCTAATATCTTCACTCTCCATAGGAGGTGAAGTCTTCCTTTGTCTGCAAGGGCTAGGTCTTCTTCAATCCTTTTAGCCATGGCCCTAGTGATAGGTCCTTGGCTAGGCATGGTCACATCACCTCCTCTTTTTGTGATTCTTCCACTTCTTCTTCTTCTTCCTATTGTTCTCCTTCTTCCACTTGCACTTCTTCCTTTTCTTCTTGTTCTTCCACTTCTTCTACTTCCTCTTCTTCTCCTTCTGCCACCTCTTCTCCCTCCTCCCGTTCTCCTTCTTCCACTTCTTCTTGTTCATCTCCTTTCATTCCACTACTTCTACCACTTCTTCTACTCTACTCGTTGTTCTTCTTCATTTTCGTCTCCTTCTTCGCTTCTTCTGATTACACTTCTTCTTTTCCATTTCTTCTCCTTCCACAAGTTCTTCTTTCCTTTCCGTCTTCCTTCCTTTTTTCTCCATCCCCCACTTCTGTTGCTTCCCATTGTTGCTCTTCCTCTTCCTCTCCTTCCCCCAAATCTTATGCTTACACTTCTTTGTCTTCTTCCTCTTCTCCTCCAAATTCCACTTCTTCTGCTTCTTCTTCCCTTCCCTTGCCCTTCTTCTTCGTTTTCCTCCTTTTCTCCTTGTTCCAATTCGTCTTCTTCATCTCACCTCTTTCCACTACTTCTTCTTCCTCCTCTTGTTCACCTTCTTCAACCTCTTCACTTTCCACATGTTCTTCTTCTTCCTTTTCTTCTCCTTCTTCCACTTCTTCTAGTTACTCTCCTTCTTCTTCCTCTTCTTATCTTTCTTGCACTTCTCCTGCCCCATCTTGTTCTCTTTCTTCCACTTCTTCTTCATCCACTCCTTTCCTTTCTTTTCTTCCTCTTCATCTCCTTCTTCTTCTTCCTTTCCTTCGTCATATCCCTCTTTTTCTCCTTCTTCTGCTTCCACTTGCATTTCTATCTCTTGTTCTCCTTCTTCTACTTCTTCTCCATCATCCCCACTCCTTCAACTACTTCTTCTTCTTCCTCTTGTTCACCTTCTTCAACTTCTACTACATGCACTTGTTGTTCTTCTTCCCTCTCTTCTCCTTCTTGCCCTTCTTCTGCCTACACTACTTCTTCTTCCTCCCCTTCTTCTTCTCCTCCTTGTTCCACTTCTTCTTCATCCCCTTTCCTTCCATAGCTTCTTCTTCCTCCTCTTTTTCTTATTCTTCCACTTCTTCTTCTTCTTCCTATTGTTCTCCTTCTTCCACTTGCACTTCTTCCTTTTCTTCTCATTCTTCCACTTCTTCTTCTTCCTCTTCTTCTCCTTCTGCCACCTCTTCTCCCTCCTCCTGTTCTCCTTCTTCCACTTCTTCTTCTTCATCTCCTTTCATTCCGCTACTTCCTCCTATTTATTCTCTCCTTCTACCAGTTCTTCTACTTCTACTTGTTGTTCTTCTTCATTTTCGTCTCTTTCTTCCGCTTCTTCTGCTTACACTTCTTCTTCTTCCTCTTCTTCCATTTCTTCTCCTTCCACAACTTCTTCTTCTTGCCTTTCCGTCTTCTCCTTCCTATTTTTCTCCATCCCCCACTTCTGTTGCCTCCCATTGTTGCTCTTCCTCTTCTTCTCCTTCCCCCAAATCTTATGCTTACACTTCTTCTTCTTCTTCCTCTTCTCCTCCAGATTCCACTTCTTCTGCTTCTTCTTCCCTTCCCTTCGCCTCCTTCCTTTTTCTCATTTTCTCCTTGTTCCAATTCTTCTTCTTCTTCCTCTTCTCCTCCAGATTCCACTTCTTCTGCTTCTTCTTCCCTTCCCTTCGCCTCCTTCCTTTTTCTCATTTTCTCCTTGTTCCAATTCTTCTTCTTCATCTCACCTCCTTCCACTACTTCTTCTTCCTCCACTTGTTCACCATCTTCAACTTCTTCACTTTCAACATCTTCTTCTTCTTCCTTTTCTTCTCCTTGTTCCACTTCTTCTAGTTACTCTCCTTCTTCTTCCTCTTCTTATCTTTCTTCCACTTCTCCTGCCTCCTCTTGTTTTCTTTCTTCCACTTCTTCCTCATCCTCTCCTTTCCATTATTTTCTTCCTCTTCATCTCCTTCTCGTTCTTCCATTACTTCGTCATATCCCTCTTTTTCTCCTTCTTCTGCTTCCACTTGCATTTCTACGTCTTGTTCTCCTTCTTCCACTTCTTCTCCATCATCCCCACTCCTTCAACTACTTCTTCTTCTTCCTCTTGTTCACCTTCTTCCACTTCTACTACATCCACTTGTTCTTCTTCTTCCCTCTCTTCTCCTTTTTGCCCTTCTTCTGCCTACACTACTTCTTCTTCCTGCCCTTCTTCTTCTCCTCCTTGTTCCACTTCTTCTTCATCCCCTTTCCTTCCATTGCTTCTTCTTCCTCCTCTTTTTCTGATTCTTCCACTTCTTCTTCTTCTTCCTATTGTTCTCCTTCCTCCACTTGCACTTCTTCCTTTTCTTCTCGTTCTTCCACTTCTTCTACTTCCACTTCTTCTCCTTCTGCCACCTCTTCTCCCTCCTCCCGTTGTCCTTTTTCCACTTCTTCTTCTTCATCTCCTTTTATTCCACTACTTCTACCACTTCTTCTACTTCTACTTGTTGTTCTTCTTCATTTTCGTCTCCTTCTTCGCTTCTTCTGATTACACTTCTTCTTCTTCCCCTTCCACAAGTTCTTCTTTCCTTTCCGTCTTCCTTCCTTTTTTCTCCATCCCCCACTTCTGTTGCTTCCCATTGTTGCTCTTCCTCTTCCTCTCCTTCCCCCAAATCTTATGCTTACACTTCTTCGTCTTCTTCCTCTTCTCCTCCAAATTCCACTTCTTCTGCTTCTTCTTCCCTTCCCTTCCCCTTCTTCTTCGTTTTCCTCATTTTCTCCTTGTTCCAATTCGTCTTCTTCATCTCAGCTCTTTCCACTACTTCTTCTTCCTCCTCTTGTTCACCTTCTTCAACCTCTTCACTTTCCACATTTTCTTCTTCTTCCTTTTCTTCTCCTTCTTCCACTTCTTCTAGTTACTCTCCTTCTTCTTCCTCTTCTTACCTTTCTTCCACTTCTCCTGCCTCCTCTTGTTCTCTTTCTTCCACTTCTTCTTCATCTTCTCCTTTCCTTCCTTTTCTTCCTCTTCATCTCCTTCTTCTTCTTCCTTTCCTTCGTCATATCCCTCTTTTTCTCCTTCTTCTGCTTCCACTTGCATTTCTACCTCTTGTTCTCCTTCTACCACTTCTTCTCCATCATCCCCACTCCTTCAACTACTTCTTCTTCTTCCTCTTCTTCGCCTTCTTCCACTTCTACTACATCCACTTGTTCTTCTTCTTCCCTCTCTTCTCCTTTTTGCCCTTCTTCTTCTCCTCCTTGTTCCACTTCTTCTTCATCCCCTTTCCTTCCATTGCTTCTTCTTCCTCCTCTTTTTCTGATTCTTCCACTTGCACTTCTTCCTTTTCTTCTCGTTCTTCCACTTCTTCTACTTCCTCTTCTTCTCCTTCTGCCACCTCTTCTCCCTCCTCCCGTTCTCCTTCTTCCACTTATTCTTCTTCATCTCCTTTCATTCCATTACTTCTACCACTTCTTCTACTTCTACTTGTTGTTCTTCTTCATTTTCGTCTCCTTCTTCCACTTCTTCTACTTACACTTCTTCCTCTTCCATTTCTTCTCCTTCCACAACTTCTTCTTTCCTTTCCGTCTTCCTTCCTCTTTTTCTCCATCCCCCACTTCTGTTTCTTCCCATTGTTTCTCTTCCTCTTCCTCTCCTTCCCGCAAATCTTGTGCTTACACTTCTTCTTCTTCTTTCTCTTCTCCTCCAGATTCCACTTCTTCTGCTTCTTCTTCCCTTCCCTTCCTCTTCTTCTTCCTTTTCCTCCTTTTCTCCTTGTTCCAATTCTTCTTCTTCATCTCACCTCCTTCCACTACTTCTTCTTCCTCCTCTTGTTCACCTTCTTCAACCTCTTCACTTTCGACATTTTCTTCTTCTTCCTTTTCTTCTCCTTCTTGTACTTCTTCTAGTTACTCTCCTTCTTCTTCCTCTTCTCATCTTTCTTCCACTTCTCCTGCCTCCTCTTGCTCTCTTGCTTCCACTTCTTCTTGTTCCTCTCCTTTGCTTTCTTTTCTTCCTCTTCATCTCCTTCTTCTTCTTCCTTTCCTTCGTCATATCCCTCTTTTTCTCCTTCTTCTGCTTCCACTTGCATTTCTACCTCTTGTTCTCCTTCTTCCACTTCTTCTCCATCATCCCCACTCCTTCAACTACTTCTCCTTCTTCCTCTTCTTCACCTTCTTCCACTTCTACTACATCCACTTGTTCTTCTTCTTCCCTCTCTTCTCCTTTTTGCCCTTCTTCTTCTCCTCCTTGTTCCACTACTTCTTCATCCCCTTTCCTTCCATTGCTTCTTCTTCCTCCTCTTTTTCTGATTTTTCCACTTGCACTTCTTCCTTTTCTTCTCGTTCTTCCACTTCTTCTACTTCCTCTTCTTCTCCTTCTGCCACCTCTTCTCCCTCCTCCCGTTCTCCTTCTTCCACTTCTTCTTCTTCATCTCCTTTCATTCCACTACTTCTACCACTTCTTCTACTTCTACTTGTTGTTCCTCTTGATTTTCGTCTCCTTCTTCTGCTTACACTTCTTCGTCTTCCATTTCTTCTCCTTCCACAACTTCTTCTTTCCTTTTTGTCTTCCTTCCTCTTTTTCTCCATCCCCCACTTCTGTTGCTTCCCATTGTTGCTCTTCCTCTTCCTCTCCTTCCCCCAAATCTTATGCTTACACTTCTTCTTCTTCTTCCTCTTCTCCTCCAAATTCCAGTTCTTCTGCTTCTTCTTCCCTCCCCTTCCCCTTTGTCTTCCTTTTCCTCCTTTTCGCCTTGTTCCAATTCTTCTTCTTCATCTCACCTCCTTCCACTACTTCTTCTTCCTCCTCTTGTTCAGCTTCTTCAACCTCTTCACTTTCCACACTTTCTTCTTCTTCCTTTTCTTCTCTTTCTTCCACTTCTTCTAGTTACTCTCCTTCTTCTTCCTCTTCTTATCTTTCTTCCACTTCTCCTGCCTTGTTTTGTTCTCTTTCTTCCACTTCTTCTTCATCCTCTCCTTTGCTTTCTTTTCTTCCTCTTCATCTCCTTCTTCTTCTTCCTTTCCTTCATCATATCCCTCTTTTTCTCCTTCTTCTTCTTCCACTTGCATTTCTACCTCTAGTTCTCCTTCTTCCACTTCTTCTCCATCATCCCCACTCCTTCAAGTACTTCTTCTTCTTCCTCTTGTTCACCTTCTTCCACTTCTACTACATCCACTTGTTCTTCTTCTTCCCTCTCTTCTCCTTCTTGCCCTTCTTCTGACTACACTACTTATTCTTCCTCCCCTTCTTCTTCTCCTCTTGTTCCATTTCTTTTTCATCTCCTTTCCTTCCATTGCTTCTTCTTCCTCCTCTTTTTGTCATTCTTCCACTGCTTCTTCTTCTTCCTATCGTTCTCCTTTTTCCACTTGCACTTCTTCCTTTTCTTCTCTTTCTTCAACTTCTTCTTCTTCCTCTTCTTCTCCTTCTGCAACCTCTTCTCCCTCCTCCCTCTTCCCGTTCTCCTTTCATTCCACTACTTCCTCCTATTCCTCTTATTCTCTCCTTCTACCACTTCTTCTACTTCTATTTGTTGTTCTTCTTCATTTTCATCTCCTTCTTGCGGTTCTTCTGCATACACTTCTTCTTCTTCCTCTTTTTCCATTTCTTCTCCTTCCACAACTTCTTCTTCTTTCTTTTCCGTCTTCTCCTTCCTCTTTTTCTCCATCCCCCACTTCTGTTGCTTCCTATTGTTGCTCTTCCTCTTCTTCTCCTTCCCCCAAATTTGATGCTTACACTTCTTCTTCTTCTTCCTCTTCTCCTCCAGAGTCCACTTCTTCTGCTTCTTCTTCCCTTCCCTTCCCCTCCTTCTTCCTTTTCCTCCTTTTCTGCTTGTTCCAATTCTTCTTCTTCATCTCACGTCCTTCCACTACTTCTTCTTCCGCCTCTTGTTCACCTTCTTCAACTTCTTCACTTTCCACATCTTCCTCTTCTTCCTTTTCATCTCCTTCGTCTACTTCTACTTGTTGTTCTTGTTCATTTTTGTCTCTTTCTTCCGCTTCTTCTGCTTACACTTCTTCTTCTTCTTCCTCTTCTTCCATTTCTTCTCCTTCCACAACTTCTTCTTCTTTCCTTTCCGTCTTCTCCTTCCTCTTTTTCTCCATCTGCCACTGCTGTTGCTTCCCATTGTTGCTCTTCCTCTTCTTCTCCTTCCCCTAAATCTTATGCTTACACTTCTTCTTCTTCCTCTTTCCCTCCAGATTCCACTTCATCTGCTTCTTCTTCCCTTCCCTTCCCCTCCTGCTGCCTTTTCCTCCTTTTCTCCTTGTTCCAATTCTTCCTCTTCATCTCACCTCCTCCACTACTTCTTCTTCCTCCTCTTGTTCACCTTCTTCAACTTCTTCACTTTCCACATCTTCTTCTTCTTCCTTTTCTTCTCCTTCTTCCACTTCTTCTAGTTACTCTCCTTCTTCTTCCTCTTCTTATCTTTCTTCCACTTCTCCTGCCTACTCTTGTTCTCCTTTCTTCCACTTCTTCTTCATGCTCTCCTTTCCTTTCTTTTCTTCCTCTTCATCTCCTTCCTCTTCTTCCTTGCTTTCGTCATATCCCTCCTTTTCTCCTTCTTCTGCTTCCACTTGCATTTCTACCTCTTGTTCTCCTTCTTCCACTTCTTCTCCATCATCCCCACTCCTTCAACTACTTCTTCTTCTTCATTTTTTCACCTTCTTCCACTTCTACTACATCCACTTCTTCTTCTTCCCTCTCTTCTCCTTCTTGCCCTTCTTCTACCTACACTACTTCTTCTTCCTCCCCTTCTTCTTCTCGTCCTTGTTCCACTTCTTCTTCATCCCCTTTCCTTCCATTGCTTCTTCTTCCACCTCTTATTCACCCTCTTCAACTTCTTCACTTTCCACATCTTCTTCTTGATATGAATCCGCTGTCAGTTTAGGATTCTGAAAGGACCCTAGGAATTTAGCTTGCCACGTTAACAAAATTAATCAACATGGAATGCAAACAATTGCAAAAAAATAAACTGAATAGAATTACTATCAAACTTTTAGACACAGAATGGAAATTAAAAGTTTTTGAAATTCAACAATTAAACAAGTTTTTGAATAGTGTAGCACTTTCCTGTTATAGAGTTTGCTGGCCAGAATTAAGTATGAATGGAAAAGACAGAAAATGGAATTGGAATTGATAGACTCCACACTTCCAAGGATGGAAGATATGTCTACGAGATTACACACACAAAGGGGTGAATTACCTTTGATAAATCTCAAAAGATTTTGGATTGTCAAGAACCCAAAGGAGAGAAAACTCAACTAGTTTTTTTATTTCCAAAATATTCTGCCTTACATCTCAGTCTTGCCCAAATTTATATGCCTAATAAACTCAGCTTGTGTAGGTTTAGTGGCTTTCTAAATTCAGCTGAAGTTACAAAATAATAAAAACTAATAATGGGCAGCTTAATAACAAAGTGTAACTGCCAAAGTAAATTAAACACGTATACTAATTATAATTGATAACCTAGGTGGCTGCAACTTTAATTAGACAATTCTGGTTGCCCACCATTAACTAAGTAAACTCCAAGAAAATGAGTTTAATTTATTTAAAACTTCTCTTCCATTAAGGTCAAGTATTGCTCTCTTCAGTCCTGAGACAATTAAAAATTTTAAACTTTATTTCTTCAATGTTTGACTCTTTTTGCAAAAGGGCTGCCAATACTTGTTGAATAGCTTCCTTAGCTCTTCTTGTCCTTGCCCTTGTCATAGGTCCTCCAAGTCCTTCTAGCTTGATGTCCTCATCACTCCCCCCCCTCTTGAAGAGGATTTGTCCCCAAATAAATAGCATCTTCATCTGGGAATTGGATGTCTATATTTGATGGTGATGTTGTTTATGGCTCTACAATCAGAACACATCCTCCATGAGCCATCCTTCTTGGGTACTAGAATCACAGGTACAGCACATGGACTCATGCTGTCTCTTACCCACCCTTTGCTCATGAGCTCAGTAACTTGCCTTTCGATCTCTTTGGTCTCCTGTGGGTTGCTCCTATAAGTTGGACGATTCGGCAAAGAAGCTCCTGGAATGAGATCAATGTGATGCTCAATTCCCCTCACAGGTGGCAAGCCATCAGGTACATTTGCTGGAAACACATCCTCAAAATCCTGCAAAAGAGACTCAATACAAGAAGGCAATTCAAACTTGTCAAACTGGTTAGCATACAAAATTTGATTTTGACAAAGCAATAAGTAGAGGGGCTGTCTTGTGCAAAGCACCCTCCTTACCTCCCTTTCTCTTGCTAAACACAGTTGCTTGCCCTCAAGTGTTTCACTCTTATTCTTTTCTCTCTTTTTTCTTTCAAGTGTTTCACTTTTTTCCCTCTCAGGTGTTTCACTCTTTCTCTCATTTGCTAACTTTTCTCTCATTTTTAATTGATCCTCACATACCTTTTTAGGAGACAAAGGCTTGAGAACCACCTTTTTATCCTGATACATAAAGGAAATTTTATTAGTGAAACCATCATGAATGGCTTTGGTATCATACTGCCACGGCCTCCCTAAAAGGATATGGCTGGCCTCCATGGGAACAACATCACATAAAACCTTATCTTGATCCTTCCCAATAGAGAAAGGAACCTCTGCTTGCTGTTTCACTTTAACTTCTTCTCCTTCACTAAGCCATTAGAGTTTATATGGTCTAGGATGCGGTGTAGTGTCCATGTTCATCTTTGACACTAATCTTGAACTCACCACATTGGTACAACTCCCTCCATCAATAATTACCAAACAAACATTACCATTGACTGAACATCTTGTGTGAAAGATGTTCTCCCTTTGAGATGCATCTTCGGCCTTGACTTGACTTCCCAACAGTCTCCTAATCATGTACAACTCTCCTTCATTAGCCGCCAATTCTCCATCCCTCTCCTCTTCTTCTCCACCACTAGCTTCTGATTGGCTTGTGTATTCCCCATTATCTTTGAGAAGAACAATCTTCTTTGTGGGACACTCATAGGCATAATGACCCATGCCCAAGCACTTGAAACACTTCACTTCTCTAGTCTTTTTAGGAGGATGTTCAGGTTGCTTTTGAGGTGCTTTTCCATGGTTAGAAAGTGATGCATTGCTTGAGGAGGCAGCACCCTCTTTCTTAACTCTATCCTTCCAATTTGAAGCATTATACCCGGTAGAACTTCCTCTTGTTGTAATCTTTTGTTTTATTTGCTAGCCTTATGTAAAAGGTCCTCCATCTCCACAAACTCCTGCAACTCAACAACATCTCTAATGTCATGATTTAAACCATTAAGGAAGCGAGCCATAGTTAGCTTAGGATCTTCTTCAATTTGGGCTTGGATGATTAGCATCTCCATCTCCTTATAATACTCCTCCACTCCCTTGCTTCCTTGAGACAATTTCTGAAGTTTTAATTTTATATCCCTATGGAAGCTAGAAGGTATATACCGCCTCCTCATGATCCTCTTCATTTCAGCCCAAGTGTCTACCCTAGGCTCCTCATATCTAATCCTCTCCCTTTGCAACTTATTCCACCAAATGAGTGCATAATCAGAAAATTCAGCAGCTGCAAGTCTCACCTTTTGCTCCTCACTATAATTGTTGCAAGAGAACACATGCTCAATTTTTAACTCCCACTCCAAGTATGCATCAGGATCACTCCTACCCTTGAAAGGAGGCACATTCAACTTCACTCCTTCTATTCTTCCTTCATTTCTATTTGGCCTTCCTTTTCCTCCTGCTGGTGGGGTCCTATTCTCCAATTGGTCCAACCTCTCATGGAATTCATCTTGTTGTTGCTTCATCAATCTCTCTAAATGCTGAGATAATGCAGCAATTTGAAGTTGAAGATCATTGTTATTATTTCTTTCTGCCATGATAAACAAACAGGTCAAATGTCACAAGAAAAAGTATGTATGTGGTGTTTGAAAATGTTCTCACCCACTCAAGTGTTTGCGCTAAAAAAAAATTGGCTTTTACTATAATGAAACTCTCTTGCCTTTTTCCTCTTTATTCCTCCTTAAGTTCTTAACAAACCAAAAGAGAAAAAGTCAAAGACAAACACCAACCTGTGTGCAGGCAAATAAGACACAAGAAAACTAACAAAAATGACTAAAATGAAACCCAACGAAAGCAACAAATACTAGGACAACAACTGAATTATTTTTTTTAACACCAACAAGACAGAAGAAATTTGTCTCAAAATGAAAACAAAAGGAAGTACGAAAAGAAATGGACAAAAACTGGGCACACAAAAACAAAGGTACAAACAGCCACAACCAGAATTTTGAGTAGAAAATTGTGCAGCCAATTTTAACAGGTAAAGACACAAACAGAGGATAAAATTTTGGCTTAAAATGAAACTAATAGGTGCAGCAAAATTCAGAATTGTATACTAACACGGTGCAGTATTTTCTTCCTCAATTCAAACACAATATTACCTTAAGAATGAGCTTAAAATTTTTCTAATAACATGAACCATTCAGCCCAATTTTTTTTTTTAACTCAATTTTTTTTGCATGCTTTCTTTCACTTCTATTTTTTTTTTTTTTAAAAATTCAGAATTGTTTTAAGGACCTAACTTTTGCAATGGTTCAGTCAAAGAAATAACAATAAGGTAATATTATGATATGATGAAAATTAAGGACAGAAATTACCCAGAACAGCAGCCTTGCAATTCCTAGAAACCGGAAACTCTGATACCAAATGATATGAATCCGCTGTCAGTTTAGGATTCTGAAAGGACCCTAGGAATTTAGCTTGCCGCGTTAACAAAATTAATCAACATGGAATGCAAACAATTGCAGAAAAAATAAACTGAATAGAATTACTATAAAAAAAGACACAGAATGGAAATTAAAAGTTTTTGAAATTCAACAATTAAACGAGTTTTTGAATAGTGTAGCACTTTCCTGTTATAGAGTTTGCTGGCCAAAATTGAGTATGAATGGAAAAGACAGAAAATGGAATTGGAATTGATAGACTCCACACTTCTAAGGATGGAAGATATGTCTACGAGATTGCACACACAAAGGGGTGAATTACCTTTGATAAATTTCAAAAGATTTTGGATTGTCAAGAACCCAAAGGAGAGAAAACCTCAACTAGTTTTTTTTATTCCCAAAATATTCTCCCTTACATCTCCTTCTTCCACTTCTTCTCCATCATCCCCACTCCTTCAACTACTTCTTCTTCTTCCTCTTCTTCCCCTTCTTCCACTTCTACTACATCCACTTGTTCTTCTTCTTCCCTCTCTTCTCCTTTTTGCCCTTCTTCTTCTCCTCCTTGTTCCACTTCTTCTTCATCCCCTTTCCTTCCATTGCTTCTTCTTCCTCCTCTTTTTATGATTCTTCAACTTGCACTTCTTCCTTTTCTTCTCGTTCTTCCACTTCTTCTACTTCCTCTTCTTCTCATTCTGCCACCTCTTCTCCCTCCTCCCATTCTCCTTCTTCCACTTCTTCTTCTTCATCTCCTTACATTCCACTACTTCTACCACTTCTTCTACTTCTACTTGTTGTTCTTCTTCATTTTCGTCTCCTTCTTCCGCTTCTTCTGCTTACACTTCTTCCTCTTCCATTTCTTCTCCTTCCACAACTTCTTCTTTCCTTTCCGTCTTCCTTCCTCTTTTTCTCCAACCCCCACTTCTGTTGCTTCCCATTGTTGCTCTTCCTCTTCCTGTCCTTCCCGCAAATCTTATGCTTACACTTCTTCTTCTTCTTCCTCTTCTCCTCCAGATTCCACTTCTTCTACTTCTTCTTCCCTTCCCTTCCCCTCCTTCTTCCTTTTCCTCCTTTTCTCCTTGTTCCAATTCTTCTGCTTCGTCGCACCTCCTTCCACTACTTCTTCTTCCTACTCTTGTACACCTTCTTCACTTTCCACATCTTCTTCTTCTTCCTTTTCTTCTCCTTCTTCCACTTCTTCTAGTTACTCTCCTTTTTCTTCCTCTTCTTATCTTTCTTCCACTTCTCTTGCCTCCTCTTGTTGTCTTTCTTCCACTTCTTCTTCATCCTCTCCTTTCCTTTCTTTTCTTCCTCTTCATCTCCTTCTTCTTCTTCCTTTCCTTCGTCATATGCCTCTGTTTCTCCTTCTTCTGCTTCCACTTGCATTTCTACCTCTTGTTCTCCTTCTTCTCCATCATCCCCACTCCTTCAACTACTTCTTCTTGTTCCTCTTGTTCACCTTCTTCCACCTCTAATACATCCACTTCTTCTTCTTCTTTCCTCTCTTCTCCTTCTTGCCCTTTTTCTGCCTACACTACTTCTTCTTCCTCCCCTTCTTCTTCTCCTCCTTGTTCCACTTCGTCTTCATCCCCTTTCCTTCCATTGCTTCTTCTTCCTCCTCTTTTCTCCTTCCTCTTTTTTGTCCAGATTACACTTCTTCTTCTTCTTCCTCTTCTCCTCCAGATTCCACTTCTTCTGCTTCTTCTTCCCTTCCCTTCCCCTCCTTCTTCCTTTTCCTCCTTTTCTCCTTGTTCCAATTCTTCTTCTTAATCTCACCTCTTCCACTACTTCTTCTTCCTCCTTTTCTTCACCTTCTTCACTTTCCACATCTTGTTCTTCTTCCTTTTCTTCTCCTTCTTCCACTTCTTCTAGTTACTCTGCTTCTTCTTCCTCTTCTTATCTTTCTTCCACTTCTCCCGCCTCCTCTTGTTCTCTTTCTTCCACTTCTTCTTCATCCTTTCCTTTCCTTTCTTTTCTTCCTCTTAATCTCATTCTTCTTCTTCCTTTCCTTCGTCATATCCGTCTTTTTCTCCTTTTTCTACTTCCACTTGCATTTCTACCTCTTGTTCTCCTTCTTCCACTTCTTCTCCATCATCCCCAGTGCTTCCACTACTTCGTCTTCTTCCTCTTGTTCACCTTCTTCCACCTCTACTACATCCACTTGTTCTTTTTCCTCCCTCTCTTCTCCTTCTTGCCCTTTTTCTGCCTACACTACTTCTTCTTCCTCCCCTTCTTCTTCTCCTCCTTGTTACACTTCTTCTTCATCCCCTTTCCTCCCATTGCTTCTTCTTGCTCCTCTTTTTCTCATTCTTCCACTTCTTCTTCTTCTTCCTATTGTTCTCCTTCTTCCACTTGCAGTTCTTCCTTTTCTTCTCCTTCTTCCACTTGTTCTTCCTCCCCTTCTTCTCCTTCTGCCACCTCTTCTCCCTCCTCCGGTTCTCATTCTTCCACTTCTTCTTCTTCATCTCGTTTCATTACACAACTTCTACCACTTCTTCTACTTCTACTTGTTGTTCTTCTTCATTTTCGTCTCCTTCTTCCGCTTCTTCTGCTTACACTTCTTCCTCTTCCATTTCTTCTCCTTCCACAACTTCTTCTTTCCTTTCCGTCTTCCTTCCTCTTTTTCTCCAACCCCCACTTCTGTTGCTTCCCATTGTTGCTCTTCCTCTTCTTCTCCTTCCCCCAAATCTTACGCATACACTTCTTCTTCTTCTTCCTCTTCTCCTCCAGATTCCACTTCTTCTGCTTCTTCTTCCCTTCCCTTCCCCTCCTTCTTCCTTTTCCTCCTTTTCTCCTGGTTCCAATTCTTCTTCTTCATCTCACCTCCTTCCACTACTTCTTCTTCCTCCTCTTGTTCACCTTCTTCAACTTCTTCACTTTCCACATCTTGTTCTTCTTTCTTTTCTTCTCCTTCTTCCACTTCTTCTAGTCACTCTACTTCTTCTTCCTCTTCTTATCTTTCTTCCACTTCTCTTACCTCCTCTGGTTCTCTTTCTTCCACCACTTCTTCATCCTCTCCTCTCCTTTCTTGTCTTCCTCTTCATCTCCTTCTTCTTCTTCCTTTCCTTTGTCATATCCCTCTTTTTCTCCTTCTTCTGCTTCCACTAGCATTTCTACCTCTTCTTCTCGTTCTTCCACTTCTTCTCCATCATCCCCACTCCTTGAACTACTTCTTCTTCTTCCTCTTGTTCACCTTCTTCCACTTATACTACATCCATTTGTTCTTCTTCTTCCATCTCTTCTCCTTCTTGCCCTTCTTCTGCCTACACTTCTTCTCCTTCCACAACTTCTTCTTCTTTCCTTTCCGTCTTCTCCTTCCTCTTTTTCTCCATCCCCCACTTCTGTTGCTTCCCATTGTTGCTCTTCCTCTTCTTCTCCTTCCCCCAAATCTTACGCTTACACTTCTTCTTCTTCTTCCTCTTCTCCTCCAGATTCCACTTCTTCTGCTTCTTCTTCCCTTCCCTTCCCCTCCTTCTTCCTTTTCCTCCTTTTCTCCTTGTTCCAATTCTTCTTCTTCATCTCACCTCCTTCCACTACTTTTTCTTCCTCCTCTTCTTCACCTTCTTCACTTTCCACATCTTCTTGTTCTTCCTTTTCTTGTCCTTCTTCCACTTCTTCTAGTTACTCTCCTTCTTCTTCCTCTTCTTATCTTTCTTCCACTTCTCCCGCCTCCTCTTGTTCTCTTTCTTCCACTTCTTCTTCATCCTTTCCTTTCCTTTCTTTTTTTCCTCTTCATCTCCTTCTTCTTCTTCCTTTCGTTCGTCATATCCCTCTCTTCTGCTTCTTGCCGTTCTTCTGCCTACACTACTTCTTCTTCCTCCCCTTCTTCTTTTCCTCCTCGTTCCACTTCTTCTTCATCCCCTTTCCTTCCATTGCTTCTTCTTCCTCCTCTTTTTCTCATTCTTCCACTTCTTCTTCTTCTTCCTATTGTTCTCCTTCTTCCACTTGCACTTCTTCCTTTTCTTCTCCTTCTTCCACTTCTTCTTCTTCCTCTTCTTCTCCTTCTGCCACCTGTTCTCCCTCCTCCCGTTCTCCTTCTTCCAGTACTTCTTTTTCATCTCCTTTCATTCCACTACTTTCTCCTATTCCTCTTATTCTCTTCTTCTACCACTTCTTCTACTTCTACTTGTTGTTCTTCTTCATTTTTGTCTCCCTCTTCCGCTTCTTCTGCTTACACTTCTTCTTCTTCTTCCTCTTCTCCTCCAGATTCCACTTCTTCTGCTTCTTCTTCCCTTCCCTTCCCCTCCTTCATCCATTTCGTCCTTTTCTCCTTGTTCCAATTCTTCGTCTTCATCTCACGTCTTTCCACTACTTATTCTTCCTCCTCTTGTTCACATTCTTCACTTTCCACATCTTCTTCTTCTTCCTTTTCTTCTAATTCTTCCACATCTTCTAGTTACTCTCCTTCTTCTTCCTCTTCTTATCTTTCTTCCACTTCTCCTGCCTCCTCCTGTTCTCTTTCTTCCACTTTTTCTTCATCTTCTCCTTTCCTTTCCTTTCTTCCTCTTCATCTCCTTCTTCTTCTTCCTTTCCTTCGTCATATCCCTCTTTTTCTCCTTCTTCTGCTTCCACTTGCATTTCTACCACTTGTTCTCCTTCTTCCACTTCTTGTCCATCATCCCCACTCCTTCAACTACTTCTTCTTCTTCCTCTTGTTCACCTTCTTCCACTTCTACTACATCCACTTGTTCTTCTTCTTCCCTCTCTTCTCCTTCTTGCCCTTTTTCTGCCTACACTACTTCTTCTTCCTTCCCTTCTCCTTCTCCTCCTTGTTCCACTTCTTCTTCATCCCCTTTCCTTCCACTGCTTCTTCTTCCTCCTCTTTTTCTCATTCTTCCACTTCTTCTTCTTCTTCCTATTGTTCTCCTTCTTCCACTTCTTCTTCTTCCTCTTCTTCTCCTTCTGCCACCTCTTCTCCCTCATCCCGTTCTCCTTCTTCCACTTCTTCTTCCTCATCTCCTTTCATTCCACTACTTCTACAACTTCTTCTACTTCTACTTGTTGTTCTTCTTCATTTTTGTCTCCCTCTTCCGCTTCTTCTGCTTAAACTTCTTCTTTTTCTTCCTCTTCTCCTCCAGATTCCACTTCTTCTGCTTCTTCTTCCCTTCCCTTCCCCTCCTTCATCCTTTTCGTCCTTTTCTCCTTGTTCCAATTCTTCGTCTTCATCTCACGTCCTTCCACTACTTATTCTTCCTCCTCTTGTTCACCTTCTTCACTTTCCACATCTTCTTCTTCTTCCTTTTCTTCTACTTCTTCTTCCTCCCCTTCTTCTTCTCCTCCTTGTTCCACTTCTTCTTCATCCCTTTCCTTCCACTGCTTCTTCTTGCTCCTCTTTTTCTCATTCTTCCACTTCTTCTTCTTCTTCCTATTGTTCTCCTTCTTCCACTTCACTTCTTCCTTTTCTTCTCCTTCTTCCACTTCTTCTTCTTCCTCTTCTTCTCCTTCTGCCACCTCTTCTCCCTCCTCCCGTTCTCCTTCTTCCACTTCTTCTTCCTCATCTCCTTTCATTCCACTACTTCTACCACTTCTTCTACTTCTACTTGTTGTTCTTCTTCATTTTCGTCTCCTTCTATCGCTTCTTCTGGTTACACTTCTTCTTCTTCCTCTTCTTCTATTTCTTCTCCTTCCACAACTTCTTCTTCTTTCCTTTCCGTCTTCTCCTTCCTCTTTTTCTCCATCCCCCACTTCTGTTGCTTCCCATTGTTGCTCTTCCTCTTCTTCTCCTTCCCCCAAATCTTACGCTTACACTTCTTCTTCTTCTTCCTCTTCTCCTCCAGATTCCACTTCTTCTGCTTCTTCTTCTCTTCCCTTCCCCTCGTTCTTCCTTTTCCTCCTTTTCTCCTGTTTCCAATTCTTCTTCTTCATCTCACCTCCTTCCACTACTTCTTCTTCCTCCTCTTGTTCACCTTCTTCAACTTCTTCACTTTCCACATCTTGCTCTTCTTCCTTTTCTTCTCCTTCTTCCACTTCTTCTAGTTACTCTACTTCTTCTTCCTCTTCTTATCTTTCTTCCACTTCTCCTACCTCCTCTGGTTCTCTTTCTTCCACTACTTCTTCATCCTCTCCTCTCCTTTCTTTTCTTCCTCTTCATCTCCTTCTTTTGCTTCCACTTGCATTTCTACCTCTTCTTCTCGTTCTTCCACTTCTTCCCCATCATCCCCACTCCTTCAACTACTTCTTCTTCTTCCTCTTGTTCACCTTCTTCCACTTCTACTACATCCACTTGTTCTTCTTCTTCCCTCTCTTCTCCTTCTTGCCCTTCTTCTGCCTACACTTCTTCTCCTTCCACAACTTCTTCTTCTTTCCTTTCCGTCTTCTCCTTCCTCTTTTTCTCCATCCCCAACTTCTGTTGCTTTCCATTGTTGCTCTTCCTCTTCTTCTCCTTCCCCCAAATCTTACGCCTACACTTCTTCTTCTTCTTCCTCTTCTCCTCCAGATTCCACTTCTTCTGCTTCTTCTTCCCTTCCCTTCCCCTCCTTCCTTTTTCTCATTTTCCCCTTGTTCCAATTCTTCTTCTTCATCTCACCTCGTTCCACTACTTTTTCTTCCTCCTCTTGTTCACCTTCGTCAACTTCTTCACTTTCCACATCTTCTTCTTCTTCCTTTTCTTCTGCTTCTTCCACTTCTTCTAGTTACTCACCTTCTTCTTCCTCTTCTTATCTTTCTTCCACTTCTCCCGCCTCCTCTTGTTCTCTTTCTTCCACTTCTTCTTCATCCTTTCCTTTCCTTTCTTTTCTTCCTCTTCATCTCCTTCTTCTTCTTCCTTTCCTTCGTCATATCCCTCTTTTTCTCCTTCTTCTGCTTCCACCTGCATTTCTACCTCTTGTTCTCCTTCTTCCACTTCTTCTCCATCATCCCCACTCCTTCAACTACTTCTTCTTCTTCCTCTTGTTCACCTTCTTCCACTTCTACTAGATCCACTTCTTCTTCATCCTCTCCTTTCCTTTCTTTTCTTCCTCTTCATCTCCTTCTTCTTCTTCCTTTCCTCGTCATATCCCTCTTTTTCTCCTTCTTCTGCTTCCACTTGAATTTCTACCCCTTGTTCTCCTTCTTCCACTTCTTCTACATCATCCCCACTCCTTCAACTACTTCTTCTTCTTCCTCTTGTTCACCTTCTTCCACTTCTACTAGATCCACTTGTTCTTCTTCTTCCCTCTCTACTCCTTCTTGCCCTTCTTCTGCCGACACTACTTCTTCTTCCTCCCCTTCCTCTTCTCCTCCTTGTTCCACTTCTTCTTCATCCCCTTTCCTTCCATTGCTCCTTCTTCCTCCTATTTTTCTCATTCTTCCAATTCTTCTTCTTCTTCCTATTGTTCTCCTTCTTCCACTTGCACTTCTTCCTTTTCTTCTCGTTCTTCCACTTCTACTTCTTCCTCTTCTTCTCCTTCTGCCACCTCTTCTCCCTCCTCTCGTTCTCCGTCTCCCACTTCTTCTTCTTCATCTCCTTTCATTCCACTACTTCCTCCTATTCCTCTTATTCTCTCCTTCTACCACTTGTTCTACTTCTACTTGTTGTTCTTCTTCATTTTCGTCTCCTTCTTCCGCTTCTTCTGCTTACACTTCCTCTTCTTCCATTTCTTCTCATTCCACAACTTCTACTTCTTTCCTTTCCGTCTTCTCCTTCCTCTTTTTCTCCATCCCCCACTTCTGTTGCTTCCCATTGTTGCTGTTTCTCTTCTTCTCCTTCCCCCAAATCTTATGCTTACACTTCTTCTTCTTCGTCTTCCTCTTCTCCTCCAGATTCCACTTCTTCTGCTTCTTCTTCCCTGCCCTTGCCCTCCTTTTTCCTTTTCCTCCTTTTCCTCCTTTTCTCCTTGTTCCAATTCTTCTTCTTCATCTCACCTCCTTCCATTACTTCTTCTTCCTCCTCTTTTTCACCTTCTTCAACTTCTTCACTTTCCACATCTTCTTCTTCTGCCTTTTCTGCTGCTTCTTCCACTTCTTCTAGTTACTCTCCTTCTTCTTCCCCTTCTTATCTTTCTTCCACTTCTCTTGCCTCCTCTTGTTCTCTTTCTTCCACTTCTTCTTCATCGTTTCCTTTCCTTTCTTTTCTTCCTCTTCATCTCCTTCTTCTTCTTCCTTTCCTTCGTCATATCCCTCTTTCCACTTCTTCTTCTTCCTCTTCTTCTCCTTCTGCCACCTTTTCTCCCTCCTCCCGTTCTCCTTCTTCCACTTCTTCATCTTCATCTCCTTTCATTTCGCTACTTCCTCCTATTTATTCTCTCCTTCTACCAGTTCTTCTACTTCTACTTGTTCTTCTTCATTTTCGTCTCTTTCTTCTGCATCTTCTGCTTACACTTCTTCTTTTTCCTCTTCTTCCATTTCTTCTCCTTCCACAACTTCTTCTTCTTGCCTTTCCGTCTTCTCCTTGCTCTTTTTCTCCATCCCCCACTTTTGTTGCCTCCCATTGTTGCTCTTCCTCTTCTTCTCCTTCCCCCAAATCTTATGCTTACACTTCTTCTTCTTCTTCCTCTTCTCCTCCAGATTCCACTTCTTGTGCTTCTTCTTCCCTTCCCTTCCCCTCCTTCCTTTTTCTCATTTTCCCCTTGTTCCAATTCTTCTTCTTCATCTCACCTCGTTCCACTACTTTTTCTTCCTCCTCTTGTTCACCTTCGTCAACTTCTTCACTTTCCACATCTTCTTCTTCTTCCTTTTCTTCTGCTTCTTCCACTTCTTCTAGTTACTCACCTTCTTCTTCCTCTTCTTATCTTTCTTCCACTTCTCCTGCCTCCTCTTGTTCTCTTTCTTCCACTTCTTCTTCATCCTTTCCTTTCCTTTCTTTTCTTCCTCTTCATCTCCTTCTTCTTCTTCCTTTCCTTCGTCATATCCCTCTTTTTCTCCTTCTTCTGCTTCCACCTGCATTTCTACCTCTTGTTCTCCTTCTTCCATTTCTTCTCCATCATCCCCACTACTTCAACTACTTCTTCTTCCTCCTCTTGTTCACCTTCTTCCACCTCTACTACATCAATTTGTTCTTCTTCTTCCCTCTTTTCTCCTTCTTGCCCTTCTTCTGCCTACACTACTTCTGTTTCCTCCCCTTCTTCTTCTCCTCCTTGTTCCACTTCTTCTTCATCCCCTTTCCTTCCATTGCTTCTTCTTCCTCCTCTTTTTCTCATTCTTCCACTTCTTCTTCCCTTCCTTTCCCCTCCTTCTTCCTTTTCCTCCTTTTCTCCTTGTTCCAATTCTTCTTCTTCATCTCACCTCCTTCCACTACTTCTGCTTCCTCCTCTTGTTCACCTTCTTCTACTTCTACTACATCCACTTGTTCTTCTTCTTCCTTCTCTTGTCCTTCTTGCCCTTCTTCTGCCTAAACTACTTCTTCTTCCTCCCCTTCTTCTTCTCCTCCATGTTCCACTTCTTCTTCATCCCCTTTCCTTCCATTGCTTCTTCTTCCTCCTCTTTTTCTCGTTCTTCCACTTCTTCTTCTTCTTCATATTGTTCTCCTTCATCCACTTGCACTTCTTCCTTTTCTTCTCGTTCGTCTACTTCCTCTTCTTTGTCTTCTTATCTTTCTTCCACTTCTCGTGCCTCCTCTTGTTCTCTTTCTTCCACTTCTTCATCATCCTCTCCTTTCCTTCCTTTTCTTCCTCTTCATCTCCTTCTTCTTCCTTTCCTTCGTAATATCCCTCTTTTTCTCCTTCTTCTACTTCCACTCGCATTTCTACCTCTTTTTCTCCTTCTTCCACTTCTTCTCCATCATCCCCACTCCTTCAACTACTTCTTCTTCTTCCTCTTGTTCACCTTCTTCCACTTCTACTACATCCACTTGTTCTTCTTCTTCCCTGTCTTCTCCTTCTTGCCGTTCTTCTGCCTACACTACTTGTTCTTCCCTCCCTTTCTTCTTCATCTCCTTTCCTTCCATTGCTTCTTCTTCCTCCTCTTTTTCTCATCCTTCCACTTCTTCTTCTTCTTCCTATTGTTCTCCTTCTTCCACCTGCACTTCTTCCTTTTCTTCTCGTTCTTCCACTTCTTCTTCTTCCTCTTCTTCTCCTTCCACCACCTCTTCTCCCTCCTCTCGTTCTCCTTCTTCCACTTCTTCTTCTTCATCTTCTTTCATTCCACTACTTCCTCCTATTCCTCTTATTCTCTCCTTCTACCACTTCTTCTACTTCTACTTGTGGTTCTGCTTCATTTTCGTCTCCTTCGTCCGCTTCTTCTGCTTACACTTCTTCTTCTTCCTCTTCTTCCACTTCTTCTCCTTTTGCTTCTTCATCCCCGTTCCTTCCATTGCTTCTTCTTCCTCCTCTTCTTCTCATTCTTCCACTTCTTCTTCTTCTTCGTATTGTTCTCCTTCATCCACTTGCACTTCTTCCTTTTCTTCTCGTTCTTCCACATCTTCTTCTTCCTCTTCTTATCTTTCTTCCACTTCTCCTGCCTCCTTTTGTTCTCTTTCTTCCACTTCTCATGCCTCCTCTTGTTCTCTTTCTTCCATTTCTTCTTCATCCTCTCCTTTCCTTTCTTTTCTTCCCCTTGATCTCCTTCTTCTACCTTTCCATCGTAATATCCCTCTTTTTCTCCTTCTTCTGCTCCTTCTCCATCATCCCCACTCCTTCAACTACTTCTTCTTCTTCCTCTTGTTCACCTTCTTCCACTTCTACTACATCCAATTGTTCTTCTTCTTCCCTCTCTTCTCCTTCTTGCCGTTCTTCTGCCTACACTAGTTCTTCTTCCTCCCCTTCTTCTTCTCCTCCTTCTTCCACTTCTTCTTCATCCCCTTTCCTTCCATTGCTTCTTCTTCCTTCTCTTTTTCTCATCCTTCCACTTCTTGTTCTTCTTCCTATTGTTCTCCTTCTTCCACTTGCACTTCTTCCTTTTCTTCTTGTTCGTCCACTTCTTCTTCTTCATCTCCTTTTATTCCACTACTTCCTCCTATTCCTTTTATTGTCGGCTTCTACCACTTCTTCTACTTCTACTTGTTGTTCTTCTTCATTTTCGTCTCCTTCGTCCGCTTCTTCTGCTTACACTTCTTCTTTTTCTTCTTTTTCCATTTCTTCGCCTTGCATAACTGCTTCTTCTTTCCTTTCCGTCTTCTCCTTCCTCTTTTTCTCCATCCCCCACTTCTGTTGCTTCCCATTGTTGCTCTTCCACTTCTTCTCCTTCCCTCAAATCTTATGCTTACACTTCTTCTTCTTCCTATTCCTCTCCAGATTCCACTTTTTTTGCTTCTTCTCCTTCTGCTTCCAGTTGCATTTCTACCTCTTCTTCTCCTTCTTACACTTCTTCTCCATCATCCCCACTCCTTCAACTACTTCTTCTTCCTCTTGTTCACCTTCTTCGACTTCTACTACATCCAGTTGTTCTTTTTCTTCCCTCTCTTCTCCTTCTTGCCCTTCTTCTGCGTACACTACTTCTTCTTCCTCCCCTTCTTCTTCTCCTCCTCGTTCCACTTCTTCTTCATCCCCTTTCCTTCCACTGTTTCTTTTTCCTACTCTTTTTCTCATTCTTCGACTTCTTCTTCTTCTTCCTATTGTTCTCCTTCTTCCGCTTGCACTTCTTCCTTTTCTTCTCGTTCTTCCACTTCTTCTTCTTCCTCTTCTTCTCCTTTTGCCACCTCTTCTCCCTCCTCCCATTCTCCTTCTACCACTTCTTCTTCTTCATCTCCTTTCATTCTACTACTTCCTCCTATTCCTCTTATTCTCTCCTGCTACCACTTCTGCTACTTCTACTTGTTGTTCTTCTTCATTTTCGTCTCCATCTTTCGCTTCTTCTGCTTACACTTCCTCTTCTTCTCCATCCACAACTGCTTCGTCTTTCCTTTCCGTCTTCTCCTCCCTCTCTTTCTCCATCCCCCACTTCTGTTGCTTCCCATTAACCTCTTCCTCTTCTTCTCCTTCCCCCAAACCTTATGCTTACACTTCTTCTTCTTCTTCCTCTTCTCCTCCAGATTCCACTTCTTCTGCTTCTTCTTCCCTTCCCTTCCCCTCCTTCTTCCTTTTCCTCCTTATTCCAATTCTTCTTCTTTATCTCACCTCCTTCCACTACTTCTTCTTCCTCCCCTTCTTCTTCTCCTCCTTGTTCCACTTCTTCTTCATCCCCTTTCCTTCCATTGCTTCTTCTTCCTCCTCTTTTTCTCATTCTTCCACTTCTTCTTCTTCCTCTTCTTCTCCTTCTACCACATCTTCTCCCTCCTCCCGTTCTCCTTCTTCCACTTCTTCTTCTTCATCTCCTTTCATTCCACTACTTCCTCCTATTCCTCTTATTCTCTCCTGTTACCACTTCTTCTACTTCTACTTGTTGTTCTTCTTCATTTTCGTCTCCTTCTTCCGCTTCTTTTGCTTACACTTGTTCTTCTTCCTATTCTTCCATTTCTTCTCCTTCCACAACTTCTTCTTCTTTCCTTTCCGTCTTCTCCTTCCTCTTTTTCTCCATCCCACACTTCTGTTGCTTCCCATTGTTGCTCTTCCTCTTCTTCTCCTTCCCCCAAATCTTATGCTTACACTTCTTGATATGAATCCACTGTTAGTTTAGGATTCTGAAAGGACCCTAGGAATTTAGCTTGCTGCGTTAACAAAATGAATCAACGTGGAATGCAAACAATTGCAAAAAAAATAAACTAAATAGAATTACTATCAAACTTTTAGACACAGAATGGAAATTAAAAGTTATTGAAATTCAACGATTAAACGAGTTTTCGATAGTGTAGGACTTTCCTGTCATAGAGTTTAATGGGCAGAATTGAGTATGAATGGAAAAGACAGAAAATGGAATTGGGATTGATAGACTCCACACTTCCAAGGATGGAAGATATGTCTACGAGATTGCACACACAAAGGGGTGAATTACCTTTAATAAATCTCAAAAGATTTTGCATTGCCAAGAACCCAAAGGAGAGAAAACTCAACTAGTTTTTATTTCCAAAATATTCTGCCTTACATCTCAGTCTTGCCCAAATTTATATGCCTAATAAACTCAGCTTGTGTAGGTTTAGTGGCTTTCTCAATTCACGTGAAGTTACAAAATAATAAAAACTAATAATGGCAGCTTAATAACAAAGTGTAACTGCCAAACTAAATTAAACACGTATACTAATTAGAATTGATAACCTAGGTGGTTGCAACTTTAATTAGACAATTCTGGTTGCCCACCATTAACTAAGTAAACTCCAAGAAAATGAGTTTAATTAATTCCAAACTTCTCTTCCATTAAGGTCAAGTATTACTCTCTTCAGTCCTGAGACAATTAACAATTTTAAACATTATTTCCTCAATGTTTGGCTCTTTTTGCAAAAGGGCTGTCAATACTTGTTGAATAGCTTCCTTAGCTCTTCTTGTCCTTACCCTTGTGATAGGTCCTCCAAGTCCTTCAAGCTGCATGTCCTCATCACTTCTTCTTCTTCTTCCTCTTCTCCTCTAGATTCCACTTCTTCTGCTTCTTCTTCCCTTCCCTTCCCCTCCTTCTTTCTTTTCCTCCTTTTCTCCTTGTTCCAATTCTTCTTCTTCATCTCACCTCCTTCCACTACTTCTTCTTCCTCCTCTTGTTCACGTTCTTCAACTTCTTGACTTTCCACATCTTCTTCTTCTTCCTTTTCTTCTCCTTCTTCCACTTCTTCTGGTTACCCTCCTTTTTCTTCCTCTTCTTATCTTTCTTCCACTTCTCCTGCCTCATCTTTTTCTCTTTCTTCCACTTCTTCTCCATCCTCTTCTTTCGTTTCTTTCTTCCTCTTCATCTCCTTCTTGTTCTTCCTTTCCTTTGTCATATCCCTCTTTTTCTCCTTCTTCTGCTTCCACTTGCATTTCTACCTCTTGTTCTCCTTCTTCCACTTCTTCTCCATCATCCCCACTCCTTCAACTACTTCTTCTTCTTCCTCTTGTTCACCTTCTTCCACTTCTACTACATCCACTTGTTCTTCTTCTTCCCTCTCTTCTCCTTCTTGCCCTTCTTCTGCCTACACTATTTCTTCTTCCTCCCCTTCTTGTTCTCCTCCTTGTTCCACTTCTTCTTCATCCCCTTTCCTTCCATTGCTTCTTCTTCCTCCTCTTTTTCTCATTCTTCCACTTCTTCTTCTTCCTCTTCTTCTCCTTCTTCCACCTCTTCTCCCTCCTCCCGTTCTCCTTCTTCCACTTCTTCTTCTTCATCTCCTTTCATTCCAAAGTGATAGAAATCCAAAGTGGTTGGGTTCATTTTGCGGATCTATCTAGGTTGGAAGGTAATAAGTTAACAAAACAATGAGAATTGGGTAAACAAGAAAATGGAAAGGATGAAAATGGTTTAACGAAAAGATAGATGACACCACTTCCAAGGATGGAAGATAAGTCATATGATGCCACAAGGGTGGTGATGTACCCTTGATAAGTCTAGGAGAACGCCACAAGGAAAAATTCCTTGATAAGTTCTAAAGAGAAATTCATCTCTCACAAAAGGGTAAAACCCAAATATAATTTTACTAATTCAATGGTTCCCCTTAGAGTACAATTCAGCCCCTATTTATAGAATTAGGTGACTGTTCAAAATCGTAACTCCCAAAAGAAAAATTAAATACTCTATTATCACACAATTATCACACATGATTAATTGCATGTTACATTAATTCCTAAATTAATGAAACGTTACAAAAAATGAAAAGTCATTGTCTTCGGCATTCACATCATTCCCTCCTTCTTCGAAAAGATTCGTCCCCGAATCTATGACTTTATTTTCCTACAAATTTTATTCACTTATAACGAACAAAACAACCTCCAGGATCAAATACAACTTGTAAAAAATCATGCATCAAAGAATTTCTCCTTTTTGGTGCCCAGACCCAGACTTGAAAATTTTTCTCATGAGTTTGAATTTCAACAATGGACTCGATGTACAATGACGCTCTAGAAGTGATATCAATATTTTTCTTCCTTACCCATGACCATTTGTGCGTTGTATACTCATGATCCTGTGCATTTATAATATCAAGAGAAGAAGAAAAATCAATAGCAGTTAAAGTTTTATAGTTCTTTTTCTGTCTTTCTCTTTCCTTTTCTCTCTCTTCTTCTTCACTCTTTTCTTTTTCTATTTTTCTCTTTTCTTCTCTGTCTTTTTCTATTTTCTCCTTCAACTTAAGTTGATCATCACAAACTTTACTTGGTGTCAGAAATTTCAAATTAAGTTTGCGTCCTTCATGCACCAAAGAAACTGAAAGTCTTTCATAATTTATCCTTTTACCCTGCAACCAAGGTTTCCCTAAAAGAAAATGACATGAGTCCATGGGAGCAATATCGCATGTCACTTCCTCCACATATTTTCCAATAGTGAATCTAAACTTAGTTTGCCTAGGATGAAGACTCGTTGGTAAGTTAAGTTTATTCACCAATCTTCCGCTCACCACGCTGCTATAACTTTCTTCATCAACTGCAAATAAACACAAATGACCTTTGATTAAACACCTTGTATAAAAAATATCCACCATAGTTCCAAACCTAGAGCCGAAGCTCTAATACCAACTGATATAAATCCAAAGGGGTTGGGTTCGTTTTGCAGATCTATCTAGGTTGGAAGGTAATAAGTTAACAAAACAATGAGAATTGGGTAAACAAGAAAATGGAAAGGATGAAAATGGTTTAACGAAAAGATAGATGACACCACTTCCAAGGATGGAAGATAAGTCATATGATGCCACAAGGGTGGTGATTTACCCTTGATAAGTCTAGGAGAACGCCAGAAGGAAAAATTCCTTGATAAGTTCTAAAGAGAAATTTATCTCTCACAAAAGGGTAAAACCCAAATATAATTTTACTAATTCAATGGTTCCCCTTAGAGTACAATTCAGCCCCTATTTATAGAATTAGGTTACTGTTCAAAATCGTAACTCCCAAAAGAAAAATTAAATACTCTATTATCACGCAATTATCACACATGATTAATTGCACGTTACATTAATTCCTAAATTAATGAAACATTACAAAAAATGAAAATTCATTGTCTTCGGCATTCACATCACTTCCACTTCTTCTTCTTCTCCTTCTGCCACCTCTTCTCCCTCCTCCCGTTCTCCTTCTTCCACTTCTTCTTCTTCATCTCCTTTCATTCCACTACTTCCTCCTATTCCTCTTATTCTCTCCTTTTACCACTTCTTCTACTTCTACTTGTTGTTCTTCTTCATTTTCGTCTCCTTCTTCTGCTTCTTTTGCTTACACTTGTTCTTCTTCCTATTCTTCCATTTCTTCTCCTTCCACCACTTCTTCTTCTTTCCTTTCTGTCTTCTCCTTCCTCTTTTCCTCCATCCCCCACTTCTGTTGCGTCCCATTGTTGCTCTTCCTCTTCTTCCCCTTCCCCCAAATCTTATGCTTACACTTCTTCTTCTTCTTCCCCTTCTCCTCCAGATTCCACTTCTTCTGCTTCTTCTTCCCTTCCCTTCCCCTCCTTCTTCCTTTTTCTCCTTTTCTCCTTGTTCCAATTCTTCTTCTTCATCTCACCTCCTTCCACTACTTCTTCTTCCTCCTCTTGTTCACGTTCTTCAACTTCTTGACTTTCCACATCTTCTTCTTCTTCCTTTTCTTCTCCTTCTTCCACTTCTTCTGGTTACCCTCCTTCTTCCTTTTCTTATCTTTCTTCCACTTCTCCTGCCTCATCTTTTTCTCTTTCTTCCACTTCTTCTCCATCCTCAACTTTCGCTTCTTTTCTTCCTCTTCATCTCCATCTTGTTCTTCCTTTCCTTTGTCATATCCCTTTTTTTCTTCTTCTTCTGCTTCCACTTGCATTTCTACCTCTTGTTCTCCTTCTTCCACTTCTTCTCCATCATCCCCACTCCTTCAACTACTTCTTCTTCTTCCTCTTGTTCACCTTCTTCCACTTCTACTACATCCACTTGTTCTTCTTCTTCCCTCTCTTCTCCTTCTTGCCCTTCTTCTGCCTACACTATTTCTTCTTCCTCCCCTTCTTCTTGTCCTCCTTGTTCCACTTTTTCTTCATCCCCTTTCCTTCCATTGCTTCTTCTTCCTCCTCTTTTTTCCATTCTTCCACTTCTTCTTCTTCCTCTTCTTCTACTTCTGCCACCTCTTCTCCCTCCTCCCGTTCTCCTTCTTCCACTTCTTCTTCTTCATCTCCTTTCATTCCACTACTTCCTCCTATTCCTCTTATTCTCTCCTTTTACCACTTCTTCTACTTCTACTTGTTGTTCTTCTTCATTTTCGTCTCCTTCTTCCGCTTCTTTTGCTTACACTTCTTCTTCTTCTTCCTCTTCTCCTCCAGATTCCACTTCTTGTGCTTCTTCTTCCCTTCCCTTCCCCACTTCTTCCTTTTCTTCCTTTTCTCCTTGTTCCAATTCTTCTTCTTCATCTCACCTCCTTCCACTACTTCTTCTTCCTCCTCTTGTTCACGTTCTTCAACTTCTTGACTTTCCACATCTTCTTCTTCTTCCTTTTCTTCTCCTTCTTCCACTTCTTCTGGTTACCCTCCTTCTTCTTCCTCTTCTTATCTTTCTTCCACTTCTCCTGCCTCATCTTTTTCTCTTTCTTCCACTTCTTCTCCATCCTCTCCTTTCGTTTCTTGTCTTCCTCTTCAAATCCTTCTTGTTTTTCCTTTCCTTTGTCATATCCCTCTTTTTCTCCTTCTTCTGCTTCCACTTGCATTTCTACCTCTTGTTCTCCTTCTTCCACTTCTTCTCCATCATCCCCACTCCTTCAACTACTTCTTCTTCTTCCTCTTGTTCACCTTCTTCCACTTCTACTACATCCACTTGTTCTTCTTCTTCTACTTCTCCTTCTTGCCCTTCTTCTGCCTACACTACTACTTCTTCCTCCCCTTCTTCTTCTCCTCCTTGTTCCACTTCTTCTTCATTCCCCTTTCCATCCATTGCTTCATCTTCCTCCTTTTTTTCTCATTCTTGCACTTCTTCTTCATCTTCCTATTGTTCTCCTTCTTCCACTTGCACTTCTTCCTTTTCTTCTCGTTCTTCCACATCTTCTTCTTCCTCTTCTTCTCCTTCTGCCACCTCTTCTTCCTCCTCCTGTTCTCCTTCTTCCACTTCTGCTTCTTCATCTCCTTTCATTCCACTACTTCCTCCTATTCCTCTTATTCTCTCCTACTACCGCTTCTTCTACTTCTACTTGTTGTTCTTCTTCATTTTCTTCTCCTTCTTCTGCTTCTTCTGCTTACACTTCTTCTTCTTCCTCTTCTTCCATTTCATCTCCTTCCACAGGTTCTTCTTCATTACTTTTCGTCTTCTCCTTCCTCTTTTTCTCCATCCCCCACTTCAATTGCTTCCCATTTTTGCTCTTCCTCTTCTTCTCCTTCCCCCAAATCTTATGCTTACACTTCTTCTTCTTCTTTGTCTTTCCCTCCAGATTCCACTTCATCTGCTTCTTCTTCCCTTCCCTTCCCCTCCTGCTGCCTTTTCCTCCTTTTTGCCTCGTTCCAATTCTTCCTCTTCATCTCACCTCCTCCACTACTTCTTCTTGCTCCTCTTGTTCTCCTTCTTTAACTTCTTCACTTTCCACATCTTCTTCTTCTTCCTTTTCTTCTCCTTCTTCCACTTCTTCTAGTTACTCTCCTGCTTCTTCCTCTTCTTATCTTTCTTCCACTTCTCCTACCTCCTCTTGTTCTCTTTCTTCCACTTCTTCTTCATGCTCTCCTTTCCTTTCTTTTCTTCCTCTTCATCTCCTTCTTCTTCTTCCTTTCCTTCGTGATATCCCTCTTTTTCTCCTTCTTCTGCTTCCACTTACATTTCTACCTCTTGTTCTCCTTTTTCCACTTCTTCTCCATCATCCCCACTCCTTCAACTACTTCTTCTTTTTCATCTTGTTCACCTTCTTCCACTTCTACTACATCCACTTCTTCTTCTTCCCTCTCTTCTCCTTCTTGCCCTTCTTCTGCCTACACTACTTCTTCTTCCTCCTCTTCTTCTTCTCCTCCTTTTTCCACTTCTTGTTCATTCCCCTTTCTTTCCATTGCTTCTTCTTCCTTCTCTTTTTCTCATTCTTCCACTTCTTCTTCTTCTTCCTATTGTTCTCCTTCTTCCACTTGCACTTCTTCCTTTTCTTCTCGTTCTTCCACCTCTTCTTCTTCCTCTTCTTCTCCTTCTGCCACCTCTTCTTCCTCCTCCCGTTCTCCTTCTTCCACTTCTTCTTCTTCATCTCCTTTCATTCCAGTACTTCCACCTATTCCTCTTATTCTCTCCTTCTACCACTTCTTCTACTTCTACTTGTTGTTCTTCTTCATTTTCGTCTCCTTCTTTACCTTCTTCTGCTTACACTTCTTCTTCTTCCTCTTCTTCCATTTCTTCTTCTTCCACAACTTCTTCTTCTTTCCTTTCCGTCTTCTCCTTCCTGTCTTTCTCCATCCCCCACTTCTGTTACTTCCCATTGTTGCTCTTCCTCTTCTTCTCCTTCCCCCAAATCTTATGCTTCCACTTCTTCTGCGTCTTCCTATTGTTCTCCTTCTTCCACTTGCACATCTTCCTTTTCTTCTCGTTCTACCACTTCTTCTTCTTCCTCTTCTTGTTCATCCACTTGCTCTTCTTCTCCTTCTGCCACCTCTTCTCCCTCATCCCGTTCTCTTTCTTCCACTTCTTCTTCTTCATCCCCTTTCATTCCACTACTTCCTGCAATTCCTCTTATTCTCTCCTTCTACCACTTATTCTACTTCTACTTGTTGTTCTTCTTCATTTTCGTCTCCTTCTTCTGCTTCTTCTGCTTACACTTGTTGTTCTTCCTCTTCTTCCATTTCTTCTCCTTCAACAACTTCTTCTTCTTTCCTTTTCGTCTTTTCCTTCCTCTTTTTCTCCATCCCCCACTTCTGTTGCTTCCCATTGTTGCTCTTCCTCTTCTTCTCTCCTTCCCCCAAATCTTATGCTTACACTTCTTCTTCTTCCTCTTCTCCTCCAGATTCCACTTCTTCTGTTTCTTCTTCCCTTCCCTTCCCCTCCTTCTTCCTTTTCTCCTTTTCTCCTTGTTCCAATTCTTCTTCTTCATCTCACCTCCTTCCACTACTTCTTCTTCCTCCTCTTTTTCACCTTCTTCAACCTCTTCACTTTCCACATCTTCTTCTTCTTCCTTTTCTTCTCCTTCTTCCTTCCACAAAATTAAATAAAGTTGTAAAAAGTGTTGGTACTGTTGTGTTATTTGCCATGCTTTAAAAACAGTTTATTTTAATTTTTCTTTTATTTTAGAGTGTTGAATTTTAGTGGTTGTCTAGTTTTCCTTCAATGTGGCTGTTGCTTTTTCATATGCACTAGTAGGGAGGTTATTTAATAAATAAACCTCAATCAATGTTAGTAAATGGTGCATTTATTTCTTGGCTTTATGGAATTCCTATATGTATTGCATTTCAATGGAAATAGACAGACTTGGCTTTGGATAAAACTTTTCTTGAGAGAGTGTATCTCCTAGGTTCTTGGCTGAACCAAGCTTGAGACTTATCAAGGGCCTTCCACCCCTTGTGGCGTCTTTGAGACTTATCTTCCTTTCCGAAAGTGGCGTCTCCCCCAAAACCACCATCATCCCCAATTTTTACCTTTTTTTTTTCCATTCTAACAAATAGTCCTAATCGGTCCGTTCTGAATTCGTGGAAAGGGGAATTCACCTCACCTCCCGTTCTCCTTCTTCCACTACTTCTTCTTCATCTCCTTTCATTCCACTACTTCTACCACTTCTTCTTCTTCTTCCTCTTCTCCTCCAGATTCCACTTCTTCTGCTTCTTCTTCCTTTCCCTTCCCCTCCTTCTTCCTTTTCCTCCTTTTCTCCTTGTTCCAATTCTTCTTCTTCATCTCACCTCCTTCCACTACTTCTTCTTCCTCCTCTCGTTCACCTTCTTCAACTTCTTCACTTTCCACATTTTCTTCTTCTTCCTTTTCTTCTCCTACTTCGACTTCTTCTAGTTACTCTCGTTCTTCTTCTTCTTCTTATCTTTCTTCCACTTCTCCTGCCTCCTCTTGTTCTCTTTCTTCAAATTCTTCTTCATCCTCTCCTTTCCTTACTTTTCTTCCTCTTCATCTCCTTCTTCTTTTTCCTTTCCTTCGTCATATCCCTCTTTTTCTCCTTCTTCTGCTTCCACTTGCATTTCTACCTCTTGTTCTCCTTCTTCCACTTCTTCTCCATCATTCCCACTCCTTCAACTACTTTTTCTTCTTCCTCTTGTTCACCTTCTTCCACTTCTACTACATCCACTTGTTCTTCTTCTTCCCTCTCTTCTCCTTTTTGCCCTTCTTCTGTCTACACTACTTCTTCTTCCTCCTGTTTTCTTCTCCTCCTTGTTCCACTTCTTCTTCATCCCCTTTCCTTCCATTGCTTCTTCTTCCTCGTCTTTTTCTCATTCTTCCAATTCTTCTTCTTCTTCCTATTGTTCTCCTTCTTCCACTTGCACTTCTTCCTTTTCTTCTCGTTCTTCCACTTCTTCTACTTCCTCTTCTTCTCCTTCTACCACCTCTTCTCCCTCCTCCCGTCCTCCTTCTTCCACTTCTTCTTCTTCATCTCCTTTCATTCCACTACTTCTACGACTTCTTCTACTTCTACTTGTTGTTCTTCTTCATTTTCGTCTCCTTCTTCCGCTTCTTCTGCTTACACTTCTTCTTCTTCCATTTCTTCTCCTTCCACAACTTCTTCTTTCCTTTCCGTCTTCCTTCCTCTTTTTCTCCATCCCCCACTTCTGTTGCTTCCCATTGTTGCTCTTCCTCTTCCTCTCCTTCCCTCAAAACTTATGCTTACACTTCTTCTTCTTCTTCCTCTTCTCCTCCAAATTCCACTTCTTCTGCTTCTTCTTCCCTTCCCTTCCCCTCCCCTTCTTCTTCATTTTCCTCCTTTTCTCCTTGTTCCAATTCGTCTTTTTCATCTCACCTCTTTCCACTACTTCTTCTTCCTCCTCTTGTTCACCTTCTTCAACCTCTTCACTTTCCACATTTTCTTCTTCTTCCTTTTCTTCTCCTTCTTCCACTTCTTCTAGTTACTCTCCTTCTTCTTGCTCTTCTTATCTTTCTTCCACTTCTCCTGCCTTCTCTTGTTCTCTTTCTTCCACTTCTTCTTCATCCTCTCCATTCCTTTCTTTTCTTCCTCTTCATCTCCTTCTTCTTCTTCCTTTCCTTCGTCATATCCCTCTTTTTCTCCTTCTTCTGCTTCCACTTGCATTTCTACATCTTGTTCGCCTTCTTCCACTTCTTCTCCATCATCCCCAATCCTTCAACTACTTCTTCTTCTCCTCCTGGTTCCGCTTCTTCTTCATCCCGTTTCTTTCCATTGCTTCTTCTTCCTCCTCTTTTTCTCATTCTTCCACTTCTTCTTCTTCTTCCTATTGTTCTCCGTCTTCCACTTGCACCTCTTTCTTTTCTTCTCGTTCTTCCACTTCTTCTTCTTCCTCTTCTTCTCCTTCTGCCGCCTCTTCTCCCTCGTCCTGTTCTCCTTCTTCAACTTCTTCTTCTTCATCTCCTTTCATTCCACTACTTCCTCCTATTCCTCTTATTCTCTCCTTCTACCACTCTTCTACTTGTACTTGTTGTTCTTCTTCATTTTTGTCTCCTTCTTCCGCTTCTTCTGCTTACACTTCTTCTTCCTCCTCTTCTTCAATTTCCTCTCCTTCCACAACTTCTTCTTCTTTCCTTTCCGTCTTCTCCTTCGTCTTTTTCTCCATCCCCCACTTCTGTTGCTTCCCATTGTTGCTCTTCCTCTTCTTCTCCTTCCCCCAAATCTTATGCTTACAGTTCTTCTTCTTCTTCCTCTTCTGCTCCAGATTTCACTTCCTCAGCTTCTTCTTCCCTTCCTTTCCCCTGCTTCTTCCTGTTCCTCCCTTTCTCCTTGTTCCAATTCTTCTGCTTCATCTCACCTCCTTCCACTACTTCTTCTTCCTCCTCTTCTTCACCTTCTTCACAATCCACATCTTATTCTTCTTCCTTTTCTTCTCCTTCTTCCACTTCTTCTAGTTACTCTCCTTCTTCTTCCCTTTCTTATCTTTCTTCCACTTCTCCTGCCTCCTCTTGTTGTCTTTCTTCCATTTCTTCTTCATCCTCTCCTTTCCTTTCTTTTCTTCCTCTTCATCTCCTTGTTCATCTTCCTTTGCTTCGTCATAACCCTCTTTTTCTCCTTCTTCTGCTTCCACTTTCCTTTCTACCTCTTGTTCCCCTTCTTCCACTTCTACTACATCCACTTGTTCTTCTTCTTCCCTCTCTTCTCCTTCTTGCCCTTCTTCTGCCTACCATACTTCTTCTTCCTCCCCTTCTTCTTCTCCTCCTGGTTCCGCTTCTTCTTCATCCCCTTTCTTTCCATTGCTTCTTCTTCCTCCTCTTTTTCTCATTCTTCCACTTCTTGTTCTTCTTCTTCTTCTCCTTCTGCCACGTCTTCTCCCTCCTCCCGTTCTCCTTCTTCCACTTCTTCTTCTTCATCTCCTTTCATTCCACTACTTCCTCCTATTCCTCTTATTCTCTCCTTCTACCACTTCTTCTTCTTCTACTTGTTGTTCTTCTTCATTTTTGTCTCCTTCTTCCGCTTCTTCTGCTTACACTTCTTGTTCTTCCTCTTCTTCCATTTCTTCTCCTTCCACAACTTCTTCTTCTTTCCTTTCCGTCTTCTCCTTCCTCTTTTTCTCCATCCTCCACTTCTGTTGGTTCCCATTGTTGCTCCTCCTCTTCTTCTCCTTCCCCCAAATCTTCTGCTTACACTTCTTCTTCTTCTTCGTCTTCTCCAGATTCTACTTCTTCTGCTTCTTCTTCCCTTCCCTTCCCCTCCTTCTTCGTTTTCCCCCTTTTCTCTTTGTTCCAATTCACCTTCTTCATCTCACCTCCCTCCACTACTTCTTCTTCCTCCTCTTGTTCACCTTCTTCACTTTCCACATCTTCTTCTTCTTCCTTTGCTTCTCCTTCTTCCACTTCTTCTAGTTACTCTCCTTCTTCTTCCTCTTCTTATCTTTCTTCCACTTCTCCTGCCTCGTCTTGTTCTCTTTCTTCCACTTGCACTTCTTCCTTTTCTTCTCGTTCTTCCACTTCTTCTTCTGCTCTTTCTTCTCCTTCTGCCACCTCTTCTCCCTCCTCCCGTTCTCCTTCTTCCACTTCTTCTTCTTCATCTCCTTTCATTCCACTACTTCTACCACTTCTTCTACTTGTACTTGTTGTTCTGCTTACACTTCTTCTGCTTACACTTCTTCTTCCTCCTCTTTTTCTCATTCTTCCACTTCTTCTTCTTTTTCTTCTTCTCCTTCTGCCACGTCTTCTCCCTCCTCCCGTTCTCCTTCTTCCACTTCTTCTTCTTCATCTCCTTTCATTCCACTACTTCCTCCTATTCCTCTTATTCTCTCCTTCTACCACTTCTTCTTCTTCTACTTGTTGTTCTTCTTCATTTTTGTCTCCTTCTTCCGCTTCTTCTGCTTACACTTCTTCTTCTTCCTCTTCTTCCATTTCTTCTCCTTCCACAACTTCTTCTTCTTTCCTTTCCGTCTTGTCCTTCCTCTTTTACTCCATCCCCCACTTCTGTTGCTTCCCATTGTTGCTCTTCCTCTTTTTCTCATTCCCCCAAATCTTATGCTTACACTTCTTCTTCTACTTCCTCTTCTCCTCCAGCTTCCACTTCTTCTATTTCTTCTTCCCTTCCCTTCCCCTCCTTCTTCCTTTTCTTCCTTTTCTCCTTGTTCCAATTCTTCTTCTTCATCTCACCTCCTTCCACTACTTCTTCTTCCTCATCTTGTTCACCTTCTTCACTTTCCACATCTTCTTCTTCTTCCTTCTCTTCTCCTTCTTCAACTTCTTCCACTTACTCTCCTTCTTCTTCCTCTTCTTATCTTTCTTCCACTTCTCCTGCCTCCTCTTTTTCTCTTTCTTCCACTTCTTCTGCATCCTCTGCTTTCCTTTCTTTTCATCCTCTTCATCTCCTTCTTCTTCTTTGATTCCTTCATCATATCCCTCTTTTTCTGCTTCTTCTACTTCCACTTGCATTTCAACCTGTTTTTCTCCTTCTTCCACTTCTTCTCCATCATCCCCACTCCTTCAACTACTTCTTCTTCTTCCTCTTGTTCACCTTCTTCATCTTCTACTACATCCACTTGTTCTTCTTCTTCCCTCTCTTCTCCTTCTTGCCCTTCTTCTGCCTACACTACTTCTTCTTCCTCCCTCCTTGTTCCACTTCTTCTTCATCCCCTTTCCTTCCATTGCTTCTTATTCGTCCTCTTTTTCTCATTCTTCCACTTCTTCTTCTTCTTCCTATTGTTCTCCTTCTTCAACTTGCACTTCTTCCATTTCTTCTCCTTCTTCCACTTTTTCTTCTTCCTCTTCTTCTCCTTCTGCCACCTCTTCTCCCTCCTCCCGTTCTCCTTCTTCCTCTTCTTCTCCTTCTGCCACCTCTTCTACTTCTACTTGTTGTTCTTCTTCATTTTCGTCTCCTTCTGGTTACACTTCTTCTTCTTTCTCTTCTTCCATTTCTTCTCCTTCCACAACTTATTCTTCTTTCCGTTCCCTCTTCTCCTTCCTCTTTTTCTCCATCCCCCACTTCTTCTCTTTCTTATGCTTACGTTCTTCTTCTTCCTCTTCTGCTCCAGCTTCCACTTCTTCTGCTTCTTCTTCCCTTCCCTTTCCCTCCTTCTTCGTTTTCCCCCTTTTCTCTTTGTTCCAATTCACCTTCTTCATCTCACCTCCTTCCACTACTTCTTCTTCCTCCTCTTGTTCACGTTCTTCACTTTCCACATCTTCTTCTTCTTCCTTTGGTTCTGCTTCTTCCACTTCTTCTAGTTACTCTCCATCTTCTTCCTCTTCTTATCTTTCTTCCACTTCTCCTGCCTCGTCTTGTTCTCTTTCTTCCACTTCTTCTTCATCCTCTCCTTTCCTTTCTTTTCTTCCTCTTCATCTCCTTCTTCTTCTTCCTTTCCTTCGTCATACCCCTCTTTTTCTCCTTCTTCTGCTTCCACTTGCATTTCTACCTCTTGTTCTCCTTCTTCTACTTCTTCTCCATCATCCCCACTCCTTCAACTACTTCTTCTTCTTCCTCTTGTTCACCTTCTTCATCTTCTACTACATCTACTTGTTCTTCTTGTTCCCTCTCTTCTCCTTCTTGCCCTTCTTCTGCCTACACTACTTCTTCTTCTCCTCCTTGTTCCATTTCTTCTTCATCCCCTTTCCTTCCATTGCTTCTTATTCCTCCTCTTTTTCTCATTCTTCCACTGCTTCTTCTTCTTCCTATTGTTCTCCTTCTTCCACTTGCACTTCTTCCATTTCTTCTCCTTCTTCCACTTCTTCTTCTTCCTCTTCTTCTCCTTCTGCCACCTCTTCTCCCTCCTCCCGTTCTCGTTCTTCCACTTCTTCTTCTTCATCTCCTTTCATTCCACTCCTTCTACCACTTCTTCTACTTCTACTTGTTGTTTTTCTTCATTTTCGTCTCCTTCTTCCGCTTCTTCTGCTTACACTTGTTCTTCTTCCTCTTCTTCCATTTCTTCTCCTTCCACAACTGCTTCTTCTTTCCTTTCCGTCTTCTCCTTCCTCTTTTTTTCCATCCCCCATTTCTTTTGCTTCCCATTGTTGCTCTTCCTCTTCTTGTCCTTCCCCCAAATCTTATGCTTACACTTCTTCTTCTTCTTCCTCTTCTCCTCCAGATTCCACTTCTTCTGCTTCTTCTTCCCTTCCCTTCCCCTCCTTCTTCCTTTTCCTCCTTTTCTCCTTGTTCCAATTCATCTTCTTCATCTCAGCTCCTTCCACTACTTCTTATTCCTCCTCTTGTTCACCTTCTTCAACTTCTTCACTTTCCGCATCTTCTTCTTCTTCCTTTTCTGTTCTTTCTTCCACTTCTTCTAGTTACTCTCCTTCTTCTTCCTCTTCTTATCTTTCTTCCACTTCTCCTGCCTCCTCTTGTTCTCTTTCTTCCATTTCTTCTTCATCCTCTCCTTTCCTTTCTTTTCTTCCTCTTCATCTCCTTCTTCTTCTTCCTTTCCTTTGTCATATCCCTCTTTTTCTCCTTCTTCTACTTCCACTTGCATTTCTACCTCTTGTTCTCCTTCTTCCACTTTTTCTCCATCATCCCCACTCCATCAACTACTTCTTCTTTCTCTTGTGCACCTTTTTCCACTTCTGCTAAATCCACTTGTTCTTCTTCTTCCCTCTCTTCTCCTCTTGCCCTTCTTCTATCTACACTACTTCTTCTTCCTCCCCTTCTTCTTCTGCTCCATGTTCCACTTCTTCTTCATCCCCTTTCCTTCCATCGCTTCTTCCTCCTCCTCTTTTTCTCATTCTTCCACTTCTTCTTGTTCCTATTGTTCTCCTTCTTTTATTTGCACTTCTTCCTTTTCTTCTCGTTCTACACTTCTTCTTGTTCCTCTTCTTCTCCTT
Source organism: Psophocarpus tetragonolobus (assembly GCA_037954015.1). NCBI lineage: Eukaryota > Viridiplantae > Streptophyta > Magnoliopsida > Fabales > Fabaceae > Psophocarpus > Psophocarpus tetragonolobus. The sequence continues at coordinate 45,474,152 of CM075693.1, read as the reverse complement.
CTGCCACCTCTTCTACCTCCTCCTGTTCTCCTTCTTCCACGTCTTCTTCTTCATGTCCTTTCATTCCACTACTATTCCTCTTATTCTCTCCTTCTACCACTTCTTCTACTTCTACTTGTTGTTCTTCTTCATTTTCGTCTCCTTCTTCCACTTCTTCTTCCTCTTCTTCCATTTCTTCTCCTTCCACAACTTCTTCTTCTTTCGTTTCCGTCTTCTCTTTTCTCTTTTTCTCCATCCCTCACTTCTGTTGCTTCCCATTGTTGCTCTTCCTCTTTTTCTCCTTCCCCGAAATCTTATGCTTACACTTCTTCTTCTTCTTCCTCTTCTCCTCCAAATTCCACTTCTTCTGCTACTTCTTCCCTTCCCTTCCCCTCCTTCTTCCTTTTCCTCCTTTTCTCCTTGTTCCAATTCTTCTTCTTCATCTCGCCTCCTTCCACTACTTCTTCCTCCTCTTGTTCATCTTCTTCAACTTCTTCACTTTCCACATCTTCTTCTTCTTCCTTTTCTTCTCATTCTTCCACTTCTTTTAGTTACTCTCCTTCTTCTTCCTCTTCTTATCTTTCTTCCACTTCTCCTGCCTCCTCTTGTTCTCTTTCATCCACTTCTTTTTCATCCTCTCCTTTCCTTTCTTTTCTTCCTCTTCATCTCCTTCTTCTTCTTCCTTTCCTTCGTCATATCACTCTTTTTCTCCTTCTTATGCTTCCACTTGCATTTCTACCTCTTGTTCTCCTTCTTCCCCTTCTTCTCCATCATCCCCACTCCTTCAACTACTTCTTCTTCTTCCTCTTGTTCACCTTCTTCCACTTCTACTATTACCACTTGTTCTTCTTCTTCCCTCTCTTCTCCTTCTTGCCCTTCTTCTGCCTACACTACTTCTTCTTCCCCCCCTTCTTCTTCTCCTCCTTGTTCCACTTCTTCTTCATCCCCTTTCCTTCCAATGCTTCTTCTTCCTCTTCTTTTTCTCATTCTTCCACTTCTTCTTCTTCTTCCTATTGTTCTCCTTCTCCAACTTGCACTTCTTTTTCTTCTCGTTATTCCACTTCTTCTTCTCCTTCTGCCACCTCTTCTCCCTCCTCCCGTTCTCCTTCTTCCGCTTCTTCTTCTTCATCTCCTTTCATTCCACTACTTCTACCACTTCTTCTACTTCTACTTGTTGTTCTTCTTCATTTTCGTCTCCTTCTATCGCTTCTTCTGGTTACACTTCTTCTGGTTCCTCTTCTTCCTTTTCTTCCCCTTCCACAACTTCTTCTTCTTTCCTTTCCGTCTTCTCCTTCCTTTTTTTCTCCATCCCCCACTTCTATTGCTTCCCATTGTTGCTCTTCCTCTTCTTGTCCTTCCCCTAAATCTTATGCTTACACTTCTTCTTCTTCTTCCTCTTCTCCTACAGCTTCCACTTCTTCTGCTTCTTCTTCCCTTCCCTTCCCCTCCTTCTTCCTTTTCCTCCCTTTCTCCTTGTTCCAATTCTTCTTCTTCATCTCACCTCCTTCCATTACTTCTTCTTCCTCATCTTGTTCACCTTCTTCACTTTCCACTTCTTCTTCTTCTTCCTTTTGTTCTCCTTCTTCCACTTCTTCTAGTTACTCTCCTTCTTCTTCCTCTTCTTATCTTTCTTCCACTTCTCCTGCCTCCTCTTGTTCTCCTTCTTCCACATCTTCTTCATCCTCTCCTTTCCTTTCTTTTCATCCTCTTCATCTCCTTCTTCTTCTTCCATTCCTTTGTTATATCCCTCTTTTTCTCCTTCTTCTGCTTCCACTTGCATTTCTACCTGTTGTTCTCCTTCTTCCACTTCTTCTCCATCATCCCCACTCCTTCAACTACTTCTTCTTCTTCCTCTTGTTCACCTTCTTCAACTTCTACTACATCCACTTGTTCTTCTTCTTCCCTCTCTTCTCCTTCTTGCCCTTCTTCTGCCTACACTACTTTTTCTTCCTCCCCTTCTTCTTCTCCTCCTTATTCGACTTCTTCTTCATCCCCTTTCCTTCCATTGCTTCTTCTTCCTACTCTTTTTCTCATTCTTCTAGTTCTTCTTCTTCCTATTGTTCTCCTTCTTCCACTTGCACTTCTTCCTTTTCTTCTCGTTCTTCCACTTCTTCTTCATCCCCTTTCCTTCCATTGCTTCTTCTTCCTACTCTTTTTCTCATTCTTCTAGTTCTTCTTCTTCCTATTGTTCTCCTTCTTCCACTTGCACTTCTTCCTTTTCTTCTCCTTCTTCCACTTCTTCTTCTTACTCTTCTTCTCCTTCTGCCACCTCTTCTCCCTCCACCCGTTCTCCTTCTTCCACTTCTTCTTCTTCATCTCCTTTCATTCCACTACTTCTACCACTTCTTCTACTTCTACTTGTTCCTCTTCTTACATTTCTTCTCCTTCCACAACTTCTTTTTCTTTCCTTTCTGTCTTCTCCCTCCTCTTTTTTTCATCCCCACACTTCTGTTGCTTCCAATTATTGGTCTGCCTGTTCTTCTCCTTCCCCCAAATCTTATGCTTACACTTCTTCTTCTTCTTCCTCTTCTCCTGCAGATTCCACTTCTTCTGCTTCTTCTTGCCTTCCCTTCCCCGCCTTCTTCCTTTTCCTCCTTTTCTCCTCGTTCCAATTCTTCTTCTTCATCTCACCTCCTTCCACTACTTCTTCTTCCTCCTCTTGTTCACCTTCTTCAACTTCTTCACTTTCCACATCTTGTTCTTCTTCCTTTTCTTCTCCTTCTTCCACTTCTTCTAGTTACTCTACTTCTTCTTCCTCTTCTTATCTTTCTTCCACTTCTCCTGCCTCCTCTTGTTCTCTTTCTTCCACTTCTTCTTCATCCTCTCCTTTCCTTCCTTTTCTTCCTCTTCATCTCCTTCTTCTTCTTCCTTTCCTTCGTCATATCCCTCTTTTTCGCCTTCTTCTACTTCCACGTGCATTTCTACCTCTTGTTCTCCTTCTTCCACTTCTTCTCCATCATCCCCACTCCTTCAACTACTTCTTCTTCTTCCTCTTATTCACCTTCTTCCACTTCTTCTAGTTACTCTACTTCTTCTCCATCATCCCGACTCCTTCAACTACTTCTTCTTCTTCCTCTTGTTCACCTTCTTCCACTTCTACTACATCCACTTGTTGTTCTTCTTCCCTCTGTTCTCCTTCTTGGCCTTCTTCTGCCTACACTACTTCTTCTTCCTCACCTTCGCTTTCTCCTCCTTGTTCCACTTCTTCTTCATCCCCTTTCCTTCCATTGCTTCTTCTTCCTCCTGTTTTTCTCATTCTTCCACTACTTCTTCTACTTCCTATTGTTCTCCTTCTTCCACCTGCACTTCTTCCTTCTCTTCTCGTTCTTCCACTTCTTCTTCTCCTCCTTGTTCCACTTCTTCTTCATCCCCTTTCCTTCCATTGCTTCTTCTTCCTCCTCTTTTTCTCATTCTTCCATTTCTTCATCTTCTTCCTATTGTTCTCCTTCTTCCACTTGCACTTCTTCCTTTTATCCTCCTTCTTCCACTTCTTCTTCATCCTCTTTTTCTCCTTCTGCCACCTCTTCTCCCTCCTCCCGTTCTCCTTCTTCCACTTCTTCTTCATCCTCTTCTTTCATTCCACTACTTCTATCACTTCTTCTACTTCTACTTGTTGTTCTTCTTCATTTTCGTCTCCTTCTTCCGCTTCTTCTGCTTACACTTCTTCTTCTTCCATTTCTTCTCCTTCCACAACTTCTTCTTTCCTTTCTGTCTTCCTTCCTCTTTTCTCCATCCCCCACTTCTGTTGCTTCCCATTGTTGCTCTTCCTCTTCCTCTCCTTCCCCCAAATCTTATGCTTACACTTCTTCTTCTTCTCCCTCTTCTCCTACAAATTCCACTTCTTCTGCTTGTTCTTCGCTTACCTTCCCTTCCCCTTCTTCTTCCTTTTCCTCCTTTTCTCCTTGTTCCAATTCGTCTTCTTCATCTGACCTCTTTCCACTACTTCTTCTTCCTCCTCTTGTTCACCTTCTTCAACCTCTTCACTTTCCACATTTTCTTCTTCTTCCTTTTCTTCTCCTTCTTCCACTTCTTGTAGATACTCTCCTTCTTCTTCCTCTTCTTATCTTTCTTGCACTTCTCCTGCCTCCTCTTGTTCTCTTTCTTCCACTTCTTCTTCATCCTCTCCTTTCCTTCCCTTTCTTCCTCTTCATCTCCTTCTTCTTCTTCCTTTCCTTCGTCATATCCCTCTTTTTCTCCTTCTTCTGCTTCCACGTGCATTTCTACCTCTTGTTCTCCTTCTTCCACTTCTTCTCCATCATCCCCACTCCTTCAACTACTTCTTCTTCTTCCTCTTATTCACCTTGTTCAACTTCTACTACATCCACTTGTTCTTCTTCTTCCCCCTCTTCTCCTTCTTGCCCTTCTTCTGCCTACACTACTTCTTCTTCCTCCCCTTCTTCTTCTCCTCCTTGTTCCACTTCTTCTTCATCCCCTTTCCTTCCATTGCTTCTTCTTCCTCCTCTATTTCTGATTCTTCCACGTCTTCTTCTTCTTCCTATTGTTCTCCTTCTTCCACTTGCACTTCTTCCTTTTCTTCTCGTTCTTCCACTTCTTCTACTTCCTCTTCTTCTCCTTCTGCCACCTCTTCTCCCTCCTCCCGTTCTCCTTCTTCCACTTCTTCTTCTTCATCTCCTTTCACTTCTACTTGTTGTTCTTCTTCATTTTCGCCTCCTTCTTCGCTTCTTCTGATTAGACTTCTTCTTCTTCCATTTCTTCTCCTTCCACAAGTTCTTCTTTCCTTTCCTTCTTCCTTCCTTTTTTCTCCATCCCCCACTTCTGTTGTTTCCCATTGTTGCTCTTCCTCTTCCTCTCCTTCCCTCAAATTTTATGCTTACACTTCTTCATCTTCTTCCTCTTCTCCTCTAAATTCCACTTCTTCTGCTTCTTCTTCCCTTCTTCTTCGTTTTTGATATGAATCCGCTGTTACTTTAGGATTCTGAAAGGACCCTAGGAATTTAGCTTGCCGCGTTAACAAAATTAATCAACATGGAATGCAAACAATTGCAAAAAAATAAACTGAATAGAATGACTATCAAACTTTTAGACACATAATGGAAATTAAAAGTTTTTGAAATTCAACAATTAAACGAGTTTTTGAATAGTGTAGCACTTTCCTGTTATAGAGTTTGCTGGCCAGAATTGAGTACGAATGGAAAAGACAGAAAATGGAATTGGAATTTGTAGACTCCACACTTCCAAGGATGGAAGATATGTCTACGAGATTGCACACACAAAGGGGTGAATTACCTTTGATAAATCTCAAAAGATTTTGGATTGTCAAGAACCCAAAGGAGAGAAAACTAAACTAGTTTTTTATTTCCAAAATATTCTGCCTTACATCTCAGTCTTGCCCATATTTATATGCCTAATAAACTCAGCTTGTGTAGGTTTAGTGGCTTTCTAAATTCAGCTAAAGTTACAAAATAATAAAAACTAATAATGGGCAGCTTAATAACAAAGTGTAACTACCAAAGTAAATTAAACACGTATACTAATTATAATTGATAACCTAGGTGGCTGCAACTTTAATTAGACAATTCTGGTTGCCCACCATTAACTAAGTAAACTCCAAGAAAATGAGTTTAATTTATTTCAAACTTCTCTTCCATTAAGGTCAAGTATTGCTCTCTTCAGTCCTGAGACAATTAACAATTTTAAACTTTATTTCTTCAATGTTTGGCTCTTTTTGCAAAAGGGCTGCCAATACTTGTTGAATAGCTTCCTTAGCTCTTCTTGTCCTTGCCCTTGTCATAGGTCCTCCAAGTACTTCAAGCTTGATGTCCTCATCAGTTTTCCTCCTTTTCTCCTTGTTCCAATTCGTCTTCTTCATCTGACCTCTTTCCACTACTTCTTCTTCCTCCTCTTGTTCACCTTCTTCAACCTCTTCACTTTCCACATTTTCTTCTTCTTCCTTTTCTTCTCCTTCTTCCACTTCTTCTAGTTACTCTCCTTCTTCTTCCTCTTCTTATCTTTCTTCCACTTCTCCTGCCTCGTCTTGTTCTCTTTCTTCCACTTCTTCTTCATCCTCTCCTTTGCTTTCTTTTCTTCCTCTTCATCTCCTTCTTCTTCTTCCTTTCCTTCATCATATCCCTCTTTTTCTCCTTCTTCTTCTAACACTTGCATTTCTACCTCTTGTTCTCCTTCTTCCACTTCTTCTCCATCATCCCCACTCCTTCAACCACTTCTTCTTCTTCCTCTTGTTCACCTTCTTCCACTTCTACTATATCCAGTTGTTCTTCTTCTTCCCTCTCTTCTCCTTTTTGCCCTTCTTCTGCCTACACTACTTCTTCTTCCTCCCCTTCTTCTTCTCCTCCTTGTTCCACTTCTTCTTCATCCCCTTTCCTTCCATTGCTTCTTCTTCCTCCTCTTTTTCTCATTCTTCCACTGCTTCTTCTTCTTCCTATTGTTCTCCTTCTTCCACTTGCACTTCTTCCTTTTCTTCTCGTTCTTCCACTTCTTCTTCTTCCTCTTCTTCTCATTCTGCCACCTCTTCTCCCTTCTCCCGTTCTGCTTCTTCCAGTTCTTCTTCTTCATCTCCTTTCATTCCACTACTTCCTCCTATTCCTCTTATTCTCTTCTTCTACCACTTCTTCTACTTCTACTTGTTGTTCTTCTTCATTTTCGTCTCCCTCTTCTGCTTCTTCTGCTTACACTTCTTCTTCATCCTCTTCTTCCATTTCTTCTCCTTCCACAACTTGTTCTTCTTTCCTTTCTGTCTTCGCCTTCCTATTTTTCTCCATCCCCCACTTCTGTTGCTTCCCATTGTTACTCTTCCTCTTCTTCGACTTCTCCTTGAGATTCCACTTCTTCTGCTTCTTCTTCCCTTCCCTTCCCCTCCCTTCCCCTCCTTCTTCGTTTTCCTCCTTTTCTCCTTGTTCCAATTCTTCTTCTTCATCTCACCTCGTTCCACTACTTCTTCTTCCTACTCTTGTTCACGTTCCTCAACTTCTTCACTTTCCACATCTTCTTCTTCTTCCTTTTCTTCTCCTTCTTCCACTTTTACTAGTTACTCTCCTTCTTTCTTCCACTTCTTCTTCATCATCTCCTTTCCTTTCTTTTCTTCCTCTTCATCTCCTTCTTTTTCTTCCTTTGCTTCGTCATATCCTTCTTTTTCTCCTTCTTCTGCGTCGACTTGCATTTTTACCTCTTGTTCTCCTTCTGCCACTTCTTCTCCATCATCCCCACTCCTTCAACTACTTCTTCTTCTTCCTCTTGTTCACCTTCTTCCACCTCTACTACATCACTTGTTCTTCTTTTTCCCTCTCTTCTCCTTCTTGCCCTTCTTCTGCCTACACTACTTCTTCTTCCTCCCCTTCTTCTTCTCCTCGTCGTTCCACTTCTTCTTCATCCCTTTTCCTTCCATTGCTTCTTCTTCCTCCTCTTTTTCTCATTCTTCCACTGCTTCTTCTTCTTCCTATTGTTCTCCTTCTTCCACTTGCACTTCTTCCTTTTTTTCTCGTTCTTCCACTTCTTCTTCTTCCTCTTCTTCTTATTCTGCCACCTCTTCTCCCTTCTCCCGTTCTCCTTCTTCCAGTTCTTCTTCTTCATCCTATTCCTCTTATTCTCTCCTTCTACCACTTCTTCTACTTCTACTTGTTGTTCTTCTTCATTTTCGTCTCCTTCTTCTGCTTCTTCTGCTTACACTTCTTCTTCTTCCTCTTCTTCCATTTCTTCTCCTTCCACAACTTCTTCTTCTTTCCTTTCCGTCTTCTGCTTCCTCTTTTTATCTATCCCCCACTTCTGTTGCTTCCCATTGTTGCTCTTCCTCTTCTTCTCCTTCCCCCAAATCTTATGCTTACACTTCTTCTTCTTCTTCCTCTTCTCCTCCAGATTCCACTTCTTCTACTTCTTTTTCCCTTCCCTACCCCTCCTTCTTCCTTTTCCTCCTTTTCTCCTTGTTCCAACTCTTCTTCTTCGTCGCACCTCCTTCCACTACTTCTTCTTCCTACTCTTGTACACCTTCTTCACTTTCCACATCTTCTTCTTCTTCCTTTTCTTCTCCTTCTTCTTCCTTTTCTTCTCCTTCTTCCACTTCTTCTAGTTACTCTCCTTCTTCTTCCTCTTCTTATCTTTCTTCCACTTCTCCTGCCTCCTCTTGTTCTCTTTGTTCCACTTCTTCTTCATCCTCTCCTTTCTTTTCTTTTCTTCCTCTTCATCTCCTTCTTCTTCTTCCTTTCCTGCATCATATCCCTCTTTTTCTCCTTCTTCTGCTTCCACTTGCATTTCTACCTCTTGTTCTCCTTCTTCCACTTCTTCTCCATCATCCCCACTCCTTCAACTACTTCTTCTTGTTCCTCTTGTTCACCTTCTTCCACTTCTACTACATCCACTTGTTCTTCTTCTTCCCCCTCTTCTCCTTCTTGCCCTTCTTCTGCCTACACTACTTCTTCTTCCTCCCCTTCTTCTTCTCCTCCTTGTTCCACTTCTTCTTCATCCCCTTTCCTTCCATTGCTTCTTCTTCCTCCTCTTTTTCTCATTCTTCCACTTCTTCTTCTTCTTCCTATTGTTCTCCTTCTTCCACTTGCACTTCTTCCTTTTCTTCTCGTTCTTCCACTTCCTCTTCTTCTCCTTCTGCCACCTCTTCTCCCTCCTCCCGTTCTCCTTCTTCCACTTCTTCTTCTTCATCTCCTTTCATTCCACTACTTCTACCACTTCTTCTACTTCTACTTGTTGTTCTTCTTCATTTTTGTCTCCTTCTTTGCTTCTTCTCATTACACTTCTTCTTCTTCCATTTCTTCTCCTTCCACAAGTTCTTCTTTCCTTTCTGTCTTCCTTCCTTTTTTCTCCATCCCCCACTTCTGTTGCTTCCCATTATTGCTCTTCCTCTTCCTCTCCTTCCCCCAAATCTTATGCTTACACTTCTTCGTCTTCTTCCTCTTCTCCTCCAAATTCCACTTCTTCTGCTTCTTCTTCCCTTCCCTTCCCCTTCTTCTTCGTTTTCCTCCTTTTCTCCTTGTTCCAATTCGTCTTCTTCATCTCACCTCTTAACACTACTTCTTCTTCCTCCTCTTGTTCACCTTCTTCAACCTCTTCACTTTCCACATTTTCTTCTTCTTCTTTTTCTTCTCCTTCTTCCACCTCTTCTACTTACTCTCCTTCGTCTTCCTCTTCTTATCTTTCTTGCACTTCTCCTGCCTCCTCTTGTTCTCTTTCTTCCACTTCTTCTTCATCCTCTCCTTTCCTTCCTTTTCTTGCTCTTCATCTCCTTCTTCTTCTTCCTTTCCTTCGTCATATCCCTCTTTTTCTCCTTCTTCTGCTTCCACTTGCATTTCTACCTCTTGTTCTCCTTCTTTCACTTCTTCTCCATCATCCCCACTCCTTCAACTACTTCTTCTTCTTCCTCTTGTTCACCTTCTTCCACTTCTACTACATCCACTTGTTCTTCTTCTTCCCTCTCTTCTCCTTTTTGCCCTTCTTCTACCTACACTACTTCTTCTTCCTCCCCTTCTTCTTCTCCTCGTCGTTCCACTTCTTCTTCATCCCCTTTCCTTCCATTGCTTCTTCTTCCTCCTGATGTGATCTTTGATGATCACGTGCCCAAAGGATCCTTTCTAAGGTCACTTGGAAGGGAAATGGATTTATGGATAGGAAAGGAATGGGGTGAGGTGCCACAAATACTATGTTTGATAAGCCAAAGGGGAGAGGCCACAAGGGAGGGGTCCCTTGATAACTCTTAGAAGCTCTCACAAGGGAGAAAGGGGGACACTCAAAGGTAAGAACCTCAACCAATATGGTCTCTAGGATTAAATTCAAGTGTCAAAAAATACAAGTGAGGGATGAGCTCTTATTTATAGAGGTAGCTAACCTCTTGAACAAGATAACCTAAAAAAGAAGGGCTAGGATTAAAAGGAGAGATCTAAGGGAGGAGAATTGAGAAACAATTCACTCCTTAGATCATCAAACTTGGTGCCCAAGTTTCTCAAACCAAGGGGCAAGATTCCTTCTTATTAGCTTAGGGGGTTTATGTAGAAAAGAGGGGTGTAGATATCAAGGCTACCCCTTATTTCCTTCATAAAGACCCAAAAAGCTAAATCCACCCTCTAAATTCCTAAGACACCTCCTAAAAATAAAAAATGGACTAAATACATGTCCCAAATTAAATTCTTAATGCTCCTCAAAATTAAAATAAAGGAAAATTACATTTTATTAACTAAAGTCCCTAGCCTAATATCTTCACTCTCCATGGGAGGTGAAATCTTCCTTTGTCTACAAGGGCTAGGTCTTCTTCAATCCTTCTAGCCATGGCCCTAGTGATAGGTCTTTGGCTAGGCATGGTCACATCATCTCCTCCCCCTTGAAGAGGATTTGACCTCAAATCCATGGGGTCTTCGTCATTTTCAGCACCTACAAATGGAGACAAATCAGAAACATTAAAACTGGTGCTTATGCCATAATCCTCAGGCAGATCTATAACATAGGCATTATTACCGATCCGCTCAAGGATTTGGAAAGGTCCATCTCCTCTAGGGCTAAGTTTGGACTTCCTTTGAGAAGGAAATCTATCCTTTCTCAAGTGAAGCCATACCCAGTCGCCCTTTTCAAAGATGACTTCTTTCCTCCCCCTATTGGCGAAAGTAGCATCTCTCAAGGATTGGCGCTCTATGTTAACTTTAACCCTCTCATGTAATTGTTTTAAAAAAATGGCTTTTGCCTCTCCTTCTTTATGCACAGTAACAGAAAGAGGAAAAGGTAAAAGATCTAGAGGAGTACGAGGATTAAAGCCATAGACCACCTCAAAAGGAGAATGCTTGGTAGTTCTATGAACCACCCGGTTATAAGCAAATTCAATGTGGGGAAGGTACTCATCCCAAGACTTATGGTTGCCTTTAAGGAGAGCCCTCAGCATAGTGGATAAAGATCTATTCACCACTTCTGTTTGCCCATCAGTTTGAGGGTGACAGGTAGTGGAAAAAAGAAGTTTAGTTCCCAGCTTAGCCCAAAGAGTTTTCCAAAAATGGCTAAGGAACTTCACATCCCTATCTGACACTATTGAAGAGGGTATACCATGCAATCGGACAACCTCTTTAAAGAAAAGTCTTGCGATGTTGCTCGCATCATCCACTTTGTGGCAGGGAATAAAATGGGCCATTTTTGAAAATCGGTCCACCACCACAAATATGGAGTCTGCACCTCGTTGGGTTCTTGGGAGCCCAAGGATGAAATCCATGCTAATATCCTCCCAAGGTGCAGAAGGAGCAGGTAAAGGTGTGTATAGTCAATGAGGCATTGCTTTAGACTTTGCTTGCAAGCAAGCTATACATTTAGAGCAATGTCTATGGACATCTCTACGCATATGGGGCCAAAAGAATTTCTCTTGTAAAAGCATGAGGGTTTTTGAAATCCCAAAATGCCCCATGAGCCCACCTTCATGACTCTCTTTTGTAAGTAAGTTCCTAATTGATCCTTGGGGTATACAAAGCTTACTCCCTTTGTAAAGATACCCCTCACTGATGAAGTACCCATCATGGGCCTTTAATGCAAATGCAGATGCAAAGGTAGCAAATATGGGGCCGAAATCCTTATCAGACGGATACATAGCCCGAACGTCATCAAATCCCAAGATTTTTGCACTCAAGGATGAATAAAGGGCATGACGCCTAGAAAGAGCATCAGCCACCACATTTTGTTTTCCTTTCTTGTACTTGATGACATAAGGGAAGGATTCAAGATATTCCACCCACGTTGCATGCCTTTTGTTCAATTTACCTTGACCCCTCAAATATTTTAGTGACTCATGGTCACTATGAATGACAAACTCCTTGGGAGCAAGGTAATGCTCCCAAGTTTGAAGGGCCCTAATTAGAGCATAAAACTCCTTATCATAGGTGGGGTAGTTGAGGGGCACCATTGAGTTTTTCACTGAAATACGCAATGGGGTGCCCTCCTTGCAACAAGACAGCCCCTACACCTACACGAGAGGCATCACATTCAAGTTCAAATGTTTTAGAAAAGTCAGGTAATGCCAAGACTAGTGCATGGGTTAGTTTATGCTTAATTAGCTGGAAGGCTTTCTCTTGTTTCTCACCCCAAAGGAAAGGAACTTCCTTTTTCACCAAATCATTTATTGGTGCGAAGAGCGTGGAGAAATTAGGCACAAAGCGCCTATAAAATCCAGGAAGACCATGAAAGCTTTTGATCTCTGTCACACTCTTTTGGGTGGGCCATTCTTGAATAGCTTTTATCTTTTCAGGGTCAACATGAACCCCTTTTGTGCTAACTACAAAACCTAGGAAAACTACACTATCTGCACAAAAAGTGCATTTTTCTAAGTTACCAAAAAGATGATTACTCCTAAGAAGAGAAAAAACATGCCTTAGATGTCCTAAATGATCATCTAGGTTCCTAGAGTAAACTAAAATGTCATCAAAGTAAACTACACAAAATTTACCAAGGCAATCCCTTAGTACATGATTCATTAAGCGCATGAATGTGCTTGGGGCATTAGTTAGCCCAAAAGGCATAACCAACCACTCATAAAGACCAAATTTAGTCTTAAAAGCAGTTTTCCACTCATCACCCTCTTTGATCCTTATTTGGTGGTAACCACTTCTAAGATCTATTTTTGAAAATATTTTTGCCCCATGCAATTCATCCAACATGTCATCAAGATGGGGGATTGGGTGCCTATATTTGATGGTGATGTTGTTGATTGTGATATGAATCCGCTGTCAGTTTAGGATTCTGAAAGGATCCTAGGAATTTAGCTTGCCGCGTTAACAAAATTAATCAACATGGAATGCAAACAATTGCAAAAAAATAAACTGAATAGAATTACTATCAAACTTTTAGACACAGAATGGAAATTAAAAGTTTTTGAAATTCAACAATTAAACGAGTTTTTGAATAGTGTAGCACTGTCCTGTTATAGAGTTTGCTGGCCAGAATTGAGTATGAATGGAAAAGACAGAAAATGGAATTGGAATTGATAGACTCCACACTTCCAAGGATGGAAGATATGTCTACGAGATTGCACACACAAAGGGGTGAATTACCTTTGATAAATCTAAAAAGATTTTGGATTGTCAAGAACCCAAAGGAGAGAAAACCTCAACTAGTTTTTTTTTATTTCCCAAAATATTCTCCTTACATCTCAGTCTTGCCCAAATTTATATGCCTAATAAACTCAGCTTGTGTAGGTTTAGTGGCTTTCTAAATTCAGCTGAAGTTACAAAATAATAAAAACTAATAATGGACAGCTTAATAACAAAGTGTAACTGCCAAAGTAAATTAAACACGTATACTAATTATAATTGATAACCTAGGTGGCTGCAACTTTAATTAGACAATTCTGGTTGCCCACCATTAACTAAGTAAACTCCAAGAAAATGAGTTTAATTTATTTCAAACTTCTCCTCCATTAAGGTCAAGCATTGCTCTCTTCAGTCCTGAGACAATTAACAATTTTAAACTTTATTTCTTCAATGTTTGGCTCTTTTTGCAAAAGGGCTGCCAATACTTGTTGAATAGCTTCCTTAGCTCTTCTTGTCCTTGCCCTTGTCATAGGTCCTCCAAGTCCTTCAAGCTTGATGTCCTCATCAGATTGAACGACAATCAACACACATCATCCATTGGCCATTCTTCTTGGCCACCAACAAGACTGGCACAGCACAAGGGCTTAGGCTCTTTTGAACCCAACCCTTCTCCAACAGCTCATTCACTTGAGACTCAATCTCTTGGGTCTCCATGGGGTTGGTCCTATAGGCAGGTCTATTATGTAGACTTGCGCCAGGCACCAAATCAATTTGATGTTCTATACCCCTAATGGGAGGAAGTCCTTTCGGAACCTCATTAGGGAATATGTCATCAAATTCTTTTAAAATATCTTGAACCCCTTGAGGAAGGTGCTCATGTGCATGGGTTGTGGTAGTGCTCTCAGCAGAAGAATGCAAAATGGGAGAAGGATTTGATGCTTCTTTTCAAAAGAGGAGATAAAAGGGCTTGTTAGTCAAAGGAGCTTCTTTTAAATCACGTTTAGTTGCAAATAGGCTCCTTTTACTACCATAATATTCCCTTTTGAAGGGGCATCACCTTCCGGCTCTCTCTCTTTACCCTTTTCAAGCTTTAAGGGTAAAGCTTGTTGTATTTTTTTTTTGTTTTTGTTTTTCCTCAACTCTTTTCTTTTTCATCGCAAATTGATCTTCAGCCACTTGAGAAGGTGACAAAGGATACAATTTGAAGCGCTTTTCATTATGGGTGAGAATTATTTGGTTGGAGTGACCATGGTGAATAGCTTTTTTGTCAAATTGCCATGGTCTTCCCAACAGGATATGACCAGCCTCCATGGGAACTATGTCACAAAGAATCTCATCATTATAAGATCCTATGGAAATTGGAACCATAACTTGTTCATTGACTACCATCTCCCCTTGCTCATTGAGCCATTGCAATTTGTAAGGTTTGGGATGGGGCATGGTAGTCAAGGCTAGCTTTTCAACCAACCTAGAGCTACAACAGTTACAACAGGAGCCACTATCAGCAAGGAGAGAACATACTTTGTCATTTACTTTACATCTTGTATGGAAGATGTTCTCTCTTTGTGACTGGCTAAGCTCTAGAGGTTGGCTTCCAAGAAGCCTTTGAACCATAAGGAGGTCCCCCTCATAAGGAAAAGCTTCCTCACACTGTTGTTCAAAAGTATGTCCCCCTTCTTCCTCACTCTCACTAGAGGAGGAAGATGAGCTATTCTCACTACAAATGTCTTGTCCCCTTATGATCATGGTTTTCTTGTTAGGGCATTGAGAGGCAATGTGGCTTCTTCCAAGACATTTGAAGCATTTGATACTACTTTGCCTCTCAGTAGGCTTAGTAGTAGGGGTTTTTCTCTCTACATGAGGTGCTTTTGTATCTTGAAAATGCTTGGGTTCCTCTTTGGGAAAACCCTTGAAAGAGTTTCCCTTAAGTTGGTCTCTCTTTGAGTAAGAGGGAGAATCTTTTTTAAAGCTTTTTCTCTTGAGTTGATTCTCAGCTCTTACACAAAGTTCTAACAACTCATCAAGGTTTGAGTATGAAAGAAGCTCTACCTTATCTCTAATGTCAGAGCTTAATCCACACAAAAACCTAGCAAGGGTGGCATTGGGTTCCTCAATGATATTGGCCCTTAGTATGAGAAGCTCCATCTTTTGTCTATACTCCTCAATACTTAGGTTATGTTGCCTAAGCCTTTGGAGCCTATCCAAAAGATCGCTCTCATAATATGAAGGAATGTGCCTTCTTCGCAAACAAGTTTTTAAATCATTCCAGTAGCGAATGTCAGGCATTTGTTTACGGGCCCTATCCTTGACTAACCCATCCCACCAATGCAAAGCAGAACCTTGAAAACTAAGGGAGGCCAAAGGTACTTTCCTTTCTTCCCTAATTTCATAGCATCGAAAGAGTTGTTCCACTTTGACTTCCCAATCTAGGTAAGTCTCAACATCTTCCCTACCATGAAAATGGGGTAATTCTACCTTTGGTTCCCTAGCATGATTTATGTTCTCTTGAGGAGAATGATGATTGTATGATGAATGAGAGTGAGGCTTATGTTGATTTCTATAGTATTCTTCTTCACTAGAGGTAAAATGCCTAGATGGGGATCTTATGAGAATTCCTTTATTTTTTCTATCACTCTCCCTCCCAGATCTTAGTCTCTTCTCCTCTCCTTCTCTCTTCTTCCTCTTTTTCTCTTTTTCTTTCTAGTTCTTTCCTTCTTCTCCTTTCTTCATCCTCTCTTCTCTCTCTGATAGAAATCCAGAGGGGTTGAATTCGTTTTGCAAATCTATCTAGGTTGGAAGGTAATAAGTTAACAAAACAATGAGAATTGGGTAAACAAGAAAATGGAAAGGATGAAAATGGTTTAACGAAGGGATAAATGACACCACTTTCAATGATGGAAGATAAGTCATATGACGCCACAAGGGTAGTGATTTACCCTTGATAAGTCTAGCAGAACGCCACAAGGAAAAATTCCTTGATAAGTTCTAAAGAGAAATTCATCTCCCACAAAAGGGTAAAACCCAAATATAATTTAACTAATTCAATCGTTCTCCTTAGAGTACAATTCAGCCCCTATTTATAGAATTAGGTGACTGTTCAAAATCGTAACTCCCAAAAGAAAAATTAAATACTCTATTATCACGCAATTATCACACATGATTAATTGCATGTTACATTAATTCCTAAATTAATGAAACGTTACAAAAAATGAAAAGTCATTGTCTTCGGCATTCACATCACTCTCTTTGCCTTCTCTCTTCTCGCTCTTTTTTCTCTTTTCTCATTTCCAACATATCTTTTTTTAACTCTTCCTTCTGTTTTTGTTTTTCCTTTTCTTTTATTTCTTTTTTTCTCTCTTTTTCTTCTCTCCTTTCTTGTTCTTTAGTCATCCATTCCCTAAATTCTAAGTTAAGGTTTTCAAGAGTGTCTCCCTTAGAAGGTTTTCTTTGGTTGACACTCTTACTTGATGAACAACTATGTGCACTAGAATGTGTGTGGGAAGTCATGGTGCTTGGATGCTAAAAACTAAAGGGTAGGCCAAAAACTTTTTTTTTTTGTTTTCTCACCTAAGGTGGCTTGATGAGTCTTTGGAACTCTTAGCCTCTATACGTTTTTTCAAAATAACATAAAATAAAATAAAAGTGCAAGAATATAAAAGAGAAAGGGCTCTAATCGTGCTCCTAAGGTGTTGAAGGAAGTGTACCACTTCTCCCTTCTTCACCTAATTAACGAGGAACTACGCTAAAATTAACCAAAATTATTACAAACCTAGGGAGGGCCTTAAGGGCACTCAAACTCCCAATCTAAAATTAAGTATACACAATACAAAAAATAAAAAAAATAAAACAAAGTCTTCACTCCAAGCTTTTTGGTGTTTGTCTCCTTTTGATCAAGCCCCTTTGAGTTGCATCAACTCACCGCAAGAATGCTACCCTTGTTTCCTCTTGTTTGGACTTGCCAAAATTTTATATATGGAACCTTTCCCAACCTTTCCTTACTAAGGCCGAATACAACACAAGACAACAAACAAATCCAAGTGGATAGATTAAACAATGACAAACTCAAAGAAGTAAAAAAGACAAGCAAGAAAACATAATGCTCACAAAGGAAGGTAGCACACAAATAACTTTCCTAGATTAGCTCTAAGAGTAGAGATGAAAAAAGATTCAAACAAAAAAAATGAAACCAATAGTTGTACACTTAATAAAATTTAAGTGACCAAAAACTAAAAAGCTTACTCAAGTAATTTTTTTTTTTTTGAATCACAATCGGTTCCTCATATCAAATGTTTCTACTATTAGGTACACAACTTCAAATTTGTCTTTTTTTTTAGTTCTTTATCTTCTTTTTTTTTTCAACTTGAACTTTTTCTATTTTTTTTTTTAACTTTTTCTAATCATTTTGCTGCACCTAATAGCTTGTTGAATTGAAATTTTAATGAGGATTCTTGAAATAATAACACTTGAGTGAATAAGCACAAAGTAAGGTCACACAATTTTCAAGCAATGCATGCAACTAAAGGCAAAACAACTTAGTAGTTCCAAATACCACTGAACTAATGGTGCTTAAGGAATGATTTAGGGCTGATTTTGAAGTAAATTGATTTCTCAAATTACTAACACAATTCACCTAAGCTAAAATTCCATAAAGAGGCACCAATAGTGAAGGTAAACCAAGTGGAAAGCTACTAATAATTCAACATAAAACAAGAAACATATAAAGATTGAATTGAGCAAATATTTAAGAACAACAAAGAGATTAATATGCTTGAACTAAAAGCATAAAAGACTTAAGAGACTCAACAAGAGGTTGACCTCTTAGGAGCTCAATTCAAACTGTTTTTTAAGGCTTTTTTGTAAAAAATTTAAGAGGCTAAAACCTATGGAATTTAAATGAGACAAAATAGGAAACTAACATGACTAGTATTTGACAAAACACAAGATTAAGAAAAAATAACACACCTAAAAATAGAGCAAAAATTTCAGCAAGAGACTTAAAACAAAAGGCACAACAAAGTGGCCTTGATCACCACAATGGTGTGGAAAAATCCTCAACCATGTGGGTTTAATGGTCACAACTTCTTAGGCACACTTTAACATAAAAAACCAAGGGAAAATTAAGCAACTTGAATTCAAAAATAAGATGCAAAGAAATGGACAAATAAAATCGCATCAAATTAAATGGAACATAGGCGCGTAGATAGAAAACAAAAGCGCATATAATAGCAAGAATAAAAAGCGATACTATTAGACAATAAAGGAAATAGAGATGACAAAAAATGAAGGACTTTAAAATAAAGAGATCAAAGAAATAAACAACAAAGCAAAAAAAAAAAAAAGAGAAAGAACGTGACCTTTAGAAAGTGGCTCTGATACCACTTGATGTGATCTTTGATGATCATGTGCCCAAAGGATCCTTTCTAAGGTCACTTGGAAGGGAAATGGATTTATGGAGAGGAAAGGAATGGGGTGAGGCGCCACAAATACTATGTTTGATAAGCCAAAGGGGAGAGGCCACAAGGGAGGGGTCCCTTGATAACTCTTAGAAGCTCTCACAAAGGAGAAAGGGGGACACTCAAAGGTAAGAACCTCAACCAATATGGTCTCTAGGATTAAATTCAAGTGTCAAAAAATACAAGTGAGGGAGGAGCTCTTATTTATAGAGGTAGCTAACCTCTTGAACAAGATAACCTAAAAAAGAAGGGCTAGGATTAAAAGAAGGGATCTAAGGGAGGAGAATTGAGAAACAATTCCCTCCTTAGATCATCAAACTTGGTGCCCAAGTTTCTCAAACCAAGGGCCAAGATTCCTTCTTATTAGCTTAGGGAGTTTATGTACAAAAGAGGGGTGTAGATATCAAGGCTACCCTTTATTTCCTGCATAAAGACCCAAAAAGCTAAATCCACCCTCTAAATTCCTAAGACACCTCCTAAAAATAAAAAAATGGACTAAATACATGTCCCAAATTAAATTCTTAATGCTCCTCAAAATTAAAATAAAGGAAAATTACATTTTATTAACTAAAGTCCCTAGCCTAATATCTTCACTCTCCATAGGAGGTGAAGTCTTCCTTTGTCTGCAAGGGCTAGGTCTTCTTCAATCCTTCTAGCCATGACCCTAGTGATAGGTCCTTGGCTAGGCATGGTCACATCACCTCCTCTTTTTCTGATTCTTCCACTTCTTCTTCTTCTTCCTATTGTTCTCCTTCTTCCACTTGCACTTCTTCCTTTTCTTCTCGTTCTTCCACTTCTTCTACTTCCTCTTCTTCACCTTCTGCCACCTCTTCTCCCTCCTCCCGTTCTCCTTCTTCCACTTCTTCTTCTTCATCTCCTTTCATTCCACTACTTCTACCACTTCTTCTACTCTACTCGTTGTTCTTCTTCATTTTCGTCTCCTTCTTCGCTTCTTCTGATTACACTTCTTCTTCTTCCATTTCTTCTCCTTCCACAAGTTCTTCTTTCCTTTCCGTCTTCCTTCCTTTTTTCTCCATCCCCCACTTCTGTTGCTTCCCATTGTTGCTCTTCCTCTTCCTCTCCTTTCCCCAAATCTTATGCTTACACTTCTTCGTCTTCTTCTTCTGCTTCTTCACTTCTTCTGTAGTGGAATGAAAGGATATGAAGAAGAAGAAGTGGAAGAAGGAGAACGGGAGGAGGGAGAAGAGGTGGCAGAAAGAGAAGAAGAGGAAAAAGAAGAAGTGGAAGAACGAGAAGAAAAGGAAGAAGTGCAAGTGGAAGAAGGAGAATAATAGGAAGAAGAAGAAGAAGTGGAAGAATGAGAAAAAGAGGAGGTAGAAGAAGCAATGGAACGAAAGGGGATGAAGTAAAACTGGAACAAGGAGGAGAAGAAGAGGGGGAGGTTGACGAAGTGGTGTAGGCAGAAGCAGGGCAAGAAGTAGAAGAGAGGGAAGAAGAAGAACAAGTGGATGTAGTAGAAGTGGAAGAAGGTGAACAAGAGGAAGAAGAAGAAGTAGTTGAAGGAGTGGGGAGATGGAGAAGAAGTGGAAGAAGGAGAACAAGAGGTAGAAATGCAAGTGGAAGCAGAAGAAAGAGAAAGAGAGGGATATGACGAAGGAAAGGAAGAGGAAGTAGGAGATGAAGAGGAAGAAAAGAAAGGAAAGGAGAGGATGAAGAAGAAGTGGAAGAAAGAGAACAAGAGGAGGCAGGAGAAGTGGACAAAACATAAGAAGAGGAAGAAGAAGGAGAGTAACTAAAAGAAGTGGAAGAAGGAGAAGAAAAGGAAGATGAAGATGTGGAAAGTGAAGAAGTTGAAGAAGGTGAACAAGAGGAGGAAGAAGAAGTAAGTGAAGGAGGTGAGATGAAGAAGAAGAATTGGAACAAGGAGAAAAGGAGGAAAAGGAAGAACGAGGGGAAGGGAAGGGAAGAAGAAGCAGAAGAAGTCGAATCTGGAGTAGAGGAGGAAGAAGAAGAAGAAGTGTAAGCATAAGATGTGGGGGAAGGAGAAGAAGAGGAAGAGCAACAATGGAAAGCAACAAAAGTGGGCGATGGAGAAAAAGAGGAAGAAGAAGACAGAAAGGAAAGAAGAAGAAGTTGTGGAAGGAGAAGAAATGGAAGAATGAGAAGAGAGGGAAGAATAAGAAGAAGTGGATGTAGTAGAGGTGGAAGAAGGTGAATAAGAGGAACAAGAAGAAGTAGCTGAAAGAGTGGGGATGATGGAGAAGAAGTGGAAGAAGGAGAATAAGAGGTAGAAATGCAAGTGAAAGCCGAAGAAGGAGAAAGAGAGGGATATGACGAAGGAAAGGAAGAAGAAGAAGGAGATGAAGAGGAAGAAAAGAAAGGAAAGGAGAGGATGAAGGAAGAAAGAGAACAAGAGGAGGCAGGAGAAGTGGAACAAAGAAAAGTAGAGGAAGAAGAAGGAGAGTAACTAGAAGAAGTGGAAGAAGGAGAAGAAAAGGAAGAAGAAGAAGATGTGGAAAGTGAAGAAGTTGAAGAAGGTGAACAAGAGGAGGAAGAAGAAGTAGTGGAAGGAGGTGAGATGAAGAAGAAGAATTGGAACAAGGAGAAAAGGTGGAAAAGGAAGAAGGAGGGGAAGGGAAGGTAAGAAGAAGCAGAAGAAGTTGAATCTGCAGGAGAAGAGGAAGAAGAAGTCATAAGATTTGGGGGAAGGAGAAGAAGAGGAAGAGCAACAATGGGAAGCAACAGAAGTAGGGGATGGAGAAAAAGAGGAAGGAGAAGGCGGAAAGGAATGAAGAAGAACTTGTGGATAGAGAAGAAATGGAAGAAGCGGAAGAAAAACAAGTGTAAGCAGAAGAAGAGGAAGAAGGAGACGAAAATGAAGAAGAACAATAAGTAGAAGTAGAAGAAGTGGTAGAAGGAGAGAATAAGTGGAATAGGAGGAAGTAGTGGAATGAAACGACATGAATAAGAAGAAGTGGAAGAACAAGAAGAAAAAGAAGAACTGCAAGTGGAAGAAGGAGAACAATAGGAAGAAGAAGAAGAAGTGGAAGAATGACAAAAAGAGGAGGAAGAAGAAGCAATGGAAGGAAAAGGGATGAAGAAGAAGTGGAACAATGAGGAGAAGAAGAAGGGGAGGAAGAAGAAGTAGTGTAGGCAGAAGAAGGGCAAGAAGGAGAAGAGAGGGAAGAAGAAACACAAGTGAATGTAGTAGAAGTGGAAGAAGGTGAACAAGAGGAATAAGAAGAACTAGTTGAAGGAGTGGGGATGATGGAGAGGAAGTGGAAGAAGGAGAACAAGATGCAGAAACGCAAGTGGAAGCTGAAGAAGGAGAAAAAGAGGGATATGACGAAGGAAGGGAAGAAGAAGAAGGAGATGAAGAGGAAGAAAAGAAAGGAAAGGAGAGGGTGAAGAAGAAGTGGAACAAGGAGAAGAAAAGGAAGAAGAAGAAGATGTGGAAAGTGAAGAAGTTGAAGAAGGTGAACAAGAGGAGGAAGAAGAAGTAGTGGAAGCAGGTTAGATGAAGAAGAAGAATTGGAACAAGGAGAAAAGGAGGAAAAGGAACAAGGAGGGGAAGGGAAGGGAAGAAGAAACAAAAGAACTGGAAGCTGGAGGAGAAGAGGAAGAAGAAGAAGAATTGTAAGCATAAGATTTGGGGGAAGGAGAAGAAGAGGAAGAGCAACAATGGGAAGCAACAGAAGTAGGGGATGGAGAAAAAGAGGTAGGAGAAGACAGAAAGGAAAGAAGAAGAAGTTGTGGAAGGAGAAGAAATGGAAGAAGAGGAAGAAGAAGAAGTGTAAGCAGAAGAAGCGGAAAAAAGAGACGAAAATGAAGAAGAACAACAAGTAGAAGTAGAAGAAGTGGTAGAAGGAGAGAATAAGAGGAATAGGAGGAAGTAGTGGAATGAAAGGAGATGAAGAAGAAGAAGTGGAAGAAGGAGAACAGGAGGAGGGAGGAGAGGTGGCAGGAGGAGAAAAAGAGGAAGAAGAAGAAGCGGAAGAACGAGAAGAAAAGGAAGAAGTGCACGTGGGAGAAGGAGAACAATAGGAAGAAGAAGAAGTGGAAGAATGAGAAAAAGAGGAGCAAGAAGAAGCAATGGAAGGAAAGGCGATGAAGACGAAATGGAACAAGCAGGACAAGAAGAAGGGGAGGAAGAAGAAGTAGTGTAGGCAGAAGAAGGGCAAGAAGGAGAAGAGAGGGAAGAAGAAGAACAAGTGGATGTAGTAGAAGTGGAAGAAGGTGAACAAGAGGAAGAAGAAGAAGTAGTTGAAGGAGTGGTGATGATGGAGAAGAAGTGGAAGACGGAGAACAAGAGGTAGAAATGCAAGTGGAAGAAGAAGAAGGAGCAAAAGAGGGATATGACGAAGGAAGGGAAGAAGAAGAAGGAGATGAAGAGGAAGAAAAGAAAGGAAAGGAGAGGATGAAGAAGAATTGGAAGAAAGAGAACAAGAGGAGGCAAGAGAAGTGGAAAAAAGATAAGAAGAGGAAGAAGAAGGAGAGTAACTCGAAGAAGTGCAAGAAGGAGAAGAAAAGGAAGAAGAAGAAGATGTGGAAAGTGAAGAAATTGAAGAAGGTTAACAAGAGGAGGAAGAAAACGCAGTGGAAGGAGGTGAGATGAAGAAGAAGAATTGGAACAAGGAGAAAAGGAGGAAAATGAAGAAGGAGGGGAAGAAGAAGCAGAAGAAGTGGAATTTGGAGGAGAAGAGGAAGAAGAAGAAGAAGTGTAAGCATAAGATTTGGGGGAAGGAGAAGACGAGGAAGAGCAACAATGGGAAGCAACAGAAGTGGGGGATGGAGAAAAAGAGGAAGGAGAAGATGGAAAGGAAAGAAGAAGAAGTTGTGGAAGGAGAAGAAATGGAAGAAGAGGAAGAAGAACAAGTGTAAGCAGAAGAAGGAGACGAAAATGAAGAAGAACAACAAGTAGAAGTGGAAGAAGTGGTAGAAGGAGAGAATAAGAGGAATAGGTGGAAGTAGTGGAATGAAAGGACATGAAGAAGAAGACGTTCTAGAAGGAGAACGGGAGGAGGAAGAAGAGGTGGCAGAAGGAGAAGAAGAGGAAGAACAAGTAGTAGAAGAACGAGAAGAAATGGCAGAAGTGCAAGTGGAAGAAGGAGAACAATAGGAAGAAGAAGAAGTGGAAGAATGAGAAAAAGAGGAGGAAGAAGAAGCAATGGAAGGAAAGGGGAATGAAGAAGAAGTGGAACAAGGAAGAGAAGAAGAAGGGGAAGAAGAAGAAGTAGTGTAGGCAGAAGAAGGGCAAGAAGGAGAAGAGAGGGAAGAAGAAGAACAAGTGGATGTAGTAGAAGTTGAAGAAGGTGAACAAGAGGAAGAAGAAGAAGTAGTTGAAGGAGTGGGGATGATGGAGAAGAAGTGGAAGAAGGAGAACAAGAGGTAGAAATGCAAGTGGAATCAGAAGAAGGAGAAAAAGAGGGATAGGACAAAGGAAAGGAAGATGAAGAAGGAGATGAAGAGGAAGAAAAGAAAGGCAAGGAAAAGATGAAGAAGAAGTCGAAGAAAGAGAACAAGAGGGGGCAGGAGAAGTGGAAGGAGGAGAAGAAAAGGAAGACGAAATAGATGTGGAAAGTGAAGAAGTTGAAGAAGGTGAACAAGAGGAGGAAGAAGAAGTAGTGGAAGGAGGTGAGATGAAGACGAAGAATTGGAACAAGGAGAAAAGGAGGAAAAGGAAGAAGAAGGGGAAGGGAAGGGAAGAAGAAGCAAAAGAAATTGAATCTGGAGGAGAAGAGGAAGAAGAAGAAGAAGAGTAAGCATAAGGTTTGGGGGAAGGAGAAGACAAGGAAGAGCAACAATGGGAAGCAACAGAAGTGGGGGATGGAGAAAAAGAGGAAGGAGAAGACGGAAAGGAAAGAAGAAGTTGTGGAAGGAGAAGAAATGGAAGAAGAGGAAGAAGAAGAAATGTAAGCAGAAGAAGCGGAAGAAGGAGACGAAAATGAAGAAGAACAACAAGTAGAAGTGGAAGAAGTGGTAGAACGAGAGAATAAGAGGAATAGGAGGAAGTAGTGGAATGAAAGGAGATGAAGAAGAAGAAGTGGAAGAAGGAGAACGGGAGGAGGGAGAAGAGGTGGCAGAAGGAGAAGAAGAAGAAGTGGCAGAACGAGAAGAAAAGGAAGAAGTGCTAGTGGAAGAAGGAGAACAATAGGAAGAAGAAGAAGAAATGGAAGGATGAGAAAAAGAGAAGGAAGAAGAAGCAATGGAAGGAAAGGAAGAAGAAGTGGAACAAGGAGGAGAAGAAAAAGGGGAGAAGGAAGAAGTAGTGTAGGCAGAAGAAAGGCAAGAAGAAAAAAGAGACGGAAGAAGAAGAACAGGTGGATGAGTAGAAGTGGAAGAAGGTGAACAAGAGGTAGAAGAAGAAGTAGTTGAAGGAGTAAGGATGATTGAGAAGAAGTGGAAGAAGGAGAACAAGAGGTAGAAATGCAAGTGGAAGGAGAAGAAATAGAAAAAGAGGAATATGACGAAGGAAAGGAAGATGAAGAAGGAGATGAAGAGGAAGAAAAGAAAGGAAAGGAGAGGATGAAGAAGAAGCGGAAGAAAGAGAACAAGAGGAGGCACGAGAAGTGGAAGAAAGATAAGAAGAGTAAGAAGAGGAAGAAGAAGGAGAGTAAGTAGAAGAAGTGGAAGAAGGAGAAGAAAAGGAAGAAGAAGAAGATGTGGAAAGTGAAGAAGGTGAGCAAGAGGAGGAGGAAGAAGTAGTGGAAGGAGGTGAGATGAAGAAGAAGAATTGGAACAAAGAGAAAAGGAGGAAAAGGAAGAAGAAGGGGAAGGGAAGGGAAGAAGAACCAGAAGAAGTGGAAGCTGGCGGAGAAGAGGAAGAAGAAGAAGAAGTGTAAGCATCAGATTTGGGGGAAGGAGAAGAAGCGGAAGAGCAAGAATGGGAAGCAACAGAAGTGGGGGATGGAGAAAAAGAGGAAGGAGAAGCCGGAAAGGAAAGAAGAAGTTGTGGAAGGAGAAGAAATGGAAGAAGAAGAAGTGTAAGGAGAAGAAGCGGAAGAAGGAGACAAAAATGAAGAAGAACAACAAGTAGAAGTAGAAGAAGTGGTAGAAGGAGAGAATAAGAGGAATAGGAGGAAGTAGTGGAATGAAAGGACATGAAGAAGAAGAAGTGGAAGAAGGAGAACGGGAGGAGGGAGAAGAGGTGGCAGAAGGAGAAGAAGAGGAAGAAGAAGAAGTGGAAGAACGAGAAGAAAACGAAGAAGTTCAAGTGTAAGAAGGAGAACAATAGGAAGAAGAAGAACAAGTGGAAGAATGAGAGAAAGAGGAGGAAGAATAAGCAATGGAAGGAATCTAGAGGAGAAGAGGAAGAAGAAGAAGAAGTGTAAGCATAAGATTTGGGGGAAGGAGAAGAAGAGGAAGAGTAACAATGGGAAGCAACAGAAGTGGGGGATGGAGAAAAAGAGGAAGGAGAAGACGAAAAGGAAAGAAGAAGAAGTTGTGGAAGGAGAAGAAATGGAAGAAGAGGAAGAAGAAGAAGTGTAAGCAGAAGAAGCGGAAGAAGGAGACGAAAATGAAGAAGAACAACAAGTAGAAGTAGAAGAAGTGGTAGAAAGAGATTATAAGAGGAATAGGAGGAAGTAGTGGAATCAAAGGGGATGAAGAAGAAGAAGAGGAAGAAGAAGAAGTGCAAGTGGAAGAAGAAGAACAATTGGAAGAAGAAGAAGAAGTGGAAGAATGAGAAAAAGAGGGGGAAGAAGAAGCAATGGAAGGAAAGGGGATGAAGAAGAAGTGGAACAAGGAGGAGAAGAAGAAGGGGAGGAGGAAGAAGTAGTGTAGGCAGAAGAAAGGCAAGAAGGAAAAGAGACGGAAGAAGAAGAACAGGTGGAAGTAGTAGAAGTGGAAGAAGGTGAACAAGAGGTAGAAGAAGAAGTAGTTGAAGGAGTAAGGATGATGGAGAAGAAGTGGAAGAAGGAGAACAAGAGGTAGAAATCCAAGTGGAAGGAGAAGAAATAGAAAAAGAGGAATACGACGAAGGAAAGGAAGATGAAGAAGGAGAGGATGAAGAAGATGCGGAAGAAAGAGAACAAGAGGAGGCAGGAGAAGTGGAAGAAAGATAAGAAGAGGAAAAAGAAGGAGAGTAACTAGAAGAAGTGGAAGAAGGAGAAGAAAAGGAAGAAGAAGAAGATGTGGAAAGTGAAGAAGGTGAACAAGAGGAGGAGGAAGAAGTAGTGGAAGGAGTTGACGAAAATGAAGGAGAACAACAAGTAGAAGTAGAAGAAGTGGTAGAAGGAAAGAATGAGAGGAATAGGAGATGAAAAAGAAGAAGTGGAAGAAGGATAACGGGAGCAGCGAGAAGAGGTGGCAGAAGGAGAAGAAGAAGAAGTGGAAGAACGAGAAGAAAAGGAAGAAGTGCAAGTGGAAGAAGGAGACCAATAGGAAGAAGAAGAAGAAGTGGAAAAATGAGAAAAAGAGGATGAAGAACAAGCAATCGAAGGAAAGGGGAATGAAGAAGAAGTGGAACAAGGAGGAGAAGAAGAAGGGGAGGTTGACGAAGTGGTGTAGGCAGCAGAAGGGCAAGAAGTAGAAAAGAGGGAAGAAGAAGAAGTGGAAGAATGAGAAAAAGAGGAGCAAGAAGAAGCAATGGAAGGAAAGGGGAATGAAGAAGAAGTGGAAGAAGGAGGAGAAGAAGAAGGGGAGGAAGAAGAAGTAGTGTAGGCAGAAGAAGGGCAAGAAGGAGAAGAGAGGGAAGAAGAATAACAAGTGGATGTAGTAGAGGTGGTAGAAGGTGAACAAGTGAAGAAGAAGAAGTAGTTGAAGGAGTGGGGATGATGGAGAAGAAGTGGAAGAAGGAGAAAGAGAGGGATATGACGAAGGAAAGGAAGAAGAAGAAGAAGATGAAGAGGAAGAAAAGAAAGGAAAGGAGAGGATGAAGAAGAAGTGGAAGAAAGAGAACAAGAGGAGGCAGGAGAAGTGGAAGAAAGAATGTAGAGGAAGAAGAAGGAGAGTAACTAGAAGAAGTGGAAGAAGGAGAAGAAAAGGAAGAAGAAGAAGATGTGGAAAGTGAAGAAGTTGAAGAAGGTGAACAAGAGGAGGAAGAAGAAGTAGTGGAAGGAGGTGAGATGAAGAAGAAGAATTGGAACAAGGAGAAAAGGAGGAAAAGGAAGAAGGAGGGGAAGGGAAGGGAAGAAGAAGCAGAAGAAGTGGAATCTGGAGGAGAAGAGGAAGAAGAAGAAGAAGTGTAAGCATAAGATTTGGGGGAAGGAGAAGAAGAGGAAGAGCAACAATGGGAAGCAACAAAGGTCGGGGATGGAGAAAAAGAGGAAGGAGAAGACGGAAAGGAAAGAAGAAGAAGTTGTGGAAGGAGAAGAAATGGAAGAAGAGGAAGAAGAAGAAGTGTAAGCAGAAGAAGCGGAAGAAGGAGATGAAAATGAAGAAGAACAACAAGTAGAAGTAGAAGAAGTGGTAGAAGTAGTGGAATGAAAGGAGATGAAGAAGAAGAAGTGGAAGAAGTGGAAGAAGGAGAACGGGAGGAGGGAGAAGAGGTGGCAGAAGGAGAAGAAGAGCAAGAAGAAGAAGTGGAAGAACGAGAAGAAAAGGAAAAAATAGTGCAAGTGAAAGAAGGAGAACAATAGGAAGAAGAAGAAGAAGTGGAAGAATGAGAAAAAGAGGAGGAAGAACAAGCAATGGAAGGAAAGGGGATGAAGAAGAAGTGGAACAAGGAGGAGAAGAAGAAGAGGAGGAAGAAGAAGTAGTGTAGGAAGAAGAAGGGCAAGAAGGAGAAGAAAGGGAAGAAGAAGAAGAAGTGGATGTAGTAGAGGTGGAAGAAGGCGAACAAGTGAAGAAGAAGAAGTAGTTGAAGGGGTGGGGATGATGGAGAAGAAGTGGAAGAAGGAGAACAAGAGGTAGAAATGCAAGTGGAAGTAGAAGAAGGAGAAAAAGAGGGATATGACAAAGGAAAGGAAGAAGAAAAAGGATATGAAGATGAAGAAGAACAACAAGTAGAAGAAGTGGTAGAAGGAGCGAAAATGAAGAAGAACTACAAGTAGAAGAAGTGGTAGAAGGAGAGAATAAGAGGAATAGGAGGAAGTAGTGGAATGAAAGGAAATGAAGAAGAAGAAGTGGAAGAAGGAGAACGGGAAGAGGGAGAAGAGGTGGCAGAAGGAGAAGAAGACGAAGAAGAAGAAGTGGAAGAACGAGAAGAAAAGGAAGTAGTGCAAGTGGAAGAAAGAGAACAATAGGAAGAAGAAGGAAAAGAAGTGGAAGAATGAGAAAAAAGGAGGAAGAAGAAGCAATGGAAGGAAAGGGATGAAGAATAAGTGGAACAAGGAGGAGAAGAAGAAGAGGAGGAAGAAGAGGTAGTGTAGGCAGAAGAAGGGCAAGAAGGAGAAGAAAGGGAAGAAGAAGAAGGGCAAGAAGGAGAAGAAAGGGAAGAAGAAGAAGAAGTGGATGTAGTAGAGGTGGAAGAAGGTGAACAAGTTAAGAAGAAGAAGTAGTTGAAGGAGTGGGGATCATGGAGAAGAAGTGGAGAAGGAGAACAAGAGGTAGAAATGCAAGTGGAAGCAGAAGAAGGAGAAAAAGAGGGATATGACGAAGGAAAGAAAGAAGAAGAAGGAGATGAAGATGAAGAAGAACAACAACTAGAAGAAATGGTAGAAGAAGAGAATAAGAGGAATAGTAGGAAGTAGTGGAATGAAAGGAGACAAAGAGGAAGAAGTGGACGAAGGAGAACGGGAGGAGGAAAAGAGGTGGCAGATGGAGAAGAAGAGGAAGAAGAAGAAGAAGTGGAAGAATGAGAAAAAGAGGAGGAAGAAGAAGCAATGGAAGGAAACGGGAATGAAGAAGAAGTGGAACAAGGAGGAGAAGAAGAAGGGGAGGAAGAAGAAGTAGTGTAGGCAGAAGAACGGCAAGAAGGAGAAGAGAGGGAAGAAGCAGAACAAGTGGATGTAGTAGAAGTGGAAGAAGGTGAACAAGAGGAAGAAGAAGAAGTAGTTGAAGAAGAAGAATTGGAACACGGAGAAAAGGAGGAAAAGGAAGAAGGAGGGGAAGGGAAAGGAAGAAGAAGCAGAAGAAGTGGAATCTGGAGGAGAAGAGGAAGAAGAAGAAGAAGTGTAAGCATAAGATTTGGGGGAAGGAGAAGATATGGAAGAAGAGGAAGAAGAAGAAGTGTAAGCAGAAGAAGCGGAAGAAGGAGACGAAATTGAAGAAGAACAACAAGTAGAAGTAGAAGAAGTGGTAGAGGGAGAGAATAAGAGGAATAGGAGGAAGTAGTGGAATGAAAGGAGATGAAGAAGAAGAAGTGGAAGAAGGAGAACGGGAGTAGCGAGAAGAGGTGGCAGAAGGAGAAGAAGAGGAAGAACAAGAACTGGAAGAACGAGAAGAAAAGGAAGAACTTGAAGTGGAAGAAGGAGAACAATGGGAAGAAGAAGAAGAAGTGGAAGAGTGAGAAAAAGAGGAGGGAGAAGAAGCAATGGAAGGAAAGGGGATGAAGACGAAGTGGAACAAGGAGGAGAAGAAGAAGGGGAGGAAGAAGAAGTAGTGTAGGCAGAAAAAGGCAAGAAGGAGAAGAGAGCGAAGAGGACGAAGAACTGGATGTAGTAGAGGTGGAAGAAGGTGAACAAGAGGAAGAAGAAGAAGTAGTTGACGGACTGGGGATGATGGACAAGAAGTGGAAGAAGGAGAACAAGAGGTAGAAATGCAAGTGGAAGCAGAAGAAGGAGAAAAAGAGGGATATGACGAACGAAAGGAAGAAGAAGAAGGAGATTAAGAGGAAGAAAAGAAAGCAAAGGAAAGGATGAAGAAGAAGTGGAAGAAAGAGAACAAGAGGAGGTAGGAGAAGTGGAAGAAAGATAAGAAGAGGAAGAAGAAAGAGAGTAACTAGAAGAACTGGAAGAAGGAGAAGAAAAGGAAGAAGAAGAAGATGTGGAAAGTGAAGAAGGTGAAGAAGAGGAGGAAGAAGAAGTAGTGGAAGGAGGTGAGATGAAGAAGAAGAATTGGAACAAAGAGAAAAGGAGGAAAAGGAAGAAGGAGAAGACGGAAAGGAAAGAATAAGAAGTTGTGGAAGGAGAAGAAATGGAAGAAGAGGAAGAAGAAGAAGTGTGAGCAGAAGAAGCGGAAGAAGGAGACGAAAATGAAGAGGAACAACAAGTAGAAGTAGAAGCAGTGGTAGAAGGAGAGAATAAGAGGAATAGGAGGAAGTAATGGAATGAAAGGAGATGAAGAAGAAGAAGTGGAAGAAGGAGAACGGGAGGAGGAAGAAGAGGTGGGAGAAGGAGAAGAAGACGAAGAAGAAAAAGTGGAAGAACGAGAAGAAAAGGAAGAAGTGCATGTGGAAGAAGGAGAACAATACGAAGAAGAAGAAGAAGTGGAAGAAAGAGGGAGGGATATGAGGAAGGAAAGGACGAAGAAGAAGGGAGATGAAGATGAAGAAGAACAACAAGTAGAAGAAGTGGTAGAAGGAGACGAAAATGAAGAAGAACAACAAGTAGAAGAAGTGGTAGAAGGAGAGAATAAGAGGAATAGGAGGAAGTAGTGGAATGAAAGGAAATGAAGAAGAAGAAGTGGAAGAAGGAGAATGGGAGGAGGGAGAAGAGGTGGCAGAAGGAGAAGAAGAGGAAGAAGAAGAAGTGGAAGAACGAGAAGAAAAGGAAGCAGTGCAAGTGGAAGAAAGAGAACAATAGGAAGAAGAAGAAGAAGAAGTGAAAGAATGAGAAAAAAGGAGGAAGAAGAAGCAATGGAAGGAAAGGGGATGAAGAAGAAGTGGAACAAGGAGGAGAAGAAGAAGGGGATGAAGAAGAAGTAGTCTAGGCAGAAGAAGGGCAAGAACGAGAAAAGAGGGAAGAAGAAGAACAAGTAGATGTATTAGAGGTGGAAGAAGGTGAACAAGAGGAAGAAGAAGAGGTAGTTGAAGGAGTGGGGATGATGGTGAAAAGTGCAAGAAGGAGAACAAGAGGTAGAAATGCAAGTGGAAGTAGAAGTAGGAGAAAAAAGAGGGATATGACGAAGGAAGGGAAGAAGAAGAAGGAGATGAAGAGGAAGAAAGCAAAGGAAAGGGGAGGATGAAGAAGAAGTGGAAGAAAGAGAACAAGAGGAGGCAGGAGGAGTGGAAGAAAGATAAGAAGAGGAAGAATAAGGAGAGTAACTAGAAGAAGTGGAAGAAGGAGAAGAAGTGGAAGAAGGAGAAGAAAAGGAAGAAGACGAAGATGTGGAAAGTGAAGAAGGTGAACAAGAGGAGGAAGAAGAAGTAGTGGAAGGAGGAGAGATGAAGAAGAAGAATTGGAACAAGGAAAAAAGGAGGAAAAGAAAGAAGAAGGGGAAGGGAAGGGAAGAAGAAGCAGAAGAAATGGAATCTGGAGGAGAAGAGGAAGAAGAAGAAGAAGTGTAAGCATCAGATTTGGGGGAAGGAGAAGAAGAGGAAGAGCAACAATGGGAGGAAACAGAAGTGGGGGATGGAGAAAAAGAGGAAGGAGAAGACGGAAAGGAAAGAAGAAGAAGTTGTGGAAGGAGAAGAAATGGAAGAAGAGGAAGAAGAAGAAGTGTAAGCAGAAGAAGCGGATGAAGGAGACGAAAATGAAGAAGAACAACAAGTAGAAGTAGCAGAAGTGGTAGAAGGAGAGAATAAGAGGAATAGGAGGAAGTAGTGGAATGAAAGGAGATGAAGAAGAAGAAGTGGAAGAAGGAGAAGGGGAGTAGCGAGAAGAGGTGGCAGAAGGAGAAGATGAGGAAGAACAAGAACTGGAAGAACGAGAAGAAAAGGAAGAACTTCAAGTGGAAGAAGGAGAACAATGGGAAGAAGAAGAAGAAGTGGAAGAATGAGAAAAAGAGGAGGAAGAAGAAGCAATGGAAGGAAAGGGGATGAAGACGAAGTGGAACAAGGAGGAGAAGAAGAAGGGGAGGAAGAAGAAGTAGTGTTGGCAGAAAAAGGGCAAGAAGGAGAAGAGAGCGAAGAGGACAAAGAAGTGGATGTAGTAGAGGTGGAAGAAGGTGAACAAGAGGAAGAAGAAGTAGTTGACGGACTGGGGATGATGGACAAGAAGTGGAAGAAGGAGAACAAGAGGTAGAAATGCAAGTGGAAGCAGAAGAAGGAGAAAAAGAGGGATATGACGAAGGAAAGGAAGAAGAAGAAGGAGATTAAGAGGAAGAAAAGAATGGAAAGGAAAGGATGAAGAAGAAGTGGAAGAAAGAGAACAAGAGGAGGCAGGAGAAGAGGAAGAAAGACAAGAAGAGGAAGAAGAAGGAGAGTAACTAGAAGAAGTGGAAGAAGGAGAAGAAAAGGAAGAAGAAGAAGATGTGGAAAGTGAAGAAGGTGAAGAAGAGGAGGAAGAAGAAGTAGTGGAAGGAGGTGAGATGAAGAAGAAGAATTGGAACAAAGAGAAAAGGAGGAAAAGGAAGAAGGAGAAGACGGAAAGGAAAGAATAAGAAGTTGTGGAAGGAGAAGAAATGGAAGAAGAGGAAGAAGAAGAAGTGTGAGCAGAAGAAGCGGAAGAAGGAGACGAAAATGAAGAGGAACAACAAGTAGAAGTAGAAGAAGTGGTAGAAAGAGAGAATAAGAGGAATAGGAGGAAGTAGTGGAATGAAAGGAGATGAAGAAGAAGAAGTGGAAGAAGAAGAACGGGAGGAGAAAGAAGATGTGGCAGAAGGAGAAGAAGAGGAAGAAGAAAAAGTGGAAGAACGAGAAGTGAAGGAAGAAGTGCAAGTGGAAGAAGGAGAACAATAGGAAGAAGAAGAACAAGTAGAAGAATGAGAAAAAGAGGAGGAAGAAGAAGCAATGGAAGGAAAGGGGATGAAGAAGAAGTGAAACAAGGAGCAGAACAAGAAGGGGAGGAAGAAGAAGTAGTGTAGGCAGAAGAAGGGCAAGAAGGAGGAGAAAGGGAAGAAGAAGAACAAGTGGATGTAGTAGAAGTGGACGAGGCTGAACAAGAGGAAGAAGAAGAAGTAGTTGAAGGAGTGGGGATGATGGAGAAGAAGTGTAACAAGTAGAACAAGAGGTAGAAATGCAAGTGGAAGCAGAAGAAGGAGAAAAAGAGGGATATGACGAAGGAAAGGAAGAGGAAGAAGGAGATGAAGAGGAAGAAAAGAAAGGAAAGGAGAGGATGAAGAAGAAATAGAAGAAAAAGAACAAGAGGAGGAAGGAGAAGTGGAAGAAAGAAAAGTAGAGGAAGAAGAAGGAGAGTAACTAGAAGAAGGGGAAGAAAAGGAAGAAGAAGAAGATGTGGAAAGTGAATAATTTGAAGAAGGTGAACAAGAGGAGGAAGAAGAAGTAGTGGAAGGAGGTGAGATGAAGAAAAAGAATTGGAACAAGGAGAAAAGGAGGAAAAGGAAGAAGGAGAAGACGGAAAGGAAAGAATAAGAAGTTGTGGAAGGAGAAGAAATGGAAGAAGAGGAAGAAGAAGAAGTGTAAGCAAAAGAAGCGGAAGAAGGAGACGAAAATGAAGAGGAACAACAAGTAGAAGTAGAAGAAGTGGTAGAAGCAGAGAATAAGAGGAATAGGAGGAAGTAGTGGAATGAAAGGAGATGAAGAAGAAGAAGTGGAAGAAGGAGAACGGGAGGAGGGAGAAGAGGTGAGAGAAGGAGAAGAAGAGGAAGAAGAAGAAGTGGAAGAATGAGAAGAAAAGGAAGAACTGCAAGTGGAAGAAGGAGAACAATAGGAAGAAGAAGAAGAAGTGGAAGAATGAGAAAAAGAGGAGGAAGAAGAACCAATAGAAGGAAACGGGATGAAGAAAAAGTGGAACAAGGAGGAGAAGAAGAAAGGGAGGAAGAAGAAGTAGTGTAGGCAGAAGAAGGGCAAGAAGGAGAAAAGAGGGAAGAAGAAGAACAAGTGGATGTAGTAGAAGTGGAAGAAGCTGAACAAGAACAAGAAGAAGAAGTAGTTGAAGGAGTGGGGATGATGGAGAAGAAGTCGAAGAAGGAGAACAAGAGGCAGAAATGCAAGTGGAAGCAGAAGAAGGAGAAAAAGAGGGATATGACGAAGGAAAGGAAAAAGAAGAAGGAGATGAAGAGGAAGAAAGGAAAGGAAAGGAAAGGATGAAGAAGAAGTGGAAGAAAGAGAACAAGAGGAGGCAGGAGAAGTGGAAGAAAGATAAGAAGAGGAAGAAGAAGGAGAGTAACTAGAAGAAGTGGAAGAAGGAGAAGAAAAGGAAGAAGAAGAAGATGTGGAAAGTGAAGAAGGTGAACAAGAGGAGGAAGAAGAAGTAGTGGAAGAAGGTGAGATAAAAAAGAAGAATTGGAACAAGGAAAAAAGGAGGAAAAGGAAGGAGGGGAAGGGAAGGGAAGAAGAAGCAGAAGAAGTGGAATCTGGAGGAGAAAAGAAAGAAGAAGAAGAAGTGTAAGCATAAGATTTGGGGGAAGGAGAAGAAGAGGAAAAGCAACAATGGGAAGCAATAGAAGTGGGGGATGCAGAAAAAGGGGAAGGAGAAGACGGAAAGGAAAGAAGAAGAAGTTGTGGAAGGAGAAGAAATGGAAGAAGAGGAAGAAGAAGAAGTGTAAGCAGAAGAAGTGGAAGAAGGAGACGAAAATGAAGAAAAACAACAAGTAGAAGTAGAAGAAATGGTAGAAGGAGAGAATAGGAGGAATACGAGGAGAAGAAGAAGTGGAAGGAATGAGAAAAAGAGGAGGAAGAAGAAGCAATGGAAGGAATGGGGATGCAGAAGGAGTGGAACAAGGAGGAAAAGAAGAAGGGGAGGAAAAAGAAGTAGTGTAGGCAGAAGAAAGGCAAGAAGGAGAAGAGAGGGAAAGAGAAGAAAAAGTGGATGTAGTAGAAGTGGAAGAAGGTGAAAAAGAGGAACAAGAAGAAGTAGTTGAAGGAGTGGGGATGATGGAGAAGAAGTGGAAGAAGGAGAATAAGAGGTAGAAATCCAAGTGGAAGCAGAAGAAGGAGAAAAAGAGGTATATGACGAAGGAAAGGAAGAAGAAGAAGGAGATGAAGAGGAAGAAAAGAAAGGAAAGGAGAGGATGAAGAAGAAGTGGAAGAAAGAGAACAAGAGGAGGTAGGAGAAGTGGAAGAAAGATAAGAAGAGGAAGAAGAAGGAGAGTAACTAGAAGAAGTGGAAGAAGGAGAAGAAAAGGAAGAAGAAGAAGATGTGGAAAGTGAAGAAGGTAAACAAGAGGAGGAAAAAGAAGTAGTGAAAGGAGGTGAGATGAAGAAGAAGAATTGGAACAAGGAGAAAAGGAGGAAGAGGAAGAAGGAAGGGAAGGGAAGAAGAACTAGAAGAAGTTGAATCTGGGGGAGAGGAGGAAGAAGAGGAAGAAGTGTAAGCGTAAGATTTGGGGGAAGGAGAAGAAGAGGAAGAGCAACAATGGGAAGCAACAGAAGTGGGGGATGGAGAAAAAGAGGAAGGAGAAGACGAAAAGGAAAGAAGAAGTTGTGGAAGTAGAAGAAATGGAAGAAGAGGAAGAAGAAAAAGCGTAAGCAGAAGAAGCGGAAGAAGGAGACGAAAATGAAGAACAACAAGTAGAAGTAGAAGAAGTGGTAGAAGGAGACAATAAGAGGAATAGCAGGAAGTAGTGGAATGAAAGGAGATGAAGAAGAAGAACTGGAAGAAGGAGAACGCGAGGAGGAAGAAGAGGTAGCAGAAGGAGAAGAAGAGGAAGAAGAAGAAGTGGAAGAACGAGAAGAACAGGAAGAAGTGCAAGTGGAAGAAGGAGAACAATAGGAAGAAGAAGAAAAAGAAGAAGTGGAAGAATGAGAAAAAGAGGACGAAGAAGAAGCAATGGAAGGAAAAGGGAATGAAGAAGAAGTGGAACAAGGACGAGAAGAAGAAGGGGAGGAAGAAGAAGTAGTGTAGGCAGAAGAAGGGCAAGAAGGAGAAGAGAGGGAAGAAGAAGAACAAGTGGATGTAGTAGAAGTGGAAGAAGGTGAACAAGAGGAAGAAAAAGAAGTAGTTGAAGGAGTGGGGATGATGGAGAAGGAGTGGAAGAAGGAGGACAAGAGGTAGACATGCAAGTGGAAGCAGAAGAAGGATAAAAAGAGGGATATGAGGAAGGAAAGGAAGAAGAAGAAGGAGATTAATCGGAAGAAAAGAAAGGAAAGGAGAGGATGAAGAAGAAGTGGAAGAAAGAGAATAAGAGGAGGCAGGAGAAGTGGAAGAAAGATAAGAACAGGAAGAAAAAGGAGAGTAACGAGAAGAAGTGGAAGAAGGAGAAGAAAAGGAAGAAGAAGAAGATGTGGAAAGTGAAGAAGGTGAACAAGAGGAGGAAGAAGAAGTAGTGGAAGGAGGTGAGATGAAGAAGAAGAATTGGAACAAGGAGAAAAGGAGGAATAGGAAGAATGAGGGGAAGGGAAGGGAAGAAGAGGAAGAAGTGTAAGCGTAAGATTTGGGGGAAGGAGAAGAAGAGGAAGAGCAACAATGGGAAGCAACAGAAGTGGGGGATGGAGAAAAAGAGGAAGGAGAAGACGAAAAGGAAAGAAAAAGTGGAAGGAGAAGAAATGGAAGAAAAAGAGGCGTAAGCAGAGGAAGCGGAAGAAGGAGACGAAAATGAAGAAGAACAACAAGTAGAAGTAGAAGAAGTGGTAGAAGTAGTGGAATGAAAGGAGATGAAGAAGAAGAAGTGGAAGAAGGAGAACGGGAGGAGGGAGAAGTGGTGGCAGAAGGAGAAGAAGAGGAAGAAGAAGAAGTGGAAGAACGTGAAGAAAAGGAAGAAGTGCAAGTCGAAGAAGGAGAACAATAAGAAGAAGAAGTGGAAGAATGAGAAAAAGAGGAGGAAGAAGAAGCAATGGAAGGAAAGGGGATGAAGAAGAAGTGGAAGAAGGAGGCGAAGAGGAAGCGGAGTAAGAAGAAGTAGTATAGGCAGAAGAAGGGCAAGAAGGAGAAGAGAGGGAGGAAGAAGAACAAGTGGATGTAGTAGAAGTGGAAGAAGGCGAACAAGAGGAAGAAGAAGAAGTAGTTGAAGGAGTGGGGATGATGGAGAAGCAGTGGAAGAAGGAGGACAAGAGGTAGACATGCAAGTGGAAGCAGAAGAAGGAGAAAAAGAGGGATATGACGAAGTAAACGAAGAAGAAGAAGGAGATAAAGAGGAAGAAAAGAAAGGAAAGGAGAGGATGAAGAAGAAGTTGAAGAAAGAGAACAAGAGGAGGCAGGAGAAGTGGAAGAAAGATAAGAAGAGGAAGAAGAAGGAGAGTAACTAGAAGAAGTGGAAGAAGGAGAAGAAAAGGAAGAAGAAAAAGATGTGGAAAGTGAGGAAGGTGAACAAGAGGAGGAAGAAGAAGTAGTGGAAGGAGGTGAGATGAAGAAGAAGAATTGGAACAAGGAGAAAAGGAGGAAAAGGAAGAAGGAGGGGAAGGTAAGGGAAGAAGAGGAAGTGTAAGCAGAAGAAGCTGAAGAAGGAGACGAAAATGAAGAAGAACAACAAGTAGAAGTAGAAGAAGTGGTTGAAGGAGAGAATAAGAGGAATAGGAAGTGCAAGTAGTGGAATGAAAGGAAATGAAGAAGAAGTAGTGGAAGAAGGAGAACGGGAGGAGGGAGAAGAGGTGGCAGAAGGAGAAGAAGAGGAAGAAGAAGAAGTGGAAGAACGAGAAGAAAAGGAAGAAGTGGAAGAAGAGGAAGTGTATGCAGAAGAAGCGGAAGAAGGAGACGAAAATGAAGAAGAACAACAAGAAGTAGAAGAAGTGGTAGAAGGAGAGAATAAGAGGAATAGGAGGAAGTAGTGGAATGAAAGGAGATGAAGAAGAAGAAGTGGAAGAAGGACAACGGGAGGAGGGAGTAGAGGTGGCAGAAGGAGAAGAAGACGAAGAAGAAGAAGAGGAAAAACGAGAAGAAGGAGAAGAAATGGAAGAAGTGCAAGTGGAAGAAGGAGAACAATAGGAAGAAGAAGAAGAAGTTGAAGAATGAGAAAAAGAGGAGGAAGAAGAAGCAATGGAAGGAAAGGGTATGAAGAAGAAGTGGAAAAAGGAGGAGAAGAAGAAGGGGAGGAAGAAGAAGTAGTGTAGGCAGAAGAAGCGCAAGAAGGAGAAGAGAGGGTAGAAGAAGAACAAGTGGATGTAGTAGAAGTAGAAGTAGTTGAAGGAGTGAGGATGATGGAGAAGAAGCGGAAGAAGGAGAACAAGAGGTAGAAATGCAAGTGGAAGCAGAAGAAGGAGAAAAAGGGGGATATGACTAAGGAAAGGAAGAAGAAGAAAGAGATGAAGAGGAAGAAAAGAAAGGAAAGGAAAGGATGAAGAAGAAGTGGAAGAGAGAGAACAAGAGGAGGCAGGAGAAGTGGAAGGAAGATAAGAAGAGGAAGAAGAAGGAGAGTAACTAGAAGAAGTGGAAGAAGGAGAAGAAAAGGAAGAAGAGGAAGATGTGGAAAGTGAAGAAGTTGAAGAAGGTGAACAAGAGGAGGAAGAAGAAGTAGTGGAAGGAGGTGAGATGAAGAAGAAGAATTGGAACAAGGAGAAAAAGAGGAAAAGGAAAAAGGAGGGGAAGGGTAGGGAAGAAGAAGCAGAAGAAGTGGAATCTGGAGGAGAAGAGGAAGAAGAAAAGAAGTGTAAGCATAAGATTTGGGGGAAGGAGAAGAAGAGGAAGAGAAAAAATGGGAAGCAACAGAAGTGGGGATGGAGAAAAAGAGGAAGGAGACGACGGAAAGGAAAGAAGAAGAAGTTGTGGAAGGAGAAAAAATGGAAGAAGGGGAAGAAGAAGAAGTGTAAGCAAAAGAAGCGGAAGAAGGAGACAAAAATGAGGAAGAACAACAAGTAGAAGTAGAAGAAGTGGTTGCAGGAGAGAATAAGAGGAATAGGAGGAAGTAGTGGAATGAAAGGAGATGAAGAACAAGAAGTGGAAGAAGGAGAACCCGAGGAAGAGAAGAGGTGGCAGAAGGAGAAGAAAAGGAAGAAGAAGAAGTGGAAGAACGAGAAGAAAAGGAAGAAGTGCAAGTGGAAGAAGGAGAACAATAGGAAGAAGAAGAAGAAGTGGAAGAATGAGAAAAAGAGGAGGAAGTAGAAGCAATGGAAGGAAACGGGATGAAGAAGGAGCGGAACAAGGAGGAGAAGAAGAAGGGGAGGAAGAAGAAGTACTATAGGCAGAAGAATGGCAAGAAAGAGAAAATAGGGAAGAAGAAGAAGAAGTGGATGTAGTAAAAGTGGAAGAACGTGAACAAGAGGACGAAGAGGAAGTAGTTGCACGAGTGGGGATGATGGAAAAGAAGTGGAAGAAGGAGAACCAGAGGTAGAAATGCAAGTGGAAGCAGAAGAAGGAGAAAAAGAGGGATATGACGAAGGAAAGGAAGAAAAAGAAGGAGATGAAGAGGAAGAAAAGAAAGGAACGAAGAGGATCAAGAAGGAGTGGAAGAAAGAGAACAAGAGGAGGCAGGAGAAGTGGAAGAAAGATAAGAAGAGGAAGAAGAAGGAGAGTAACTAGAAGAAGTGGAAGAAGGAGAAGAAAAGGAAGAAGAAGAAGGTGAACAAGAGGAGGAAGAAGAAGTAGTCGAAGGAGGTGAGATGAAGAAGAAGATAAGAAGAGGAAGAAGAAGGAGAGTAACTAGAAGAAGTGGAAGAAGGAGAAGAAAAGGAAGAAGAAGAAGATGTGGAAAGTGAAGAAGTTAAAGAAGGTGAACAAGAGGAGGAAGAAGAAGTAGTGCAAGGAGGTGAGATGACGAAGAAGAAGTTGTGGAAGTCGAAGAAATCGAAGAAGAGGAAAAAGAAGAAGTGTGAGCAGAAGAAGCGGAAGAAGGAGACAAAAATGAAAAAGAACAACAAGTAGAAGTAGAAGAAGTGGTAGAAGGAGAGAATAAGTGGAACAAAGAGGAAGAAGAAAAAGTGGAAGAACGAGAAGTGAAGCAAGAAGTGCAAGTGGAAGAAGGAGAACAATAGGAAGAAGAAGAACAAGTAGAAGAATGAGAAAAAGAGGAGGAAGAAGAAGCAATGGAAGGAAAGGGGATGAAGAAGAAGTGAAACAAGGAGCAGAACAAGAAGGGGAGGAAGAAGAAGTAGTGTAGGCAGAAGAAGGGCAAGAAGGAGGAGAGAGGGAAGAAGAAGAGCAAGTGGATGTAGTAGAAGTGGACGAGGGTGAACAAGAGGAAGAAGAAGAAGTAGTTGAAGGAGTGGGGATGATGGAGAAGAAGTGTAACAAGTAGAACAAGAGGTAGAAATGCAAGCGGATGCAGAAGAAGGAGAAAAAGAGGGATATGACGAAGGAAAGGAAGAGGAAGAAGGAGATGAAGAGGAAGAAAAGAAAGGAAAGGAGAGGATGAAGAAGAAATAGAAGAAAAAGAACAAGAGGAGGAAGGAGAAGTGGAAGAAAGAAAAGTAGAGGAAGAAGAAGGAGAGTAACTAGAAGAAGGGGAAGAAAAGGAAGAAGAAGAAGATGTGGAAGGAGGTGAGATGAAGAAAAAGAATTGGAACAAGGAGAAAAGGAGGAAAAGGAAGAAGGAGATGACAGAAAGGAAAGAATAAGAAGTTGTGGAAGGAGAAGAAATGGAAGAAGAGGAAGAAGAAGAAGTGTAAGCAAAAGAAGCGGAAGAAGGAGACGAAAATGAAGAGGAACAACAAGTAGAAGTAGAAGAAGTGGTAGAAGGAGAGAATAAGAGGAATAGGAGGAAGTAGTGGAATGAAAGGAGATGAAGAAGAAGAAGTGGAAGAAGGAGAACGGGAGGAAGGAGAAGAGGTGGCAGAAGGAGAAGAAGAGGAAGAAGAAGAAGTGGAAGAATGAGAGGAAAAGGAAGAACTGCAAGTGGAAGAAGGAGAACAATAGGAAGAAGAAGAAGAAGTGGAAGAATGAGAAAAAGAGGAGGAAGAAGAACCAATAGAAGGAAACGGGATGAAGAAAAAGTGGAACAAGGAGGAGAGGAAGAAGGGGAGGAAGAAGAAGTAGTGTAGGCAGAAGAAGGGCAAGAAGAAGACGAAGAGCAACAATGGGAAGCAACAGAAGTGGGGGATGGAGAAAAAGAGGAAGGAGAAGACGGAAAGGAAAGAAGAAGAAGTTATTGAAGGAGAAGAAATGGAAGAAGAGGAAGAAGAAGAAGTGTAAGTAGAAGAAGCGGAAGAAGGAGACGAAAATGAAATAGAACAACAAGTAGAAGTAGAGGAAGTGGTAGAAGGAGAGAATAAGACGAATAGGAGGAAGTAGTGGAATGAAAGGAGAACGGGAGGAGGAAGAAGAGGTGGCAGAAGGAGAAGAAGAGGAAGAAGAAGTGGTGTAAGAACGAGAAGAAAAGGAAGAAGTGCAAGAGGAAGAAGGAGAACAATACGAAGAAGTAGAAGTGGAAGAATGAGAAAAAGAGGAGGAAGAAGAAGCAATGGAAGGAAAGGGGATGAAGAAGGAGTGGAACAAGGAGGAGAAGAAGAAGGTGACGAAGAAGAAGTAGTGTAGGCAGAAGAACGGCAAGAAGGAGAAGAGAGGGAAGAAGAAGAAGAAGTGGATGTAGTAAAAGTGGAAGAAGGTGAACAAGAGGAAGAAGAAGAAGTAGTTGAAGGAGTGGAGATGATGGAGAAGAAGTGGAAGAAGGAGAACAAGAGGTAGTAGAAATGCAAGTGGAAACAGAAGAAGGAGAAAAAGAGGGATATGACGAAGGAAAGGAAGAAGAAGAAGGATATGAAGAGGAAGAAAAGAAAGGAAAGGAGAGGATGAACAAGAAGTGGAAGAAAGAGAAAAAGAGGAGGCATGAGAAGTGGAAGAAAGATAAAAAGAGGAAGAAGAAGGAGAGTAACTAGAAGAAGTGGAAGAAGGAGAAGAAAAGGAAGAAGAAGAAGGTGAACAAGAGGAGGAAGAAGAAGTAGTCGAAGGAGGTGAGATGAAGAAGAAGATAAGAAGAGGAAGAAGAAGGAGAGTAACTAGAAGAAGTGGAAGAAGGAGAAGAAAAGGAAGAAGAAGAAGATGTGGAAAGTGAAGAAGTTAAAGAAGGTGAACAAGAGGAGGAAGAAGAAGTAGTGCAAGGAGGTGAGATGACGAAGAAGAAGTTGTGGAAGTCGAAGAAATCGAAGAAGAGGAAAAAGAAGAAGTGTAAGCAGAAGAAGCGGAAGAAGGAGACAAAAATGAGAAAGAACAACAAGTAGAAGTAGAAGAAGTGGTAGAAGGAGAGAATAAGAGGAATGGGAGATGAAGAAGAAGAAGTGGAAGAAGGAGAACGGGAGGAGGGAGAAGAGGTGGCAGAAGGAGAAGAAGAGGAAGAAGAAGATGTGGAAGAACGAGAAGAGAAGCAAGAAGTGCAAGTGGAAGAAGGAGAACAATAGGAAGAAGAAGAAGAAGTGGAAGAATGACAAAAAGAGGAGGAAGAAGAAGCAATGGAAGGAAAGGGGATGAAGAAGAAGTGGAACAAGGAGGAGAAGAAGAAGGGGAGGAAGAATAAGTAGTTTAGGCAGAAGAAGGGCAAGAAGGAAAAGAGAGGGAAGAAGAAGAACAAGTGGATGTAGTAGAAGTGGAAGAAGGTGAACAAGAGGAAGAAGAAGAAGTAGTTGAAGGAGTGGGGATGATGGAGAAGAAGTGGAAGAAGGAGAACAAGAGGTAGAAATGCAGGCGGAAGCAGAAGACGGAGAAAAAGATGGATATGACGAAGGAAAGGAAGAAGAAGAAGGACATGAAGAGGAAGAAAAGAAAGGAAAGGAGAGGATGAAGAAGATGTGGAAGAAAGAGAACAAGAGGAGGCCGGAGAAGTGGATGAAGAATAAGAAGAGGAAGAAGAACGAGAGTAACTAGAAGAAGTGGAAGAAGGAGAAGAAAAGGAAGAAGAAGAAGATGTGGAAAGTGAAGAAGTTGAAGAAGGTGAACAAGAGGAGGAAGAAGAAGTAGTGGAAGGAGGTGAGATGAAGAAGAAGAATTGGAACAAGAAGAAAAGGAGGAAGAGGAAGAAGCAGGGGAATGGAAGGGACGAAGAAGCAGAAGAAGTGGAATCTGGAGGAGAAGAGGAAGAAGAAGAAGAAGTGTAAGCATAAGATTTGGGAGAAGGAGAAGAACAGGAAGAGCAACAATGGGAAGCCACAAAAGTGGGGCATGGAGAAAAAAAGGAAGCAGAAGACGGAAAGGAAAGAAGAAGAAGTTGTGGAAGGGGAAGAAATGGAAGAAGAGGAAGAAGAAGAAGTTTAAGCGGAAGAAGGAGATAAAAATGAAGAACAACAAGTAGAAGTAGAAGAAGTGGTAGAAGGAGACAATAAGAGGAATAGGAGGAAGTAGTGGAATGAAAGGAGATGAAGAAGAAGAAGTGGAAGAAGGAGAACGGGAGGAGTGAGAAGAGGTGGCAGAAGGAGAAGAAGAAGAAGTGGAAGAACGAGAAGAAAAGGAAGAAGTGCAAGTGGAAGAAGGAGAACAATAGAAAGAAGAGGAAGAATGAGAAAAAGAGGAGGAAGAAGAAGCAATCGAAGGAAACGGGATGAAGAAGAAGTGGAACAAGGAGGAGAAGAAGAAGGGGAGGAAGAAGAAGTAGTGTAGGCAGAAGAAGGGAAAGAAGGAGAAGAGAGGGAAGAAGAAGAACAAGTGGATGTAATAGAAGTGGAAGAAGGTGAAGAAGAGGAAGAAGAAGAAGTAGTTGAAGGAGTGGTGATGATGGAGAAGAAGTGGAGGAAGGAGAACAAGAGGTAGAAATGCAAGTGGAAGAAGAAGAATGAGAAAAAGAGAGATATGACGAAGGAAAGGAAGAAGAAGAAGGAGATGAAGAGGAAGAAAAGAAACGAAAGGAGATGATTAAGAAGAAGTGGAAGAAAAAAGAACAAGAGTAGGCAGGAGAAGTGGAAAAATGATAAGAAGAGGAAGAAGAAGGAGAGTAACTAGAAGAAGTGGAAGAAGGAGAAGAAAAGGAAGAACAAGAAGATGTGGAAAGTGAAGAAGTTGAAGAAGGTGAACAAGAGGAGGAAGAAGAAGTAGTGGAAGGAGGTGAGTGAAGAAGAAGAATTGGAACAAGGAGAAAAGGAGGAAAAGGAAGAAGGAGGGGAGGGGAAGGGAAGGGAAGAAGAAGCAGAGGAAGTGGAATCTGGAGGAGAAGA
The DNA here is from genome assembly GCA_037954015.1 of Psophocarpus tetragonolobus. Taxonomy (NCBI): domain Eukaryota; kingdom Viridiplantae; phylum Streptophyta; class Magnoliopsida; order Fabales; family Fabaceae; genus Psophocarpus; species Psophocarpus tetragonolobus. Next base: position 45,429,963 of record CM075693.1, on the reverse strand, counting down.
AGAAGAAGAAGAAGAAGACTAAGCATAAGATTTGGGGGAAGGAGAAGACGAGGAAGAGCAACAGTGGGAAGCAACAAAAGTGGGGGATGGAGAAAAAGAGGAAGGAGAAGACGAAAATGAAATAAGAAGTTGTGCAAGGAGAAGAAATGGAAGAAGAGGAAGAAGAAGAAGTGTAAGCAGAAGAAGCGGAAGAAGGAGACGAAAATGAAGAACAACAAGTAGAAGTCGAAGAAGTGGTAGAATGAGAGAATAAGAGGAATAGGAGGAAGTAGTGGAATGAAAGGAGATGAAGAAGAAGAAGTGGCAGAAGGAGAACGGGAGGAGGGAGAAGAGGTGGCAGAAGGAGAAGAAGAGGAAGAAGAAGAAGTGGAAGAACGAGAAGAAAAGGAAGAAGTGCAAGTGGAAGAAGGAGAAAAATAGGAAGAAGAAGAAGAAGTGGAAGAATGAGAAAAAGAGGAGGAAGAAGAACCAATGGAAGGAAACGGGATGAAGAAGAAGTGGAACAAGGAGGAGAAGAAGAAGGGGAGCAAGAAGAAGTAGTGTAGGCAGAAGAAGGGCAAGAAGGAGAAAAGAGGAAAGAAGAAGAACAAGTGGATGTAGCAGAAGTCGAAGAAGGTGAACAAGAGGAAGAAGAAGAAGTAGTTGAAGGAGTGGGGATGATGGAGAAGAAGTGTAACAAGTAGAACAAGAGGTAGAAATGCAAGTGGAAGCAGAAGAAGGAGAAAAAGAGGGATATGACGAAGGAAAGGAAGAGGAAGAAGGAGATGAAGAGGAAGAAAAGAAAGGAAAGGAGAGGATGAAGAAGAAATAGAAGAAAAAGGACAAGAGGAGGAAGGAGAAGTGGAAGAAAGAAAAGTAGAGGAAGAAGAAGGAGAGTAACTAGAAGAAGGGGAAGAAGGAGAACGGGAGGAGTGAGAAGAGGTGGCAGAAGGAGAAGAAGAAGAAGTGGAAGAACGAGAAGAAAAGGAAGAAGTGCAAGTGGAAGAAGGAGAACAATAGAAAGAAGAGGAAGAATGAGAAAAAGAGGAGGAAGAAGAAGCAATCGAAGGAAACGGGATGAAGAAGAAGTGGAACAAGGAGGAGAAGAAGAAGGGGAGGAAGAAGAAGTAGTGTAGGCAGAAGAAGGGAAAGAAGGAGAAGAGAGGGAAGAAGAAGAACAAGTGGATGTAATAGAAGTGGAAGAAGGTGAAGAAGAGGAAGAAGAAGAAGTAGTTGAAGGAGTGGTGATGATGGAGAAGAAGTGGAGGAAGGAGAACAAGAGGTAGAAGTGCAAGTGGAAGAAGAAGAATGAGAAAAAGAGAGATATGACGAAGGAAAGGAAGAAGAAGAAGGACATGAAGAGGAAGAAAAGAAAGGAAAGGAGATGATGAAGAAGAAGTGGAAGAAAAAAGAACAAGAGTAGGCAGGAGAAGTGGAAAAATGATAAGAAGAGGAAGAAGAAGGAGAGTAACTAGAAGAAGTGGAAGAAGGAGAAGAAAAGGAAGAACAAGAAGATGTGGAAAGTGAAGAAGTTGAAGAAGGTGAACAAGAGGAGGAAGAAGAAGTAGTGGAAGGAGGTGAGTGAAGAAGAAGAATTGGAACAAGGAGAAAAGGAGGAAAAGGAAGAAGGAGGGGAGGGGAAGGGAAGGGAAGAAGAAGCAGAGGAAGTGGAATCTGGAGGAGAAGAAGAAGAAGAAGAAGAAGACTAAGCATAAGATTTGGGGGAAGGAGAAGACGAGGAAGAGCAACAGTGGGAAGCAACAGAAGTGGGGGATGGAGAAAAAGAGGAAGGAGAAGACGAAAATGAAATAAGAAGTTGTGGAAGGAGAAGAAATGGAAGAAGAAGAAGTGTAAGCAGAAGAAGCGGAAGAAGGAGACGAAAATGAAGAACAACAAGTAGAAGTCGAAGAAGTGGTAGAAGGAGAGAATAAGAGGAATAGGAGGAAGTAGTGGAATGAAAGGAGATGAAGAAGAAGAAGTGGCAGAAGGAGAACGGGAGGAGGGAGAAGAGGTGGAAGAAGGAGAAGAAGAGGAAGAAGAAGAAGTGGAAGAACGAGAAGAAAAGGAAGAAGTGCAAGTGGAAGAAGGAGAAAAATAGGAAGAAGAAGAAGAAGTGGAAGAATGAGAAAAAGAGGAGGAAGAAGAACCAATGGAAGGAAACGGGATGAAGAAGAAGTGGAACAAGGAGGAGAAGAAGAAGGGGAGCAAGAAGAAGTAGTGTAGGCAGAAGAAGGGCAAGAAGGAGAAAAGAGGAAAGAAGAAGAACAAGTGGATGTAGCAGAAGTCGAAGAAGGTGAACAAGAGGAAGAAGAAGAAGTAGTTGAAGGAGTGGGGATGATGGAGAAGAAGTGTAACAAGTAGAACAAGAGGTAGAAATGCAAGTGGAAGCAGAAGAAGGAGAAAAAGAGGGATATGACGAAGGAAAGGAAGAGGAAGAAGGAGATGAAGAGGAAGAAAAGAAAGGAAAGGAGAGGATGAAGAAGAAATAGAAGAAAAAGGACAAGAGGAGGAAGGAGAAGTGGAAGAAAGAAAAGTAGAGGAAGAAGAAGGAGAGTAACTAGAAGAAGGGGAAGAAGGGGAAGAAAAGGAAGAAGAAGAAGATGTGGAAAGTGAAGAATTTGAAGAAGGTGAACAAGAGGAGGAAGAAGAAGTAGTGGAAGGAGGTCAGATGAAGAAGAAGAATTGGAACAAGGAGAAAAGGAGGAAAAGGAAGAAGGAGGGGAGGGGAAGGGAAGGGAAGAAGAAGCAGAGGAAGTGGAATCTGGAAGAGAAGAAGAAGAAGAAGAAGAAGACTAAGCATAAGATTTGGGGGAAGGAGAAGACGAGGAAGAGCAACAGTGGGAAGCAACAGAAGTGGGGGATGGAGAAAAAGAGGAAGGAGAAGACGAAAATGAAATAAGAAGTTGTGGAAGGAGAAGAAATGGAAGAAGAGGAAGAAGAAGAAGTGTAAGCAGAAGAAGCGGAAGAAGGAGACGAAAATGAAGAACAACAAGTAGAAGTCGAAGAAGTGGTAGAAGGAGAGAATAAGAGGAATAGGAGGAAGTAGTGGAATGAAAGGAGATGAAGAAGAATAAGTGGAAGAAGGAGAACAGGAGGAGGAAGAAGAGGTGGCAGAAGGAGAAGAAGAAGTGGAAGAACGAGAAGAGAAGGAAGAAGTGCAGGTGGAAGAAGGAGAACAACAGGAAGTAGAAGAAGAAGTGGAAGAATAAGAAAAACAGGAGGAAGAAAAAGCAATGGAAGGAAAGGGGATGAAGAAGAAGTGGAACAAGGAGGAGAAGAAGAAGGGGAGAAAGAAGACGTAGTGTAGGCAGAAGAAGGGAAAGAAGGAGAAGAGAGGGAAGAAGAAGAACAAGTGGATGTAGTAGAAGTGGAAGAAGGTGAACGAGAAGAAGAAGAAGATGTAGGTGAATTAGTGGGGATGATGAAGAAGAAGTGGAAGAAGGAGAAGAGTAACTAGAAGAAGTGGAACAAGGAGAAGAGTAACTAGAAGAAGTGGAGGAAGGAGAAGAAAAGGAAGAAGAAAAAGATGTGGAAAGTGAAGAACGTGAACAGGAGGAGGAAGAAGAAGTAGTGGAAGAAGGTGAGATGAAGAAGAAGATAAGAAGAGGAAGAAGAAGGAGAGTAACTAGAAGAAGTGGAAGAAGGAGAAGAAAAGGAAGAAGAAGAAGATGTGGAAAGTGAAGAACGTGAACAAGAGGAGGAAGAAGAAGTAGTGGAAGGAGGTGAGATGAAGAAGAAGATAAGAAGAGGAAGAAGAAGGAGAGTAACTAGAAGAAGTGGAAGAAGGAGAAGAAAAGGAAGAAGAAGAAGATGTGGAAAGTGAAGAACGTGAACAAGAGGAGGAAGAAGAAGTAGTGGAAGTAGGTGAGATGAAGAAGAAGAATTGGAACAAGGAGAAAAGGAGGAAAAGGAAGAAGAAGTGGAATCTAGAGGAGAAGAGGAAGAAGAAAAAGCATTGTAAGCATAAGATTTGGGGGAAGGAGAAGAAGAGGAAGAGCAACAATGGGAACCAACAGAAGTGGGGGTTGGAGAAAAAGAGCAAGGAGAAGACGGAAAGGAAAGAAGAAGAAGTTGTGGAAGGAGAAGACATGGAAGAAGAGGAAGAAGAAGAAGTGTAAGCAGAAGTAGCGGAAGAAGGAGACGAAAATGAAGAAGAACAATAAGTAGAAGTAGAAGAAGTGGTAGAAATAGAGAATTAGAGGAATAGGAGGAAATAGTGGAATGAAAGGAGATGAAGATGAAGAAGTGGAAGAAGCAGAACGGAAGGAGGGAGAAGAGGTGGCAGAAGGAGAAGAAGAGGAAGAAGAAGAAGTGGAAGAACGAAAAGAAAAGGAAGAAGTGCAAGTGGAAGAAGGAGAACAATAGGAAGAAGAAGAAGTGGAAGAATGAGAAAAAGAGGAGGATGAAGAAGCAATGAAGGAAAGGGGATGAAGAAGAAGTGGAACAAGGAGGAGAAGAAGAAGGGGAGGAAGAAGAACTAGTATAGGCAGAAGAAGGGCAACAATGGGAAGCAACAGAAGTGGGGGATGGAGAAAAAGAGGAAGGAGAAGACGGAAAGGAAAGAAGAAGAAGTTGTGGAAGGAAAAGAAATGGAAGAAGAGGAAGAAGAAGTGTAAGCAGAAGGAGTAGAAGAAGGAGACGAAAATGAAGAAGAACAACAAGTATAAGAAGTGGTAGAAGGAGAGAATAAGAGGAATAGGAGGAAGTAATGGAATGAAAGGAGATGAAGACGAAGAAGTGGAAGAAGGAGAACGGGAGAAGGGAGAAGAGGTGGCAGAAGGAGAAGAAGAGGAAGAAGAAGAAGTGGAAGAACGAGAAGAAAAGGAAGAAGTGCAAGTGGAAGAAGGAGAACAATAGGAAGAAGAAGAAGAAGTGGAAGAATGAGAAACAGAGGAGGAAGAAGAAGCAATGGAAGGAAAGGGGATGAAGAAGAAGTGGAACAAGGAGGAGAAGAAGTAGGGGAGGAAGAAGAAGTAGTGTAGCCAGAAGAAGGGCAAGAAGGAGAAGAGAGGGAAGAAGAAGAACAAGTGGATGTAGTACAAGTAGAAGAAGGTGAACAAGAGGAAGAAGAAGAAGTAGTTGAAGGAGTGGGGATGATGGAGAAGAAGTGGAAGAAGGAGAACTAGAGGTAGAAATGCAAGTGGAAGCAGAAGAAGGAGAAAAGGAGGGATACGACGAAGGAAAGGAAGAAGAAGAAGCAGATGAAGAGGAAGAAAAGAAAGGAAATGAAAGGATGAAGAGGAAGAAGGAGAGTAACTGGAAGGAGGTCAGATGAAGAAGAAAAATCGGAAAAAGGAGAAAAAGAGGAAGAGGAAGAAGGAGGGGAAGGCAAGGGAAGGCAAGAAGAAGCAGAAGAAGTGGAATCTGGAGGAGAAGAGGAAGAAGAAGAAGAAGTGTAAGAATAAGATTTGGGGGAAGGAGAAGAAGAGGAAGAGCAACAATGGGAAGCAACAGAAGTGGGGGATGGAGAAATAGAGGAAGGAGAAGACGGAAAGGAAAGAAAAAGAAGTTGTGGAA